>JANRMT010062813.1:22353455-22405842 GCA_026402145.1 Polypterus bichir lapradei | reverse complement strand
TATGTATATTTATCTGTATGTATGTATGTGTATATATATATATATATATATGTGTATGTGTGTGTGTGTGTGTGTGTATATATATATGACAGCAACACTCATAACAGTGACAAAACAATTACATTGACAATCATGTTACGTTATTTTTAAAATGTCTCCTTTTCTTTTTCATAACTTCTTTAACACACTACTTCTCTGCTGCGAAGCGCGGGTATTTTGCTAGTAGACAGATAAATGTAAAGTATATACTATGGTCTGAGCACACACCAGAATGACTAAAAAGGAACAAAATTTAAAAAGAATAGAAACTTTTGACTGTGAGACATTATGCAGGTATATTGCTGTTGATATAAAGGAGCCCCATTTCAGTTTATAAATAACCATTCCTTTAAAATTACTTTGTTGATTTTGCTAAACATTATAGCCATTCATTATGTCTTTTAATATTTATTTATTTCACATTTGTCATGCATGCTCATCAGAGGGTCGCCCACCACTGAGTTCTTCCCAGGTATGTTGTACCACCTCAGGCTGAGAGGGGCCGCTGCTGCTAACTGCCTTGTCTTCTTTTTTCTTCAGAGTGCAGAGAAACCGACCAGTGAGGGCAACTGACTCCACCCCTTTTGGTGCCAGGGCCATAAAACTGAGACTGTTCGGATAGAGGTGTCAGTTCTGGTTCAAACAACCTAAGGAGAAGAGTTCCACAGTCTACTCATAAATCCTTGCTTTGTTATTGAACTAGCCCAATTGCTACGGGGTAGCCTTTTTTTCTGCCTATCTTTTTTGAGCATATGTTGTTTTTGTTATCCTTTCCAGTAAACAGAGACAGCTGGGTTGACATCCCAAAATTCATTATTGTATCAGCCTATCATTCACTCAGATGACCACACAATGCATGCCCATTCCAGCATAGAAGGAAATGTAATTGATTTCTGAAAGTGAATAAAACCGTTGTGTTAACTTTTGTAATGCAACTAAGCTTACACACTATTTAGTCTATAGACAAGTAGGTAATTAGTGTTTTAGATACTTTAAGCAGAAACTCTTATTGGATAGTAATATAGATGTTTAAGACTGTATGGACATTTAATTAATCCAGTCAATAGCTGACATCTGAGGGCACGGCAGCACATCACTCACAGAGTTTGCCAATGGCCCACATCACAATTACAGTACGCTCAATGTTCTAACAACCCAAGGGGCACTGAACTTTCTCAAAGTCAATCCAGGCAAAATGAAAGAATGTCTATAGTATTCCGTTGCTTTTGGTCACCTTTTAACATGCACTGTAAATTTCAGACTACAGACTTGCTAAAGTACATTGATTTGTTCTTGATATTTCAGAAGCCATTTGAATTGCTATTAACATTGCATTTAAAAGTGTGCAGAGTTAAAAAGTCATTTTGTAGATTGAGAAATGTGAAAACTGACTGAGATTAAATATGTTAGATGCATGTTCTTTCGGGTGTGCAAGCTATGTTCATGTAACTAATATTACTGAATGTAAGAATGAACTTTCATAGTTATTAATAAGCTCAGACAAAATAACTACAGACTACATCTGCTGTGCAAGTAAAAGTGGTTCAACTTTCATATAGCAGAAAAAAGTCCAAAACTTTTTATTGAGTCAATATCACCTTCCTTTTTTGTTTGTTTTTGTATTGAAATGAATGTTGATGAATGCCATATCACATCTGTGGGAATTCGATTTTCTTTAGGTAGTGTGGTTAATGAACATTAAATATTTTTAAGGAGACTATGCCATTTTGTGGTAAAAGGATGATAGGTACCTTAGTGTTTTGGGCCAAAAAAAATAAAAGGGAATCCCTTGTTCAGGTTTGGCATTTTTTGGTGTATCTTACTTCCTGCAGTGGCCTGTATGACACATTGTTGTTCGTTCTACTAGATGTGGTGATATCAGATATTTCCTAGTCATGTGAGCAAAACGTAATTCTTGAATGAGAATACATGTCTCAGGATGACTCATTTAAAGGTTTGTGGTAAATAGTGGCAAATTAGGCTACGCATACTGGGTTTCTTCCGAAAAACCCGCCCCAAATTCCACTAGTTTGTGTATTTTAAACATTGTGAAAAAACAACATGCCATTTCTAATCATGTAATAGAAAAATAAGTAAATAACTAAGAATGACAGGGAGAGGGAAAAGGGAACTGAATAAAAAACTTTATGAGGTTGGGAGCATGCAATGATATAGTGCGTTGCCGCACCACCTCAGGATCTCAATTTAGTACCCGAGTGCAGCCGTGCAACGGGTGACACTTCAGCACCACACTAGTTTGAATGGAATGGAACAGTGTCAGGTTTTTTTTTTTTTACAGTGGCTGGAGTGCCAATCATACCACCAACACCCAAGTTGTCCCTGCAAGTTGCAGGTTAACATCATACGTAGGACAACAGCATTTATTTATATAGCACATTTTCATACAAATGATGGAGCTCAAAGTGCTTTAAAAAAGAAGAAAGTTTATAAAAAATAAATATGTAAAAATAAAAATAAGATTAGGCAATACTAAATAACAAAAAATAAACTATGGTCCGATGGCCAGGAGGACAGAAAAAGCAAACAAAAAAAAAACTCCAGAGGACAAGAGAAAAAAAAAAACAAAATCTGCAGGGGTTCAAAGGCCATGAGCCTGCCCAGCCCACACTGGGCATTCTACCTAACATAAATGATCGAAATCAGCCCTCATGGTTTTCAGGCTTCACGTGAAAGAATTTAATGATGATGGTCATGTTGAGATCTGAGGTACTGCCTTCAATCCATCAATGAAGGTTTAGCTCTTGGAATTATGAGCAAACTCTTATTTGAAGATCTAAGGTTACAATTTGGAGTTGAAGGTGACAGAAATTCTAAAATATAGCATGGAGCGAGATTATTTAAGACTTTGTAAAACCATAATTTTAAAATCAATTCTAAATGGGACTGGTAACCAATGTAATGACATCATAACTGGAGAGATGTGCTTGGATTTTCTTTTCCTAGTTAAGATTCTGGAAGCTGAATTCTGCACTAGTTGCAACCAATTGATGTATTTTTTGGGTAGTCCTGAAAGGAGTGCATTACAGTAATCTAGTCGACTAAAAACAAAAGTGTGAACCAACATTTCAGCATCTTGCATTTATAAGGGATTTAACTTTTGCTATATTTCTTAAGTGAAATCTGGTAATCTGATTAATAAATTATTTAAAATTTAGGTCAGAGTCAATAATTACTCCAAAATTATTTACCTCTGTCTTGACTTTTAAGCCTAATGGATTAAGTTTATTTCTAATGCTCTCACTATATCCATTTTTGCCAATAACTAAGATTTCTGTTTTCTCCTTATTTAGTTTAAAAAAAATACTACTCCTCCACTCAGAAACACAAGTAAGACTTGTGTCAGCGAACAAAGAGAGTCGGGGTCATCAGGCGCTATTGATAAATACAGTTGTGTGTCATCAGCATAGCTGTGGTAGATCACTTTATGATCTTTTTGTTAGGTAGAATGCCCAGAGGGGACTGGGCGGTCTCATGGTCTGGAATCCCTACAGATTTTATTTTTTTTTCTCCAGCCGTCTGGAGTTTTTATTTTGTTTTTTCTGTCCCCCCGGCCATTGGACCTTACTCTTATTCGATGTTAATTAATGCTGATTTATTTTGTTTTCATATTGTGTTTTTTATTTTTCTATTCTTTATTATGTAAAGCACTTTGAGCTACTGTTTGTATGAATATGTGCTATATAAATAAATGTTGTTGTTGTTGTTTATGCCTTGAGATAATATGACCTAATGGAAGCATGTAGATCGAAAACAGCAGTGGACCCAGGAGAGATCCTTGTGGAACACCATATAGAATATCATGTGTCCTCAAAGTATAATTACCACAACTAACAAAGAAATTTCTACCAGTTAAGTAAGACTCAGACTAATTTAAGTCATTGCCAGAGAGGTCCACCCACTGACTAAGGTTTATAAGAATATTGTGATCAATGACATCAAATGCTGCACTCAAATCTAAGAGGATGAGAACGGATAAATAGCCACTGTCTAGATTAACCCATAAATCATTTACTACTTTAACCAGTGCAGTTTCTGTACTGTGATTTGTTGTAAAACCTGACTGAAACTTATCAACAACTAGCAGATTACCCAGATTACCTTGCTCACTGAGTGCAAGGGAAAAAATAAAATGTAGTATATAAATTATTAAACAGTAAAACATTAACATGTAAGAAGTAAAGATACATTGAGCAGTACTGGAGTGCTTTCAGGTAAAGTACATTTTAAAAGCCCTATAACACAAAAGGTAAGTAGCACTAACAGCAGCTTAAATGTATTTGCCTGACAACTTTGCACTACATGCCTGTGATTTAAGAGAAAAATTATTCTAAGAAATGTGGATACTGCCGTTCCGTGCAGAAGGTCCAAACAATTCCCAAGTCCAAAACTTAACATGAAGAGGTCGGTACATCTTCTTAGATGTAAACACTCCATCTTCTTAAAACAATTCATCACAAAAGCAACCTTGAATGCTGCGGGGTTTTAGTGACCTGAACTAACCTTAAGGGACAGTAAGTAGTCGTGCAGCACAATTTACAAAGAGAGTTTTGCTTTGATGGCACCAATCACATTAATTCACAAAGATTTCCACTCTCCCAGGAACCGACAGGGCACTCGAAGTGTCATAAACAGTGTGAGAAGAGAGGACGCCGCCTGAAACTGCGAAGCTCTCAACCCGGCGGAGCAGCCCAACATTCCATGCCTACGAACGTCCACTTTTTTCTCACGACCTCTCGCCACTGAAGGCAGTGTCGCCTTCACATTGTTTACAGCTCGGTGCAGTTAAAAAGTAGAAAGACGCAAAGCTATTTTCCTCATCTCTTCTACTATCAAGTACTGCCAATTAAAAAAGTTATAATGTGGCAGTTTCCGTGACAGTCACGTGGACGAATACATAAAACTTCTCTGTTAGAACGCGCCTGGCGGCAGATGGCTCAGCACTGGAGTCCAGAGAGGAGGGCTGGGAGAGGGCGATGCGGGGCACACTTCTATGGGATAGATTGGCGTGTTGGTGTTTACTTCTTTTCAATATCAGTAAAATAACTCTCACACAAATAATAACAATTCGTAAAGACGATATAAAAATGGCATCCACAAACGAAGTGATTAGTTCCTATATTATAATATGTTCTGTGGTCATACGTAATTTCCGTTTCAATTGCGAAAAGAATTTTATATATATAGATAGCATGTTTATTCAAGGGATCATTTAGCATCATAATGACTGCCTTTTCAAGAATTTTACTTAAGAAAGACAGGTTAGAATTGTGTCTAAAATTGTCAAACACAGAAGAGTCGATATTTTTCTTCAGCAGGGGTTTAACAACAGCAGTCTTAAGACAGTCTGGGAAGCAAGGTTATTATAGTTAAAACTAAAATCAAAACTGAAACTATTATTAAAAATACATTTTCGTAAACTGAAATAAAATGATTAACAAAACTGAAATAAAAAAACTTAAACTAAACTATTAAAGTAGCTGGAAAGACTAACTGAAATAAAATAACAATTTACTAAAAATATTTTTAGTTTTTATTTTGAATGAATATTCTTGCCGTTAGTCTTTAACTTTTAACTCTAAAACAGACAGTCATCCACCATAAGCTGCCCACATATATTCATCCCGTGAACATCAGCTGGTGACGGAGGGCGGCTGTTCACACAGCATTTGCGTTGACAGCGAGCTCAATAAATTGTGTGAAATAGAAAGCAATTTACTGTGCCGCCTTCCTTTGCGCTTGTTGTATATCAAGATGTAATTCAGACACCTGAAATAAGAATGTGCTGGTCAACAAAACCTTTACCATATGGATAGAAGAATCATGAGTGAGTAACGTTTCAGTTTATTTCTCAGGTGACTGTGTTTTGTTGACAATAATTCACCTGCCACTTTACACAGGAGAAATCCTTTTTGAAAATAAAATGGCACTGATTGAGAGACTGACTAGGTTATTATACAAGATGGGCATAATGCTGCTGACCATTCACTTTTGCTTTAAAAAAGTCATTTAACAACAAAGCGATACAAACCTTGTAAAATTCCTGAGTTGGCAATGTCTCTACTGAACTACAGGTAGGTAGGTGAAGTGAGTCTGACAGCTGGGGAAAAACTAAACATACTAATGTGCTTTTGTATTTATTCTATATTTATTAATTTCTGTTTTTTTAGTTTATATTCACAGCCCAAAATACCTGATATTGTGAAAATAATCCAGTCGCAGAATTATGATTTAAAATATTTGTCCCCCTTTTTTCAATTTTTCTCTTTCTCTCTTAAAATAGAAATTGAAATATCATATTCTTTTTGTTCTTAACATCAGCCATATCATACATATTGCATACCAGGGAGTTTTTCCTGCCTTGCACCCAAACCTGCTGGGGTAGCTTCCAGGTTTCCTGTGATCCTGCTCTGAATAAACAGCTTTAGATAATGTATATATTGTTCCTAATCTCAGAAGCCGTCTCTTGTCGTTTTGTGGCTGTCCTCACACCTATTACCTACAGTACTCTTGATCTGCTAATTAAGTGTTTACTGATCGTATGCATGGCCTGTTCAAGTCTTACTACCCCTAACCTTGACACAACATACTTGTTTTTCTTTTTTTCCCTCAATACAGCTAGGTGGGGTCTTCACACTGATTTAATTCTAAGAGCCCTGTTCTTCCTAAGCCCCGGTGATTTTCATGATCACACATGTCAGAACACAGTAGAATATATTTTCTGATTTTTTACATCTTTTCAGGCCTGCAGGTCGCAAAATTCTGTCTATAAACTGAATGTGCCTGAGATGGAATCAGTAGAAAACAGCAAAGCCCAGTATGGGAGATTTTTGAATGAAATATTGAAGGCATTCATTATAAGCACATTGTCTTGGAGTGGGATATGTTGTGTGCTGTAGACATTAAGAGTAAAAAACCCTCACACCTTAAAATACACCTAAATTTCATTAGAAATTGTTCATATTCAGCATCTGGTTTTGCTTATGCTTGTTTTTATGAGGCAAAAACTAAAACAGGTAGTACTGTAGTAAGCTTCCACTAACATTAAACTAATAATCAAATCTGTTAAGTGTACAGTTCTCTCTGATTGTGATACTAGACTAAACTCCATAGTAGTTCCATGCCATAATTACTAAAAATAAAATGGAAACTAATAAATATAAAAATAAAATAGAAATGTCTTTGTGAAATAAAAACTAAATTAAAACTAAAACTACACAATGAAGGAAAATTAAATCTAAACTGAATTTCCAAGTAAGCTCAGAAAAAATATAGAAATAAAAGCTAATATAAAAAGGCAAAACTATAATAACCTTGCTGGGAAGACCATCATATCTAATGATGAATTTACTATGTCAAGCACACTATCAATTAGCACACCAGATACTTCTTTAAAAAAGCTTGTTGGTATTGGGTCAAGGACGTATGTGAAGGGTTTCAGTTGAGAAATGATTCTACATAGATTGGGTAAATACCTCCTGGTGAAAAATTTAATTCACTTAAAATGGAATACTGGGATTTAATAGGATCAGCTTTGGGGGGATGTACTATATCATTTCTAATTTCAGTAATTTTGTGATTACAAAATATAGCAATAGCCTCACAAGTTTCACTGATAGTTTTTTGGAGGCATTCTATTGAGTGACCTGGGTTTAGCAAACAGTCAATATCAGAGAATAAAACTCTTGGATTACCAGCATTATTATTGATAATTTTAGAGATGTAGCACGTACCGCCTCTCAAGATGGACTATGTTGTTGTATTCTGTTATTTTAGCCTTCAATATTTCATAGTGAACTATCAATTTTGTTTTTCTTCATTTACACTCAGCCCCCTGGCAGTGTTTAAATAAGACACTCTTTGGGTCTACCATAGCGCTGGAGGATTTTTTGAACTATCTGTTCAGGAGCGACTATGTTATGGCAGCTCTCACTTTAGCATTAAAATTTCCCATCTTGCTATTTACATCATTATCACTGTTGTAGTAAACATTAGAATATTAGAACATTCTAGACGAGAACAGGCCATTCAGCCCAACAAAGCTCGCCAGTCCTATCCACTTGTTTCCTCCAAGAAAACATCAAGTCAAACACTACAAACGGACTGGTTGCTCAAAATTTTAGCAAACTTGAGGCTGCAGATGAATCAAAGAAGCGTTTTGCTAAAATTAATTAATTGTTGCTATCAGTTTTTCTACTTTAAATAATATGAGAAAATGGTCTAATAAACTGATATCCACGATTTGCCTCACATCAATGTTTAATCCTTTAGTAATCACTAAATCCAGTGTGTGTCCCCCCCATGTGTGGGCTGACTAACGTGCTGGCTCAGATCAGAAGAGTGCATGAGGTTCATGAATTCTTTTGCTTTTGGGTCACACTGATTATCGATATGAATATTAAAGTCACCAACAGTTAGGAACATGTCATAATTATTATAACTGGCACCAAATCTGAGAATTCCTCAAAGAAAGGTGCATTATATTTAAGAGGTCTACACATGGACAATGCTAGTTACTGACAAACTCCTTGAATAACAATGGCAAGATACTCAAAAGATGCAAACATACCAAAGCCGACATCTTTACACTTTAACCGACTTAAATAAATACTTGCTAAGCTACCGCCATTCTTGCCTTTGTAAACTGCACGAGTAAAGCTGCAATTCAGAAGTTCAGATTCGATTAAAACAGCCACACCATCAGTGGTAAACCATGTTTCACTTAATGTACGGAAGTCGATTTTCCTTTCATTAATAAGATTGTTGATGTAAAACGTCTTGTTGGTTAATGCTCTGACATTTAATAAGGCCATATTTAAGGTCTCTGAAGAGCAGTGCTGAATAGGCGGAGTGTTACATCTGTTTGAAATGGTAATTTAAGTTATTCGTGTTAATGCCGCTTGGTGCGTATTTTTTATTTAGTCAATAGTGTGTTGTTATAGTTTTAATACAGAGGTGACGAAGCAATTGCAGGTTAAGGTACTTGCTCAAGGACCCCACGGAGTGGAATCACTTCTGCCATTTACAGAATTTGAACCAGCAACCTTCCATTTGCCACTGTAGATCCCTGTCTCAGAGCCGCCCCCCACAAAAAGACTTTACAGACACTTACAGAAAATAGGCAGGTAAAATTGTTGTTACCAATTTAGGGACTCGGTAGCAAAAGGAAGTTGAATTTAATGATTAATTAGTATATTGTAATAAGCAAAGCAACAGAGTAGACAAAAACACACGCACACATGCACACACATTGACCATTGTAGATACCTGGCACCATGCATTTGAGAGGTGCTGCTGTTCACTTTGACTATTGTATCACTATATGGCATAACAGCATCACTATATGGCATAACAGTATCACTATATGGCATCACTATACAGTATGGCATAACAGCATCAAACAGAGTTTCCATAAGCATTGTGATCTGTCTATATATTAGGTGTTAAAATGCTGCGGCTATATTCTTGTATGGCATACAGTATTTGGTGTTTCCAGTTAAACAGTAATATTAAAAGCACTAAAGTCATCCAAGGTACTTGACAAGACAGCACCTCACAGCCTACAAAACTGAAACGATGTCAATCACTTGGAAAAATGCTTGAAAAACGCTCGATTTTTTTAAACACTTGCAAAAATCCGTTAAAAAACTTGAGAGGTGCAAAACAAAAGCTGGATATTTACAAAGCTTAAGTGTGAATGGCTCCTTAAGTTTGCCTTACATCATAGCCTTCCTCTTCTCTTAATAGTCCTGACCCATAAACGTCAAGACGTTTAGCAACAGCCACTACTGTCATCCCCATCTGCAGGGATTTACAAACCATCTTTAGCGCTGGGTGGACGTACTTATGATTTGAACGACCGCCTCCCCAACTGCTGATGGTCCTGTTTTCGTGCAGGTTGTTTTTTTATTACATTCAGTTTGGGAAGGATTAATGCGTGGTCTTAAATCAAAATTCAGTTAACCATAAGTAGTCTCCAAGCACAGTGCAATACGTTTGTTTTACTTTTGAGTTGTGACACGCGATCAGTGAAAATTAAAAAAACTGGAATACACTTTCGTATCGCATTTTAAACTAACAAGAAAATTGCATGATGCAGTGAAAAGTAATCGATCATATGTCTTTAATTATAACACAATAAACCCGTGCCACAATTAAATGCAGCCCAGGTATGTGCATTATAGTGCAATATAGTTAACGTTTTGGATTGCACTTAATTTTGCCATAATCTTTCATAGTCTTGCTGTGTCCCCATAACCTTGGTTATGTGATGTCATCAGTGTGACGTCCACCCAGTATTCATTGAGCGGAACTATGAAACTGAGCGTCAAACAAACTTGACCTCGCTAACTGTGAGCAGGTCAGCAGGCTGTGCTCTGTAGTGTATACTGAAAATTTTTAATTCTATGAGTTACACGTTTAACGTGACAGTAATTAGAGTATAATACGGCATTGTAAAGAATGAACAGTTATTGTTTTGAAGTGTTTATAATTATTTTATATCAATGTTGAAAATGTGTTAATGGAAAGGTTTTTGGCCTTTCTACGCCAATAGACTATAGCTGCTTCCTTGTGTTTTTTGTTAATAAAAACATTTGAACAGATCCCGTCAATTTGTGTTCTTGTGATGTGTTTTATAACATTTCCTTAATGTTTACTTTCTTGCATTAACACACACTCTTTTTTCCGCTGACATTTTACGTTTTTTCTTCATTTTGCTAAACGATCCAAAAGTATGTATGCCGTTAAACCGAGTACCGAGTTCAATGGTGAGCTGTGGTATTCATTGAGTGTAACTGGGTGGAGGAAATGTTCTCGTGTTTTGTTTGTTAGCATTTCACACGATGTGTAATAAACGTCAACAGACAACGGAGCAGAATGTCCGTGCCTTATTGTTTCTTTGTGGAAGTTCACGAATTGCTTTGCGAAGCTTCAGACGGTAATCGGAGTCAAAGGAGAGCGCAGAGGCACAGCGCGGCCACCGCTTGCACATGTATATTGTGATAGTGTCTCTGTTCAGCCTCTTCATCTCAAGACTTTACCGTTATATTGCAATGAAAAATCGCTGAAATGCTTACTTTGAAAATTACCTTTTAAAATCAAAAAAGTAGATGTTATCTAAGTAGCCAACTTCAGCCCCATATGTTATTTGGGGATATTTTCTAATACTGATTTTTAATATCAATCAAACATACCGTTTACTTTCCTCTTTTATTAGTTCATTTGGTCTCAATTTGTCGTTCACAAAAAATGATGCATCCTAATAATACTGACGATCAACTGTTGTAATTGTTTATTATTGTTTAAATTTACCAAAACATTACTACCGCTTATCCAGCAGATGGCACAGTCCATCCACTGGCTGACAAAATTCAATGCTGAGAGTTCCACAAGTACATACCTATCAGATATTTCATTCAATAACATTTTAGTGCTTTTGTTCGGAAACTCACATCCTAAGAAAAACATTCTTCACATTCTGGCCCAGAAGCAAAACCTTATGTAACCATTTGTGTTCCTAGGCTTTCAGTTAAATTTGCCATCACTATCCAGCAATTTTTAAGATATTACAGAATCCTAGATTGATAGATAGATAGAACTTTATCTTTCCCAAGGGGGAGATTTGGCTTTTTACAGAAGCGCGATAAACAAGTAGATAGATAGATGTACACACACACTTAGGTCTGAACACACACCAGATCCTACCTGTTTTGGAATAGAAAATTGCCAAATGCCAAAAATCAGCAGACGTTTTACCAGAGTCATCTGTCATGTTGTTTTTAAGCATTGCACTGCTTATGATTACACTCTGATTCAATGGGCCCTAATGGACCTTCAGTGTTATCATGAAAAATTAAAATTAAAAAAAATTACTCATATCTGAAATAAGGTTGAAACTGAATTGCACACAAATCAGCAATCCACAACACTCTAAAGACTAGCAGTAATGCATACATTCTTTAGCACAAAAATAATTTCTCATCCCTGCAGTGGGCTGGCGCCCTGCCCGGGGTTTGTTTCCTGCCTTGCACCCTATGTTGGCTGGGATTGGCTCCAGCAGACCCCCGTGACCCTGTAGTTAGGATATAGCAGGTTGGATAATGGATGGATGGATGGATGGATAATTTGTCATAGTGTAGTTCTGGCTAATAGTGTAACAAATTACAGCAGTTTATTCAAAAGCAGAGATTAACTGAAATGAAAACCTGCAGCCCAAAAATGTTGGCTTTGATCAATGTATCTCACTGAATTAGGATTAATACTTTGTTTAGTTCCTCACTGCTGTACCTTCAGAACATACAGCTAATGACACCGAACAGGAAATTTGGTATTCCAAATGCACTTAGTGCTTTCAGCTGTTCCATTCATTGCTTTGAATTCCATTGTAACACAATGTGACACAAACATTTTTCAGATGAATTAACTGTCTTTAAATCATAGCTGTGTCCTGCTTGGCAATATTAGTCTTTAAGTATATCCATCCATTTTCTAAACTTGCTCTGTCCTGAACAGGGCAATGGGTGAGGTAGAGCCCATCCCAGTAAGCATAGGGTGTAAGGCAAGGGCAATCCCTGGAGAGGATGCAAATCCGTCACGGGATGAAAACATACATATACACTCACTCATACATACATTCAGTCAGATCAATAAGTATTTGGGCAGTGACACAATTTTCATGATTTTGGCTCTGTACACCACCACAATGGATTTGAAACAAAGCAATCAAGGTGTGACTGAAGTGTAGACTTTCATTCAAGCTTTAATTCAAGGAGTTTACCAAAAATATTGTATGAGCTGTTTAGAAAAGAACAGACATTTTTATACAGGTACATGGCCCTCTTATTTTCAGGGACTCAAAACTATTTGGACAGACTAACATAATTATAAATATAATGATCATTTTCAATATTTGGTTGACTGAAGTCTGGAACCCAGGCCATTCCAAGTGCTGGGTTTCCATTCTACTGATGCTTTGGCAGGCCTCTACTGCAGCTGTCTTCTGCTCATTGGACTTTCTGCCATCAATGTTGTCTTTAGCATATGAAATGCATGTCCAACTGGGTTGATGTCAGTTGATTGACGTGGCCTTTGAAGAATATTCTACTACTTTGCATTGAAAAACATTTGGTTTGCTTCCGCAGTATGTTTTGGCTCGTTGTCTATCTGTACTCTGAAGTGACATTCTACTAGTTTTGCAGCATTTTGCCAAATCTGACCAGATAGTATTGCTCTATACACTTCAAAATTCATCCTGCTACTTCTGCCAGTAGTCATATCATCAATAAACACCAGTGACTGACTTCCATTTGCAGCCATGCATAATCATGCCATAAAACTGCCCTTACCATGTTTCACAGATGATGTGGTATTCATCAGAACATGAGCCGTTTCTTCTCTTCTCCATACTCTTCTCTTTCTAACATTCTGGCATATTTTGATCTTAGTTTCCTTTGTCCAAAGGAAACTGTTCCAGAACTGAAAATGTTTCCTGGCAAAGTCTAATCTGTCTTTCCTATGGTTGAGGTTTGCCAGTGGTTTGCACCTTGTGGTAAACCCTCTGTCTTTACTTTCATGAAGTCTTCTCTTGTCGACTTTGGCAATGATAAGTTCACCTCCCTTAATGAGACGGACGGGAACTGCTCACACCTGGCCATGGAACAGCTTGTCAGTCAAATGCCCATATACGTTTGAGCTCCTGGAGATGGAGAGGGGCAGAGGGCGTGTTAGGGGGTGCTTGGGGGCTATGCAGAAAAATGGCTGTCATTCCTAAATGGCTCATATGATATTTTTGGTAAATACCTTAAATTAAAGCTGAAAGTCTATACATCAATCACATAATGATTGCTTTATTTCAAATTCATTGTGGAGGTGTAAAGAGCCAAAAATTATGAAAAGTGTGTCACTGTCCAAATACTTATGGACCAGACTGTACATATATATGTAGACTAGGGCCAATCTAGCATTGCCAATCCACCTAAACCGCACATGTTTGGACTGCTTGAGGAAACCAGAGCACCTGGAGGAAACCCACACAGATATTGAGGGAACATGCAAACTCCATGCAGGGGGAACATGGGACATTTACTATGGTCTTTTTGCTGGGAGGCAGCAGCACTATTACAGTGCCACTGCGCCACCTCTGTCTTTAGACATGTACAGGTTAAACTATGAGTTTGTTATCGACTCAACTGCCTTATGGCAAAATGCTCAGCAGATTTCATTCTTCTACTTTTCTGACTTTCTTATGGTCAGTTAATTTCTAAAGTGCCACATCCTTGAGCAAAACTGATCATTTATTTGTCCTTTTCCTATTTTAAGGGGGGAAACAGCATGGCATACAAAAGGCACCAACTGCTTTGACAGGTACTGAAATTAAATATTTGATTCTCAAAAAAGTTTTAACTGTTCATAAGGTATTAATTTGTACTTAAATATGAAGAAAATAAACTGCCATTATTATTTTTTTCTTACTCGGTCTCCTATTTGCTTGTCAGGCATGAGGGATCTGTAGAATTTTTCTTAAAACCATCATAGTGTGGGACTTGGAAAAATCATTTCCTGTGTTGTGTTCAGCATTCTGAAATAGCCTGGACGTTTCCAACAAATTAAGTATAATGTTAATAACACTATTTTTTTTATGTTAGTGTGTCTTTTAAAACTGAACTAATCATCCTAGCATAACTGTACTCCAGAGGCAGTGATTAAATTAGACTTGTAAACCTAATAAACTACTGGAAACAAAAATCAATTCATTGATCTCAAAGCAACATTCTTGCCTAAATCAAGCAGGAGATACTATTTGATATCTTTGAAACGGGAAGACAAGTTCAGCAGCAGTATGCTTGGCTTTCTGGGATCATTAGTCGATTAGCTGAAACCTTCGTTCATAGTGGTTAACCTCTGTGGAAGGCGTGAAAGGCTGAAATGATGAAGTCCTGTTTGACCTCGAGGTAGAGAACAACCTTTGACTGTCCTATTTTGGCTCCTTCCAGTCAAATGCAGACAGTTTCGAAGCTTTTAACAATATAAAAAAAAAAACACCTTCTTTGTCCTAAACTGTCCATTTTGTTTGAAGCTGCCACCAGTCACTATTTCACAAAGGCATGCTTCATCTTTAATAGATAGATAGATAGTTTCAATTTACACCTGCGTATATTAATTTGAACCATAAAGTGCAATAATATATTTTAAGGAAAGTGGAGAGAAAAAAGTGAAGGACAGAGAATTAATCATTTGCTTAAGGCTAAAAGTGATTTCAATGTTTAGCATCTACCTGAATGATGCGCCAATACACTCACCACACATTAGTTGTTAGGTAGTGAAGTTTTGAGAGAGATACCTAATTAGAGATTGGGGATGATTAGGGGGCCAGAATGACTGGGCCGTGGTGGGCAGTTTAGCCTGGACCTTGGGATACACCCTACTCTTTATGAAGGATGCCCATGGATTTTTTATGACCAGAGAGAATCAGGCCCTTAATTTTATGTCATATTCAAAGGACAACATTCTTACAACACTATGTCCCTATCGCTACAATGGGGAATTGAGATCCATATTCAGATCATAGGGTAAGCACCCTCTGCTGGCTTCCCTAACACCTCTTCCAGTAGCAATCTAACCTTTTCCTAGATGGTCTCCCATCCAAGTACTGGCCAGGACCAAACATGCATAGCTTCATGTGGATGACCTGTTCTGAAGCGCATGTGGTATGGCATTTATATAGCACTTTTCTCACTACTCAAAGCGCTCAGCAATTGCAGGTTAAGGGCCTTGCTCAAGGGCCCAACAGAGCAGAGTCACTTTTGGCATTTACGGGATTCGAACCGGCAACTTTACGATTGCCAGTGCAGATCCCTAGCCTCAAAGCCAACACTCCGATATACTTATAAAGAAATGACCTGACATGTCAGAATGAAAACACTGACAAGCTATAAAATTAAATAAGATCTTTTATTGACAAATATTGGTTTCTAATTAAGCAATCAGGTTGGAACAAAAACCTGCAGCCCCTAAGGCTCTAAAGGCTCAACTTTGTCTTCCTCTGCTCTACTGTAGACCTTTTCTCCTCAAGTAGCCTGAAATAGCTAGAGCAGGATGGCAAAGAAGAAAAGACAAATATTACACTTCCAAAACATAAAAAGCTGGTTATAACATTTACCGAAACACTTAATAGTGTAATTGTTGCAAAGGTGCAGCCACTACATATTCATTACATAAGGACTTAAGCGAATTGATATTTCTCAAAGTTAATTTTTTTTCTTTTATATTAAAATGTTGTTACGGCAAATCAATATGTAAAGAATTTTTGGCTAACCATGCCATAAAAGTCTGATACTTGAATACAGAAAATTGTGGCAGCAGTCAGCGGGTGTTTGGGAACAGTGTGCTGATAAATATTTTTATATACGTGTGAGTGTATACTCACAGCACATCTTAAATATCCTTTACTACTGGCTGCAGAAACTAATGGTACAGAAATGATCTAATGGCCACTTACTTGGCAAAGCTCTAGACTAGATAGGTACAGGTTTTCTGTTTGTTTGATTTTCTGTTTATTTCATTCAAAGCAAGATGTAGCTGCACATCCTTTGACACCTGTAGCACCCTCTGCTGTTCATATACTGTATGTTACCACTTTTTTCTCAGAGCCATACACCACAGTAGAGGCCATTACATATGTGCAGTATTAATTTCATCCACAGAGTAAAGCTGCAGTCATTTTGTACCCAGAAAGACATGCACCTCTTCTAATGCAGTTTGACGGCATTATTGGCAGTGTGTGACCACTGCATGTGCTGTGTCCTTAGTACAATAAGTGAACTGGCCTGAATTGTTGTGTCATGTGTAAAGTTAATTTTTCCCTGCATATTTCTACAACTGTTGTCCCATGTCCTCAAGAGAGATGCACCAATTGTTGTATAATTTATATAGGGCAGTGAATCAGCACCAAACAATTTATCAGAAAGTTATCAATATATACAGTAAGCATAAACTAAGTTTGGGTACTTGTTGATATATTGTCTTTAAATAGCAAAGACTTGTATCAGCAGTGAAAATGTTGCTAAATATTTTATTTGCTTTTCTTGTCTCTTTTTCACAGTGCAGTTCTGTTCAGTGCAATTTCAAGCTTGGATGTGCTTTATAACGGGTAAGATGGACATAATCTCTTTTCAATGTTTTTATTAAAGATTAAATAGCTACACAGTGTACCTAATTGGGTGAAAGACGAACTTGCCACGTTTGTGTATAGGTTCCATTTGTTTCAGTTAAGAGTGCGAATACAGAGGCGGTTTAATCTGGTTTGTAGATTTCTTGTAGTGAATTCATTTGTGCTTCTGCAGTAGGTAGGTCAAGTCTATTTATTTTAATCATAGGCCGTATAATTAAGGAAAGTTCTAACTGCTGCAAAGACTTATTTGGCCAATAAACACTGCGTTTACAGACAAAGAAAGTCTAAACTGGGCAACTTCTGTTAATTGCTACTAAAAATAAGAATAATGGTAGTTTTTCCAGGGTGGTGCGGTGGGTAGCGCTGCTGCCTTGCAGTTAGGGGACCCAGGTTTGCTTCCCAGGTCCTCCCAGCGTGGAGTTTGCATGTTCTTCCCGTGTCTGGGTTGGCTTCTTCCGGGTGCTCTGGTTTCCTCCCACAGTCCAAAGACATGCAGGTTAAGTGCATTGGCAATTCTAAATTGTGCTTGGTTCGTGTGTGTGTGTGTGCGCCCTGCGATGGGCTGGCACCCTGCCCAGGGTTTGTTTCCTGCATTGTGCCCTGTGTTGGCTGGGATTGGCTCCAGCAGATCCCTGTGACCCTGTAGTTAGGATATAGCGGGTTGGAGGATGGATGGATAGTTTTTCCGATAATAGTAATATTAGTTTCTTTTATTATTTTTTTAAGTACACAACACACTTTTACAACAAGGTTACCTGAAGATGCAATGTTACTACAGCTACTGTTTCTTCTTTAGTCTTGGTAGCTTGGGCCAAACAGATTACAATTTCATCTTATTAACCCCGGTTCCCAGTGTGTCAACCTCAATGTGACAAGTAACATGACTTTCAGGGTCAGCTAAGCACTGCACAGTATCCTTCCTTAATGGCAGTTACACAATCAAACAAAGGCAATCTCTTTTATAAATGATTTCATAAAGAAGCATCTGCAAGTGGTGGAGCACTTGGCTTTTAAAGCTTTAATAACAGCATCAATTTTATAACATATATAGATGACAATTTTAAGAAAGCTCAGAAATCTCATTTGGTATAGTGGAACTGCCTGTGTGCAATTCAGAATGAAATGGGAAGAGAGAATTTCTTGTTTTGTTTTTTTAACTGAGTGTTTAAACTAATGTGTTTGTTTCTGCTTCTTCTGTTATGCACTATGAATGGTGTGCCTTCATATGATAATTGGGTAGGGTATTTGTTTGTCTTTCTTTGGTTTTCATTGTCCTTTAACATGCAGGTCAAGTGTGAACAGCTTTTCTACTGCCAAAGGTGTCACCCACTTGTAAAACCACATGGACAGCAAGAGTTCACTTTGCAGTGAATCTTTGACAATTCCTCAATTGGTAAGCTGAACTTGCTTTTTCATTTTCTTTGTAAAGCTGAACAAAACACCAACACAGTGTCAGAATCCAGACAATTCAAAGTCCTTTGATCACTAGAAAGAAGTAATTTTGTTTTTGTATTACTTTTAGAATATAAAAAAAATGTCAGTTCTCAACTATAAAAAACATGGCTGGTGTATGCCATGTGTGACTTTCAGATCTTCTGAAAATGTACATTACAAAATGCAATGCTTTAAAATGTGGACTTGTGTAATATTTATTTGCTGATTTTAGTTTATTCAATGAGTTGAGAAATCTTCGTAATTACTGACAAATATTTTTTTCTAAAAATAAAACTGTTGAATTATGCACTAACTCTGACTCAGTATATGTTGAATATTAATTCATCGAATGAGAATATTTTGCATGAAAAAGTTTCATTCATCTTTTTTAGGGCAAAAGTGAGCTCCAGTAAAGAAAAAATAGCAATAAATTGATTTCTACAAGTTACCTAAACTCAAGCATCAGGCAAAAGTTATATTTCAGATGAGGGGATGCCAATATGCTATTATTACCAATTGTGGAGAAAAAAGGATGGTAAATATTACTAAGTACTGGCACTCTTGTTAAATTAAATTAAAGGTATTATATATTTATGTGTGGCATTTTTTTTTTTGTGTATGAAACTGCATCTTCTCCATGTCTCAAAAGCTCTCTGTTGAAGTATTTCTTCCCAAAGAAAACTATACACACATGGAACAAATTATCAAGTGGAGTAATTAATACCTTGACTTGACTTGACTGTTTTGAAATATGACAAGCTGTGTTATGCTTAATGACAAGTTATTTTCAAAACGTTCTTGTTTTCCTCCAAAAATCATCCATTTTCCAAACCTTCTTATGCATTTCAGGTTTCTGAGTAGCCAGTGCCGATATCAGTAGCACTGGACACGAGGTGGAGACAAACCCTGGATGGGGTGCCAGCCCATGACAATAAACACTTATGTACTCACTTACACCAGGCTGACTAGAGTCTCCACTTGTGCTTTGAAAATGTGTTACTATCCATCACATGATGATATTTTTCATGCTACTCCATTGTAATGTTAAGAAAATATTAAAAAACAAAAAAACATTTAGGGTACTAAATGGATGAAAATCCTTCTCTGTGTAAAACTGAGATATTTGAATGTACAAAAAGAAACTGGTTTAACCGACATTTCAAAACCTCCTTCAGGATTCAGTGCATATAGTGCTGGTAGATACGCTGATCACTCACAATATGTTTAGAGTTTTTTTTTTTTTGCTAACATATGCAGGTACAATAATGGAGCGATGTACTGTAGCATCGCAATAAGAACTGCATGCTCACCGGCCTTCCCCCACTACTATTATCTGCTAATAAAGAAATAATGTGTTTATGGAGCAGACTCTGAGCTCTGACTTGTGCATGTATAAGGACTATGCAGGTATAAACCAGTAAAACAGTGTCACATAAGACACAAAAGCAATTTGCTAAGTATAAACAAAATAATGCAAGAACATATGTGAAAGTGTATATTTTTTATGATTTCATTGTAATACTTACTGTGATGTGTGTAAGAGATTTGCTGTGTACAACACACCCTTTCCCTTCTAATAATAGTATAATTGCTTGTACTATTATTTTTTTATATTTTTTTTTTCCACAACAATAGGTTACATGCATTTCTGAATGCCATTCTCTGTTAAAGGTAGTAGGGAGCTGTGCTAAGTATAAGTGCTGATATTTTAGTTAATTGTGCTTTTCTGTGTTAGTAGTATTCTGTTTGCCCTGTGGCAGCTACCTGCTTATGTGTTGTGTTGTTGAATATGCCATTTTGACTTATGTAGTATTAAAAAGTTCATTCCTTTTGAATATTAAGAACAATTTAATTGGTAAAGTGTTCATATTGTGTTTATTTCAATCTCAAAATAAAACCAGGCAATTAATTACAATTATAATTTATATTCTGTCTATTTTAGTAATGTTTTATTTTTAAAATTAGATTTAAAATATACAGCGTATGATGATTTTACAAGCCAACAATACGCTACAACTATATTGATCTGCTTGTCTTTTATGCTTTGCAATAGTACTCGCTATGAATGGTTCTACAGAAAATACCTAGGTCTGATATTAGGAGTAACATCACAAACGTTTAATAATGTATCATTACACTACTACAGTAAAGTCAGTTGTTCAAAAAATTACAATTAACTAAATGAAAACTGTGTCATACTTCGTTTAAAAAAAAAAATCAGTACAGCATCCATCCATCCTGCTATATCCTAACTACAGGGTCAAGAGGGTCTGCTGGAGCCACTCCCAGCCAACACTGGGCAGGAAACAAACCCCGGGCAGGGCACACACACACAATTCAGAACCACCAATGCACCTAACCTGCATGTCTTTGGACACAGAGAGAACATGCAAACTCCACACAGGGAGGACCCGGGAAGCAAACCTGGGTCCCTTAACTGTGAGGCAGCAACGCTATCCACTGTGCCACCCCAGTACAACATGTCAAAGAAAATATCGAATAATGCAAATTGTACTAGCTAAAGTAGCAAGACAAGACAGTCATGTGCAAAAACATCACTGCCATTGTGGTGTGCCAGTAATTGTAAATTGTCAATTTAACATATTGCCCTAAAGTTCAATTTATTCTTTTTACATATTCTTCCACTTAAAACAGCCCTGTGTGCTATACAAATATAGTACGACTATAAAAGTGCCATTTAAACAAATAACGTAGTACTGAAAAATGAACAGAGGTCATGCAAACCCCTAATTAATCATTAGCATTGTGTTAATGATTTTATTGTGATTTGTGACCACCAGCTAGCACCATAATCTGCCAATGCCCCAGTGATAAAATAGGAATGTTGGCAAATCCAGTATATCCTAGACTTGTAAGTTGCTTTGACTAAAGATGTTGGCCAAATGTCCAAAAATAATGCCTTATTTCAGAATTTGTAACAATAAACTTGGATATTTGGGGACTTATTAGAACTATATGTTAAATACATTTGTATAATGTTATGTTTTGAATTATTACATTAATTTCTAACAATAATAATACACATACTTTAAAAAGTGTTCATGTTGCAGGTTTAGGTCTCACATCCCAGGTCAGATGTTCTTGCACGGTTTGTATTTGCTACTAGTCTCACATAAAAATTGTCAGGGGAATTTAAGATGCCGTATCAAAAGCTGCTTATGGACTGCTACCTCTCGCACGCTGTACTGGAAATGTCACTTTTGAAAATGTTCGGGCAGATACACGGATGGATGAATAGATACTTCCAAAAAATGGGTTAGTATTTCCTGTGTTTGTGTAATGGAAACACTGACCTGCCATATAATGTGTATGTGTGTATGTGTGTACTCGTGCGCGTGTGTGTATAATCACATTATCAGGTATGTACATTTTCTACTAATAGCCTGACTAGTGCCTTTATTTTAGGGCATTGCACGGAACATTTCAGGTCTGCCCAGTCCCTGAAGTATTAAAAGTTTTGCGGTCAAAGACGCAGCCTTCCATCAACTGTAGACTAAAAAAGTTTTTTTTTTTTTTTTACAAAAGACACACAGTGATCGAGCGGTAAATGGCAGCAATTTCAATTCAAAGACACGTTCGTAGCTGGTCCAGGCTTTCCTTTGCGGTGACACTACGGATTAAAGATGTCAGATGTCTTAGTGCAATTCTTGCTTATAGAACGTGGGCTGGAGGGTGGATAGTGTCTTGCACGTACTCGAGGGTATCTGAGTAGCCTGACAGCTGTAGATGCGCAGTCTTGCCATTCCTGCGCTGGAGTTTACACACACTACTAGACACAAGGCGTGCACACCACTGTGAGGCGGAATCCGCGCGTGTCTGTGGCTGACAGGATCTTTGCTTTTCCCTTTCTCTCCGTCTCTCTCTCCCTCTCTCGCTCTCTCTCAGGTTGTACGCGTTCTCATTCTGTGACTGGATTCATTTTTTAAATTTGTGCTGTCGCTTGTAAACTGAAAGCGATGCAGTGTGCACACTGAGGCCACTGGTTTCCACTTGCTTGCCCTTGTAGTCGACGTTGACAGGATGCAGGGAAATACTGCGTGACTGAGGGGATCGCATCATTCGGCGAGAAGCGGAGCCGCATACAGACGACCCAATCCAATTGGGAGTGCCCCAGTAGTCTTGAAGAATAAGAAAGAGGTCCGGGGGTAAAACAACTGACAACTTTTCTTCATGCATGGTTTTATCATCCTCAGTTAAGGGATACAGACGGCAGAAAAACATCGCCGTGGGTCTCGGCAGCACATGGGTGCAGAGGTAAGTTGAAAGAGTCTCAGAACATTATGAATTAGCGCTCGCAAGAGGAGTGCTCGCTATTATACGTCAAGATTGAAATTGATCGTTAAATTTTAATTCAACTAGCTGAAATGATTATGAATGTCAGTGAACATCCCTGGAGCATCCATAAAAAAATGTGAGAGCGAAGGGAATACTATGTGGTAAGGGTTGGCATTAATTACATGTGACGATAATGAAACAACCGGTTGCTTATCAGAAAAGGTGAGCGTCACCGATTTGTGAAGAGCGAAGTCACGCGTGGAGGGCAAACTTGTAGTGCCTAAGTATGACCACCAAGTGCTAAGAATAAGAATCCTGGAAAGTGCAACTTTAATCAGATCCAGGTTAACCACGATCCCCCTGCTCTCGGCAAGATGATTTCTTTTTTTATTTCTCCGCGAGTTGTGATTGGATTCCCTTTTTATGTTTCTACCCAAAGGTTCACTCTCGGCCGACATAAATGCAGTTTTTGTTCCATGTAGTGTTAGGTCCTTCAAGGATAAAGTCGTCACTTCAGCAGCTCGGGACTCCGAGCTTCTCGTTGGGGACCGTGCACCTCTTGTGGCGTACCCCATACGGCCAACCCTAAAGTGTCTTGATCGAGCGGGCCAATCGTCGAACTGAAAGTGGAGACTCCAAGGGGTGCATTGCCGGGATTTATCACCAAAGGAAACTTTTGTCAGGCTGTCACACTTTCGTGGTTTTTAATGGCACATTTTCACTTTGCAGGCTCATCAGTTTAGGTGGATTTCCAGGTGTGCCCTTTTGTAAGAACGTTAGATCTGAGTGCAACCAGACGCTACCGTTAACTTTTCCGGAAAGAATCTTCAGTTAATTTGCATGTCATTTACACCGTGGAAAAAGTGATCGTTTCTTTTTCTGCATTTTCGTGTTTTTTTTTTTTTTTATATATTTTCATTGAGTGAGTCAGCACTTAATGGGGCAGATGACTGTCATCGATACCCCGACATTTGGTCTACTAAAATAGGATAGGTAAACCAATTCAAAAACCTGTCCTTTATCAGGTTTTAGGAGCTTGGCATCCATATGTATATTTTTACCGATATACATTGTACTTAAAGGCGTGCTTCGGTCACGGAACAGGACGGTGTATTTATCATTAAATATACTTAATAATTTTGGACAAATTACATGTTTTCTTTTCGATATACACAACGATGCGTAATGATGCTATGAAGAATGCATCCGTATTCACGTAACGACTTTTTTAAGCAGTGTGTACAATGTTTTAATTACTGACGGTATCACTTTCCACAGTAAACACGATTATAAAGCAATCTGCGTGGTTTCTCGAGAACAATTTACAAGATTTTTTTGCGAAAACTACATTATAATAAGGATTTCCTATTGGTATAAGTTAGTCAGTAATATCATTTGTACTCGATTTCTTAAAGGGCTGCTTTACGGATTCAGCGTCCTGGAGCAGAATTCAGTACCCGGTTGTTGCCTGTGGTGCTTGCACGTTCTCCCAGTAGCTATGTGGGTTTTCCTCCTGGTACTCATCATTTTCTCATCAGTTTCCCAAGATGTGGAGATCAGTTTAAATTTTGATTCCAAATTGCTATTCTGTGTGCACGAGTGTATGTGTTAATGGGCTGTGCAATGGACTGATGTCCCGCTCAGTGTTGTTTCCAGGCTAGGGGCTCTGGCTCTCCTGGACTGCTGAATTGGATCAAGCTAGCCTTAGAATATTATGTATAGCAAGACTTTAACAAACTGTTTGTCCTTAATAAGGGATACAGAGTCCATAAAGTGATTGTAAAGTAGTCTCCGTGTATTGTGTCTTTTTTCGCTTATGGCCTGAACAAAGGATTTGTTTTTGTTACCTAGCAGTATCTGACTATACACACAGTAAACAGGGCCAGCCCTGTTCTGCAGGATTGTTAATGATTTCTTTAACTTTTTTGTTTTACTACTGGTTGCATGCAGTTTTTCAGATCTTTCCACCTTCCTTGTACAGTATCTAAATCTTAAAAGATAAACACAGAAGCATGTTAAAGGATTAAGACAAAGCACATGTATACTGTGTCTGTTCAGTTAAAAGGTTAACCCTTATATTAACATTCTGAATTAAACATATTACAATATTCTTTCTGCAGCTGTGTTTGACAAGGGTTTCCGAATGGTTCAGAATAGTTTAAATGCAGCTACCAGATCGGCATTCTGGGACTAGTACGACTTGCCATACAAATAAAATAATACAGAAAAAAGTTGATAATGTATGCAAAAAACACAGGGAAGGAGGGGATCTTATGATATCCTGATTAAATATCTAGATTGCTTTTCTTAAGGTTTCTATGTATCATTCAATGCAACGGTCAGAAAACTATACAGTGTGCCATTAATGCCCATCTCTCTCACCATTCAAGTTTCTTTCTAGCCAACTTCAATCTGGCCTATTCTACTATCACACAAAGTTAAGATTATGAAAATTCAATTATCAATAACTTCCATTATCTATGTTATATTATATTCAAGTTCAAGTTAAGCAGACTAAGGAAAATTTACCAATAGTGTAATGGATTTGGCACTTACACTTTCCAAGAATCTTGTAAAACATGAAAACATCCCAAAAACTATTTATAAGCTGAATAGAAGTTCATTCAGAAATTCAAGTGCAAACAGGTTTTAAAAATGTGTGTTACACGTCTTATGTCTGTATGGACAAGGGTTCAGTTACCAGCTCAGTAAAGGTCTATGCAGAGAGGTCATCTTCTGGTTGACTTTGGTTCCACTCCATATCCCATAGGTCTGCAGTGTTAGGTTAACTGGTAGCAGAAATGGTTTGTAAAGATTAGGTTTACACATGTGTTTGAGCGTACCATCTGATAGGAGAGTCATCCCACCCAAATCTGGGTCTTGACTTGAACCCAGTCCTGCCAAATTAGCCTCTGGCTTCCGAAGACCACATCATGGAAAAAAAAAAAAATCAATTAATGTTGCTCTGTTGTTAGTCTATGTATTATTTATAACACATTGTTATAATTTCAATAACACAGGTGAATGGTGTTTCCATTTTTTAATGTTTTCCTCAATATTACTTTACATGTTCTTATTTGCATTTTAAATCTTTCTGTATTTGTAAACACTTTCTTTAGATACTGCAGTTTTGAAGTGTTGTGCAATACCGCTTAACAAAATCATCTAATTGCGGTTTAGTCATGTCTTAAATGCTTAATCATAACAACAGCAATTTGAAATGAAAGAAGATAAAATTGGCAATCGTTTAAGCACCTCATCTTGTAATTTTCCTAGTGAAGAAGACAGTCACTGAAATCCTTTTTTTTTCTGCATTTGCTGTTTGTCTGAGTAGAGTGTAGAATTTGGTGCATTCATCAATTCAGGTGGCTCTGATGCCAGGGTGTGTTTGTCAGACATTGAAGTATTTTAAAGGTTGCTTGAACAGAGAATAGTCATACAGGGGTTTTTAACTTATGTGAACATGCAATATCAATTTGGAAGACATGGGCTTTTAAAACAAGCTGATGAATGAACCAGTGGCTGCTTTGACTAGTTCAGATTAAGCACTGTGGGAAATTTTTTGATTCCTCTTAGCATTTGTATAAATGTAGATGTTTTGAAATGTAACCTTTCCAAGAAAAATGTAGCTGATATTGATTTTAGAAGGGTTACAATAAAGCATGTAACTTAATATAGTAAAGGTCAGAAGATACTGTATTATCTGTAAAATACATAAATATGGGTTATTGGTGACTCTAGATTGGCAGTGAGAGTGCCCTTTAGCTTGACTGGTGACTTTGAATTGGCAGTGACTGTGCCTAATGAAAGATTCAGTTTTACTCCCTTCTTTTAAATATTTGAAGAATAAAATATAGTGTACTGTTCCTCTTAGCCTAATCGGACTGACCAGCCTACTGTCTAAAATATTTAAGATCGAAATATCCCCATTTCATAAATATTTGAAGTGCAGCTTTGACACTAAACTCATATATGGATTTTTGGTTTGTCTGTTTGCTGCTTCACAACATTTATCTCTTTGTTTCTCTTCCTTAAGTAAGAGATACTAAGTTATATAAATTACCATCATTCCCAGTTGGCCATCTTATACAACATTAATCTTTTTACTAATTACACAAAAGCAAGTAGACCTAATTGACCTTTTTAATTACACTCTATAATTAAACAAATCATGAACTGTCCATCTTTGTAAACACCTAAATGGCCTCAGCTCTTACAAGCTGCCTGCTACACACATTATTGAATTATCCAGAAACACAGTTACTCATTCATATGAGTTTTCACAATTTTTTCCTTAATGTGAACTTTTATGTCTACAGAGTATTTTACTGGATAAGCCAAGGGTCTATGAACCTTCTTCTATGATGGACTTGCTTCTTAAATGTGAGAGCTGGTACTGAGGCTGTTGTTGCCCGCATAAGCCTTGGCTCACTTTTGAGGTGTACTTTAGTCCAAATAATCTATACTTATACAGCATTACATTTTTTTCTTTTAAAAAATATATATTTTTGAGACAGCATCACTTTTTAACCTATAACTGCATATACCCTGGAGGTTGTCTTCCTGTGTTGTATTTTATGTTTTGCATGCTATAGGTCCAGGGTTAAAAAGGTGACTGTTTTACAACAAGTGATCTTTAGCAGGTAATGTGGACTGTTGTTTCAGGCAAATCAGTGCTTTGTGTTTTTTAGGCATTTTGACGTTTTTAAAGTAATCGGAGAGTGGAGGGATAAGAGACAAGTCATAAGTTAAACAAGTGACAACAGAATGAGAAAGAAAATTGTGAGAGATATAGCTGCTTCCAAGTAAACTCTCAAGGCAAACACCTAAAACTGTACACCAGACTCAGTAAATACGCCGTGTCGCATTAACCTTTATCCATAATATTATATAGAGAAGTGTTTAATGATAATCATATAAAGATACATAAAGTTTTTTTTGTGTGGAAATCAATTAACTACATAATGCACTACACATGCTAATTTATTTAAGACATTGCCAGGTTAGCACACTTTACATTTTTCTGGCTTTCTTTCAAATTTCTGGCAAGTTTTTTTTTTTGTAATGCTGACGATTTATTAAGAAACTCTGCAGATGCCTTCTTGTTAGAAGGGTCACCTTGTATCCTTATGCTGTGCAAGGTAAATCTGCCTTTAAAATATACGAACACTTACTTTTACAGCATGGTGTTTTGCTTCATTGAATTCTCACCATGCTGTTCCCCCACTGTGTCAAAAAGATTCAAAAGCATGCCATGACAGGTGGCTAAGTGTAAAAGACATTCAGTGCAGTGCAATGTAGCCTACCTGGTTTCTGACTGCTTAGTGAGAACACTTCTTATAACTCATGTTGTCTAAATTAAGAGTCTGAGACTTCCCTGGAGCCCCATGAGTTTAACAATAAGCCATATTCAGATGGTCTTTCAAAGTGTCTTCACCATATAGAAAAGTCACCTCAAATTTAACTTAACTAAATTTAAGTGTGCTGAGTGTTACAGGCATGACAGTCTTTCTTCCAGCATACAGTAGTCATTGAGTAACTGTTTCGATTGGGTTATTTCCAAGTCTTTTGCCCCATTGTTATTAGAAATTGGTTACACATCCCATTTTATAAATGTAAATATATACTTAAATTGTGGTTATTGGAAGAACTGCAGGTTCCCCATCCACGTTTAATAAACATAAGTCCAGCAAAAAACACATGCCCAGTGGTGCTTAATATACAAACAAAAGTAATGCCCTGTCAAGAGATGTTTCTCTTGGCTCTGAAGTCTTGTAAGTCACAGTGGAATGAAGCTGCGTTCTGCTGTGCATTCTCTTAATGAATGCTGCCTCCTTCCAGGAACCATGGGACATGTAGCAGAGAAACCATAAGGGGTGGAGTCAGTTGACTTCACTGAGCGTCTGCTCGGAACTGTGGAGGGAATAACAGAGGATAAGGTTAGGGCCAGTGCCCTCTCTCGTCCTGGCATGGAAGTACATACCTCAAAAGAACTTGGAGGATGATCCATGCACATACTTGCATGACTACTACATACATATTCATATGTATATGCATATATAAATATGCATATATATTTACATGCGGCCACGGTGATGCAGTGCTAGCATTGCTGCCTCGCAGTTAGGAGACCCGGGTTCGCTTTCCGGGTCCTCCCTGCGTGGAGTTTGCATGTTCTCCCCGTGTCTGCGTGGGTTTCCTCCGGGGCGCTCCGGTTTCCTCCCACAGTCCAAAGACATGCAGGTTAGGTGGATTGGCGATTCTAAATTGGCCCTAGTGTGTGCGTGGTGTGTTTGTGTGTGTCCTGCGGTGGGTTGGCACCCTGCCTGGGATTGGTTCCTGCCTTGTGCCCTGTGTTGGCTGGGATTGGCTCCAGCAGACCCCCGTGACCCTGTGTTCAGATTCAGCAGGTTGGATAATGGATGGATGGATGGATATAATTACATATGTATATACTTGCGTATGTTTATTAAATTGACAGTTTTGCTGTAAATGGATCAAAACTTAATTGCACCCAGCATACAATGTCGGAAATATTTTTAAACTTATTAATTTAAAAACAAAACTCTCCTCATATTTTGTGGGGAAATAGCAGCTTTCAAGTCAGCATTTCAGATTTAAACAAATCAACTGATATTTACCAAGAATTATTCAGTGGAAATTGTCATTCTGGAGGGATCATCATGCATGGGGAATTTAAGGCATTTTTATTAGGTTGGTTGGTTTCAACAAAGAGTTTAATAATGATAATAATAACTGTAAAGATGCAAGCAGCTCTGACAGGGCTGTGCATGTTAAGAAAGTCCATCAGTTTATTTTTAAATGTAACTAGGGGGCTTTGCCCCCTGCTCGCCAACCCCCGTTGTTGGTTTTCCAGATACACACTTTTAAGATTTTTTTTTCTTTGAATTGTTGCTATTTCATTAGTTTCACTTTTATTTCAGAACTTCTGTAAAAAACAATATTTGGAATCTTTCGAGTCCCAATATGCTCAATCTGTTTAATGAGGTCAGTGAGACGTGTTTAATGACTTTGTACCATATTCAGGATAGGTTTCTCTGTTTGAAATTTCAGCACAGACAAAACGATCTACATCATCAGCAGTTAATTTTTTTTGCAAAGTAACCAATAAATGCATGTGAGGTAAACCACATTTTTGAAATTCTCGAACTTAAACTTCAAAGCCTTACAATATTTACATAGTTCTGACCTATGTCCATATATTCGATCTCTATTCACCTTTTCGTTATTTCTCTGAGTAATAATTTCTCATTGTTTGTGCTAATGCGATCTTTACTTTCTTTTTTTTGACACTGTCATTTTTTTCTGCTTTCATATTCTGTATTTTGCTCTGCATGTGTTTCGCGCCTACATTTTTTTTGAGTCTTTTGAATTCCAGTTTTCATTCTCTCTAACCTGCTCTGCATGTGTTTGGCCCCCTTGTTTTTTAGCCTCTTTATGACGTTTTACTTTGTTTTCTACTCTGTCTTTGATTTCTGACCTCGCTTTGTCCTGCTTTTTATTCAATGACACCTGGTCCGTGGTTATTATTTTCCCTTTTTCGAATAATAATTTCCGTTTGTTTGCACTGCTGCGATCTTTACTTCCATCCATCCATTTTCCAACCCGCTGAATCCGAACATAGGGTCACGGGGGTCTGCTGGAGCCAATCCCAGCCAACACAGGGCACAAGGCAGGAATCCAATCCCGGGCAGGGTGCCAACCCACCGCAGATCTTTACTTTCTCTTTTTTATACTTTCTAATTTTCCTACTTTCATATTCTTTAACTTTCTGCACATGTGTATCGCGCCTTTTATTTTTGAGCCTTTCGAATTCCACTGCTTTCATAATCTCTAACTTGCTTTTTATGTGTATAGGGCCAACATTTGTGAATGTCTTTATGACATTCTACTTTGTCTTTCCCTCTCTGTCTTTTAATTCTGAGCCCGACTGGATGTGCTTTTTTTCAATTCCACTTGTTCAGGCTGATAATTACGTTGCTTACTTTCTGAATTTGCACCTAGATTATTCATTTTCTTTTTTGCTCTTTTTTCTCTCCAACGCTTTTGAGTCTCTTTTCTCCATGCTGCTTTCTTCTTCGCTAAGTCGTGGACGTTTCATTTATAACGTGTTGTCCTTATACACTTTATATGCGCTGAGAGCGCTGGATCTGCGTGTGCAGCCTTTACATGACTGATTGTTTTGCTGCCCATGGTCTTATTTGATATTGGTTGTAAGTAGGGCGTGTCTTGTAAGAATCTCATGTTCTACGTCATCTCGAGATGTGAAGATCACATCTCGTCTTCCGTCTTTCTCTCCCAGGATTTTTTTTTAATAATAGAGAGAGATAGATTTTATTTCTCAAGTTTGCAAGATGCTGCATTTAAAATGTATCATGAAATAATATTCTCAAAATACCTTAATGTATTTTCAAGGCCGCAGTGGGCAAGAGCATTTCCCATTAGCACTAAGCACAAGAAAAGAACCAACCATTGCAGAACTCCCTACCCCATACACCTGCACTCATACAGGACTAATTCTGAAGCATCAGTTTATCTGACATGCAAGTCTATGGTGATGTTGGTGAAAAACTGCATTATCATGAGAAAATTCTGACAGACGTGGGGAAAACAACCAGCCTCCACACAAATAAAGACCATGCACAGGATTTGAACCAAGGATGCTGGACCTTTAAGGCAGATGTGCTAATTACTGCACCATTGTGCCACCCTTAGTTTAAAATACAATTTATATTTTGTTATTTTGTTAGTATTTAATAAAGGTCAATGTCATGCAGCTGTAGATATTGTATTTCTCTTTCATTGTTGTTATGTATTCCCTTTTGTTTCCATTGATTTATGATTTTTTTATAATCTTCTTTAAATATATACTTACTACAGAGATATTTAAAATTGGTTTGCTCAATTTAGATCTTAAACCTATGCATGTAACTGTTGATCATTTTCTCATTTTCTGTATAAATTATGATGTCTTTAGTTAAGGTCTTACAAATGATTCATTAATAAATGCCTGGCATGACCATACTATAGTGTTACTTTGATTCTGGTGTCTCCTTTGAACATTATTATTGAAAAGCTCAGTGCTTCCCAGCTTAGCCTGAGTCAGGCTCTGATCTCTCTTTCTAATTTACAACTGTTTCACTTTTTAAAGTTTTAGATCTGACACCTATTTCATTTTTAATGATCCTCAGTCTTCAATGCATTATCCTTTATTCTTGTATGAATTTTCTAAACAGACTTTTTTATCACTGACTTTTTCATTTACTGTAGAGTTGTGCTGTTCAGTAACCTCATAACGTGGAATGGCTAAGATTTTATGGCTTGAATTTGGAAAAAAAAGAATGGGTGCTGCATGGATGTTTATGAATGGTTGAGGGAAGGGTTTGCAAGTATTTTGCATACACAAAGGATGCATTTATTGATTTATTAATTTTACAGAGTGCTTATTCATGGTCAGAGGAAACCAGTGCCTGTCCCAGCATTATTGGGAATGAGGCAAAAACCAGGTCTCAACCTGAAACGATTTAATATTTTGGAATGTTTTACTCACACTGGGCATGAGAGAGAAAGGTGAAATATCTGGAGGAAAAATCCTTTTGAACACTGAGAAAATGTGCAAACTGTGCACAAAGCATTTCTGCATCAAGATTTAAATCCGGTACAAGTGCAAACTTGCTTATGGTTTATAAAGCCTTAAATAATCTCGCCCCATCTTATATATCGGAATGTCTGACACGTTATATTCCAAATCGTAACCTCAGATCCTCAAATGAGTGTCTCCTTAGAATTCCAAGAACAAAACTTAAAAGTAGTGAGGTGGCCTTCTGCTGTTATGCACCTAAAATCTGGAATAGCCTGCCAATAGGAATTTGCCAGGCTAATACAGTAGAGCACTTTAAAACACTGCTGAAAACACATTACTTTAACATGGCCTTTGCATAACTTCACTTTAACTTAATCCTGATACTCTGTATGTTCAGTTCATCATAATAACTATTCATGGTGGCTCTAAAATCCGTACTGACCCCTACTTTCTCTTCTGTTTCTTTTTCCGGTTTCTTTGTGGTGGCGGCCTGCGCCACCACCACCTACTCAAAGCATCATGATGCTCCAACAATGATGGATGGATTAAAAGCCAAAAGTCTATGTGACCATCATCATCAAGTCCTTCCGTGAGAACCCTAAATCCAAAGAGGACTGTTTCATTTATGTGAGGTAGAATGCCCAGAGGGGACTGGGCAGTCTCATGGTCTGGAATCCCTACAGATTTTATTTTTTTCTCCAGCCGTCTGGAGTTTTTTTTGTTTTTTCTGTCCACCCTGGCCATTGGACCTTACTCTTATTCTATGTTAATTAATGTTGACTTATTTTATTTTCTTACTGTGTCTTTTATTTTTCTATTCTTCATTATGTAAAGCACTTTGAGCTACTTTTTGTATGAAAATGTGCTATATAAATAAATGTTGCTGTTGTTGTTGTTGTTGAACCACTACTCCACCACACTGCCCACACTTGAAATTGTCTTTTCATAAATGTACAGTGTGATGGGTGGCCTGGTGCACATGTTAATTTTGTTAGGAATAGGTAGGCAATGGGTCGAGAGATACCTTTGGGGAATAAGAAGGCTGTTTTGGAGATCCTCTTAAGTGAGGTAATGTTGCATGTTTGCATTGATACCAGATGCTGCCATTGTAGGGGTCTCTAGCCTGGTTTACTATTGTGAATGTACTGTAGCGCTTCAGGAGCAGAAAATGTCAATATTAGGGATAGGTATTTTTCAGTTAAGGTGTATTCAGGTATTCTCAGTGAATGCAAAATCTTCACCCTTTCACAGTATGTTTTTCACAGGTGTGTCTTTTAGTAGTAGTGATAATGACAGTGGTAGTAGTAATGTCACACATTACAGTAAAAGGTAAATGTGGCTGCTGCTGGAGGTTTATAGATGACTAGCTGTCCCCCGTGGCTTTGCCCACGTAGTAGCGAAACAGGACAAGCTTTACAAATCAATAAAAAAAAAATGTAATTCTGGCCAAGCGGAAGGTAGGTACTTTCCCACGTCAAACGTTGTGATTGTATCTGATCGTGTTCAGCTCTGATGGGACAGCGTCCCCCACGTGGGGAGAAAAGCACATGGCCGTGATATCTCTGGCAAACGTTACTCCTTAACAATCTGTAGATGATAATGTCTGTTGAACAAACAGGTGTTGGTAGCTAAGTGGAGGCAAGGTACGCTTCAACACGTGGAGAGAGGTAGACCAACTTGAATGGAGGCTGGTATGTGAGTGAGGAGGTCCCCCCTCCCCTTGGCCCACAGCCACTCTCTCATATTTGTGCAAATAAATCGGTACCTAAGGTGAACTATGATACTTAGTGCAACGAGAGAAGTCACAAAATCAACCAGAATGTTCAAGCAAATTATAGAAATGAATTAAGTAGTTCTCTCGTGAAAAGCGGACAGACATACAGACAGATGGAAGACGCTGGATTGTGTGTGTGTATATATATATATATATGTATATATATATGTATATATTCATAGCATTCGTAGTCTGAGTCCTGATCTAATTGTATGGGTGGTTACCTACCAGGTAACGTATGTAGTCGGTCTGCCAGTCGGCAAACATACACCACGCCCCCTGACGTCCAAGGTTCGATCCCCGCGAGGGGTGCAGTGGAGTGTGTACGCCTGATGAGCCCAAATAGGGTGAAACATGTGTCTTTGCAATTTTTGACAGTAAACTATGTAACATTCTATGATCTGCTTCTCGCAACTGAGAGGGCGTGGCGGACAGAGGGGACAGCGCTTGCGAGAGAGGAGTGGAGGCGGCTGAAGAGAAGTAAAGTGGACTGAATCTTGTGATTGGTGCATGGTGTATTGTTTATGGAAGATTGCACTTCTTTATGTGCACCACATATATTTTACTGACAGTGTCAGAGGCTTTTGAACAAGTGCATTAACTTAAGAACAGTTTTTGTTTTCATGAATGTAAAATTTTTCATTTGTTGACAATGTCTGCAAAAGACTGCAGTACCATTCTTTTTTTTGCCATTTTATTGACTTTTGAATGTGTGACTGACTCAGGGGCTTTTAAACAAGCATGTTTCTTCAAGATGAATCTTTCATATAGTTCATCTTTTTAGAAAGTAAAAAAAGAGATGTTGATCTTCAAGTTTGTGTTAAGCCCTCACATCACTTCCACACTTATGGTTTCAAAAATAGTATTGAATATCGATACTTTTCAAAGTATTGTATTGGTAGGGAATTTCTGTATTGTAACAACCCTAGGCACCAGTCAAGTCCTGGAACTATTCATATATCAGTATTAGAATATCAGATAAGGAACTTGGGAAGCTGAATCTTATGTTCAAGAACTGTGTGCTCTGTTGTGCAGATTAGTTCCTTGAACCCAGCACTCTTCTGCCTGTAACAAGGGTGGGCAACAACTAAAATGCATATTGATATTGTGGTACGCGGCTGGGGGTGGTACCCAGCCGGGACGCTCAGGAGGACCGGAGGAGGGCTTGCGCCTCCTCCATACCACAAGGGGGCAACAGCCCTGGTTGCTTTGGGGACCACGGGTAGAGTGCATTGAAGCTCAGCCCTGTAGGGGCCCGTGGTCACCGCCAGGGGGCGCCCCAATGCCTACAGAGCCCTGGACCTCAGCACTTCCGCCACATCTGGATGTGCTGGGGGGAAGAGGATCGGGGACACCCGGAGTGCTTCTGGGTGCGCAGCTGGCACTTCTGCCACACTGGGGAGTGCCGGTGGAAGACTGCTGGGAAGCACCTGGAGCACATCTGGGTGACTATAAAAGGGGCTGCCTCCCTTCATTCAAGGCTGGAGTCGGGTGAGGAGAAGGACAAGAGCTTGAAGGAGAGGAGTGGAGGCGGTCTGAAGAGTGAGGCAGAGTGTGAGAGGCCTGGACTTTGGGGGAGTATCTTGGGGTTTGTGGAGCACTTTTGTAAATATTAACTGTAAATAAACGTGTGGTGGTGCATAATACCATGTATGCCTGTCTGTGTCCTGGGCCCGTTCCACAATACTGAGATATTCTATACCTATAACCAGTATATATGACCCATCCAGGTTTGGGCAGGATCATACTCTACTTCCAGTGTTACCACACACAGACTTCTGCCCCTGAACTTGTATAAAGCAAATAATAAAAGAGGATGCATGGATAACAGGTCATAGAGTCAACACATAACAGTAAACCTATAAACCTGTAAAGGCAAAGCAGTAGACAGTTACAAATTGTTAATACCTGTATACTGTATTATTTTGTGACTTTTAGATTGAAATAAACAATAGCCAACACACATCCCACCAAGACCCACTGAAATGGGTCTGTTAAAAAATAAACATGTAAATAATACCCTAGCATGATCAAAATAATAATGATAATAGATAGATAATAGATAAATCTTAGCAGTACTGATTTAGGTGCCTAATTTATACTGAGATAATCCAAAAGAGGTTGGGAACCCATTGTTCCAGCACAGAATATTTGCTATAACTTGATATGAGAAAGTGAAAGGAGCAGTCAGCAGAACGTGAGTGAGATTTCTGAAAACCTGCAGACAGGATCAAATTCACTTATGCAGATATTCTGCCATACTTACATTGCCTTGACGAGTCAGGCTGGCTGAGAGTGCTGTTAACACAGAGCAGCAATTGCCTGTCTTGAAAGTTAAACAAGCTTTTGCAGTTGGCTTGGCAGTAATAGTTCTGATATGTGATAATTAACATCAGCACCTGCATTTGTGGTTTCCACATCTCTCTTACAGAGCAAAAAGAAAGATATCATCTGCTGCCTAAAAGAAAAATCAAGACTAGTAAGTATGTAATATTTACAAAGTTCATTTGTGTTAGAGAAGATATGCTATGTTGGTGTTATGTGCACTCAGGCATTTTTCTTTTGTGTGTCACATGTCCTGCAGGCATATTGTTTGGTGTGTCTAGTGGGCCATTGGGTGGCAGGGTGGCTTACCTCACTACTTCAGCATCCAGGGTTAGAATGCTGTCCCAGTTACTGTCTGTCAGCCGAAGTGGACACTTGTTTTCTTTATGTCTTTACAGTACTCCAGTTTTCCTCCCGTATTTGTGTTAGGGTTAGGTGAGACCAATGTGACCTTCAACCAAGAATGTTCCCAGCACTGCACTGGCTCCTTATCTATTGTTAGTTTCTGCTTTGCCCTTAATTCTGCTAGGAATTGGTCTGACATTTTTGTAAGAATGAACTTGATGAAGCAGATTTGGTGATGGATGGATGGATATAGATTAATGTGGCAGAGAAGTGCAATGCTTCAGTAATCTAAGTTTGCATGCACTTCATTTGTGCCTTGTTTTTACTACATTACTGTACAGTATGTATAAAAAAGGTATCAATTATGCAAACTGTGTTTTAATATTGGAATCATCTAGGAGCCAGAGAATTTTTGTAAGGTAGGATCTCACTTTCTCTTTGAATTAAACTGGTTGTCCCCATTTAATTATGATAAAAATCCAAACAACATGTGCGCTCGATGGCACTAAACAAACAAAGGTCAGACTCCTAGCACGAGGAACCTTTTCTCGGCTGGTAAAGCCTGTGATAGTCACGATGGGATGGAACTCAATCCTGCAGTGCATTCTTGTAATGAGTGACAGCTCCTTCTGGGAACCATGGGATATGTAGCAGGGGGGTCTGGAAGTGATGGAGTCAGTTGCCGTCACTGGACGCTCTTAGATGTGAAGGGAAGAACAGAAGTTAAGGTTAGCGTCAGCACCTCTTCTCGACCAAGTGGGGTGCAAGTACGTACATCAGAAGAGCCACTGATGCATATGGTGGACACACTATATAATTAAACAAATAACATCAAAAACTTCAGTATTAAGGGTATCAAATTTCTCTGCATTTTGCATCTTTTGGTAACATGTAACAATAATCAGTTCCTCCGCACACACCCTTTTTGCTAAAGCCCAATCTATCAGAAGTGGATGTTATTCAAGATTTGCTGACTGATGGTTATTACTGTTTTGACATGTCAAACACAGGTGTAATATTGAAGTTTGTTCTAGAATCTGTACATGAATGCCACCCTACATGAAAGAAGTGTTGCAAGGCAAAAACAAGCAATGATTATTCAACATTATTTCTCATAGCAAAGCAAAATGTATCAATTCTACATTTAAAAAATATATATGGCAGTCTAGTTTTACAATATTCCATAAAACATTAGCACAGCATTCATAACCCTGTTTAATCTAATTTAGAATCACAGAGGGCATGAGCTTAAATCCAGCAGCATCGGGTACCAGGCAGGAAGCAGCTCTGGACTGGGAGACACTCCAGTCTCAGGCCCCAATTGCACCTGCACAATCCCCCAGAGCACCAGTTTGAAATGACCAGCTAACTTAATCTGCTTGTCTTTAGACAAAGGGAGAATTTGTAAATTCCACATAGTAAAAAGCATGACACAGTATTCACACCTCAGACACTGGATCAGGGAGACTTCAGTGCTAGTTATTTCCGCACCATTTCTGCTTTAGTATACTTTCACATTTTAATTGAGAAGCAGTGCGTGTTGGGAAATCAAATGGGCATACATTCATAGAAAATACACACCTCCACCTCTTTCAGTATTTTTAGGCAATGATGATCTTCAGGACAGTCAAGTGATTGTCTTTTCTTAGTATTGTCATTAGAAGAATGAATAATTAAACATGAAGAAAAGGCCACTGCTGGAGTACTCATGTATTAAAAATTGATGGCACTACATATAATCCTGCCCACTCCACAATATAATCTTTCCACCCACTTAATTCTATTCAGGGTGGTGGGGGAGCCAAAGGCTGTCCTGGCAGTAAGGGTTGAAATGTCACAAATCTTGTGCCAGTCATTGAAACCACCCACACACAATTACACCAGACCAGTTTAGCATTCCTCTCCAAAACGATTGCTTGCTTGTTTAACTGCCATTTAGGGCATGTAAACAAAATGACTGGGCAGAAATTCAAAGGCAGTATATTTATGGTGTAGTTAGGTTACCAGTAATTATCACAGTATGCTAGCATTTAACATTTAAACTTGAATATTTGAAATTTGTGAAACATAGCTTATTTGATCTATTAAAATGCATATCATATATGAAGATTCTGCTCTTTGAATTTTATAAGCTGCAGGCTTGTATTTTCTATTTTTGTTTTGTAATATGTTCTAAGATGACTTTACTTTATCTTAGAAAATCCAAGCTTTAATCCATATGGTCTGGGGTTGGGTTATTTTACTGACTGTACCATTGCATGCTGGGGTCAAAGATTGGTCTGGGTCTTTTGCAATATTCTTCTCAGATGGCAGAATGATTAAATTGTTTTAAAATAAGCAATACTAAATTATACAAAGTTTATACAATAGAGAGCCTCTGGCCAAAAGGGATGTCAATGTCAATGTCAATTTATTTATATAGCACATTTAAAACAACATAGTAATGCTGCGGCCAAAGTGCTTTACAATAATAGAATAAAAGAAAAAAAACAAAAACAATAAAACATAAATAGTAATAAAATATATGAACATAAAATAAGATAGATAATAAATAGAAATAATGTTAAATGATCACAAAGAGGAAAACCATCAGTATTACTGAAGGTCACTGAATGCAAGTGAAAAGAAGTGAGTTTTTAATCTTGTTTTGAACTGTTCAATTGTAGACGACTCCTTTATATAATGAGGTAAAGAGTTCCATAGGTGAGGGGCAACAGCTGCAAAGGCCCTGTCCCCCTTGGTTTTACATTTGGTACGAGGGACAACAAGAGACAACTGACCAGAAGATCTAAGCACTCTTGATGGCTGGTGTAAAGCACACAATTCAGATAAACAGGCAGGAGCAAGCCCATGTAAAGATTTAAAAACTAGCAGCAAGATTTTAAAATTAATTTGAAAACTGACAGGCAGCCAGTGTAAAGAAGCTAATATTGGAGAAACAGAGTCATACTTCCTTGCCCCAACCAGAAAGCGAGCGGCAGCATTTTGGACCAACTGTAACCTGTGTATCAGAGATTTGTTAATCCCAGAATACAGCGAACTGCAATAATCGAGGCGGGAAAAAATAAAAGCATGAGTAGCTTTCTCAAGATCTTTAGAAGATAAAAAAAGGCTTTATCTTACCTAATAGACGAAGTTGGAAAAAGCAACTCTTGACTACAGAACACTGATCACAGTTACGATCTCTTTGCCTTGCAGCACAAAAATGTGATATGATTGGTAAAATTAAAATTTCTGACAGTTTCAGTAGGTACCTGTATTATGTATCTTATTTGTAAATACTTTTTAGACTGAAAGCACACAAACATGCCTCTTATCCATCCAAACCCTTGTTAATGCTCTGCTACTTAAATGCATTTAACAGCAAGTATTCACCAATCCGGCTTGAACTAATAAAAATGCAGCTTCTTTTCCAGTCACTCAAACCATCTCCAGTCAAACATAGGACAAACCATTGTTGTTTCTTGCCTTTTGTCTCTGTTTTAAATCACTTGCTTTAAGCATGCATACATTGTCAAACCGTCTCAATCGAACCAACTCAGTGACTGGAGCAAGTATCAACTCACCAATCAGGTTGAACCCCACATCACACTGAGTAATATTCATTTTTATTTTATTGATTTTATTGAGAAGCAGATAACAATCCATACAGTCAAGTAAAACTTAATGTGGCAAAGCAAAATTCAGCCCCCGCCTGAGAGAAAGAGAGGAGAGCCAATAACAAAATGCTACTCTATAAAAGGAACAAGAAAGGAAAGGAAAAGGAAAAATGTACTATTTGTTGGTTTAAACAGTGGTATAAACAACAAAAGGAAGTTGATCGGAGTCGGAGGAACTCGAAAGCTCAATTTCACAAAGTCGCAAAAAAAAGAAGTTTTCAGATATCAAAGTCGCCATTAAAAGGTGTCTGGGTGTCATATGAAAGCTTATTAGGGTACAGAGAAAAAAAAATAGGGACACAGTGGGAAAAAAGCTCGAAATGTCAACTTTAATCTCGAAATTTCCACTTTAATCACTTAGCTTATTTTGTAATTAAAGTAGAATATCATAAACTTCATCTTAAAATCTTTAATTTACTAGTTTCTCAAATACCATTGTAACTAAAGTAGCACATTAAATGCTTTGTATTGTATTTGTTCTTCTATGTGTTCTATGTGTGTGAATCACTACGTGATTCTTAAACAGGCTTTCTCTTCTTCCGACAGGACACAGAATCCATTTCAATCGTGATATTAGAGCTCTCTGAATAATTTAAATACTGAGATGTATACTTGTTATCATTTTCATGATGATAGGAATTAAAGCATGCTTGCTGCGCTGTGCGTGACCTTCCATTAAATAATTTGTATTTTTCAAACATACTAACCTCCAATTCCTGCCCTTCTTTTCTTTCTCCAAGTAACCAACTACCACACGATCAGTTCTATAATAGATGTCAAGCCATCTGTAGGCTTAGAACGCCGATTCTTCAAAACTTTAAAGGAACATTGAAATATCTTCGTAGGACATGTTTAATGATTCTGTTCATCTATCCATCCATTGTTGCGCCAATCCCAGCAAGAATATAGCGTGAGGCAGGAACAATCCCTGAATGGGTGCAGCTCATCGCTAGTGCTGCGACATCGTGTCCTCACATGTTTAATTATTAACAATATAGATTATTTAAATTACGTTAACATTTTATCTGTGTAATGTAATAAACATATTTTGCTGCATTTCATCTTAAAAATGATATCGTCATCATATGTTAATACGCACTTTATAAAGTGGCTCAGGTTCTGCAATACTGTATTATACCTGTATCGCAAGTTTACAGTGAGGTAATTGTACTTATAAGTACAAACAATTCTAGAAGGGGCACTTGATGGACTGATTGATTGTGTTTATAATTCTTGGGATGAAGCTGTTTTTGAACCGCGATGTCAGTACAGGAAGGGCTCTGAAGCGTTTGCCGTATGGGAGCAGTTCAATAGACAGCATGGCTGAGGCAGCGTGTGCTTGATGCTGTATATCGATAATTCTCTTTCTCACATTCTGTAGATCTTTGATTCCACACTCAGATACAGTGATATACTGTAAATAATCTGAGTGGTGCAGTGAGAGTAATATGGAAAAAGATGATCTGCTGTGGCAACCCTTAACGGGAGCAGCTGAAACAAGAAGAAGGTGCAGTGAGAGTAAGAATGCTAAAGCAGCTATGGTATTTGGAATAGTTTGGTCATTCCGTGGACCATTATATTGTTACAGGTTAATTAAAATCAGATGTCTTAAATTAATAAACAATATGCAGTTAATTTCAGTGTATTTGATAAAGCCGCATCAGGGATGTGGATCTAAAAAAGAAAGGGAAACCACACTGGAACAAAAGCACTGCTTTGATGCTGGGTGCTGGCAGTTTGCAAAACCGAGCGGAGAACTTGCGTACACCAAGAATTTAGCTGGCATGAAAATGTGTGTGGCTTTACGCCAAGTTTAGGTTTTATATATCGCGATCTGAGTGTGGAAACGGGAGTATGCAACATTTTTGTGCGTATGCACCGTTTATACATGAGGCCCCCAGTCTTCTGACATGCCAAGAGACAGAGCACGTCTAGAGCAAAATGAATCCCTTAACAGAGGTGTAGAGAACGTTAAAACTGAGATAGCTTATGAAGATACTGTCCAAATACAATAAACTAAGGATATGATCTTAAACAGTCCAAATATAATAAACCAAGGGTGTGATATAAAAAAAAAGCTGGCTACTTAATTATAGTTTAACAAAAAGTCAATAGCTGGTTGCTTTGTGATAGCCAAAGTGTGCATATAATTAATAAAATAAGTATTCAGTATGATAACTGAAGTTCAAACAAACTGTCAATGCTGTAGCTGTTTACTATTTGATAACCAATATGTCAAGATTTAGCCAGAAGTAGCCAAAATGTGCATATAATTAATGAAAGAAATATCAATATAATACTTGTAGATTAAAAAAACAAAGAAACAGGGAAAGGGGATGCTAAACGGAAAATAAAATATAATAAACAGTTATAGCAAATGTCACAAATGTTGCATTAGAAATGGTCCAAATTGGTAGGTTCAAGTAGAATCTTCTTTGCCTTGCTGGAACATTATGTGACTCATGATTGTGTGTTTCAAAAGAATATTGGGATCAGTCTTCTTAGCTCTTTATGTGCTTTGTCTGGAGAACTAAAAATGTAAAACTGATCTTCAATAACAACTTTCAGTTTGGCAGGGTGCAATAGGCTGTATCTGATTTCAGCTCTTCATAGGCACTGTTTAATACTGTACTGTAGAATGCGGCATGTATAGCAGCAGTTGCAGAGGAGAAATATGGGATGCAGGGGAGAAATCTGGGTAATATTTTTAAAGGTGTATTCATGTTAAATACTTAAAGCCATGTCATAATAGACAACTTTTCCAGTGATCTGCAGTTGCAGCCTTCATTTATTGAGTCAAAGGCAGTTGGCGGCTCTCTACGTGAATCCAGTCTTGTAATATGACCTGCCAAGTGGCTCACTCCAACTAGTCCACGACAGGTTTGATTTTTTCTTAAGTTGTAGGGGTGAGACATGTGTGTTTATGATACACAGCTGATAACAAAATAATCTTCATCTAGAAGTACAAAACATATAATGTGGTGGTGAGGGTTAAGGAAGTTAAGTTTTAGACCTCACAAACTGTAAACAAGCTCATCTGTTTGGTGTCTCATGTTTTATGTACAATGACAGAATAGAAAAAAAGGAAAAGAAAGGGCTGAGATAGTGCCTGAATTTGCCATACCTGTTAGCCCTTCATACAGTACGGCACATTATTGGTTGTCAGAAAAAGGGATGAGCAGGACTGCATTGGAAAATCAGCATGCATTCATGTAAACTGATATGGCCACAGATTTTAAGTAATTTAAACTGAAATGGTCCGACAATGAGATCAGCAACTGCAGTTGGGTAGCCTGATCTAACCTATGACTAGAAGTCACATAATGTGACATTGGCTTAATATACCAGCAAAATCACATTTCCTGTTTCTTTTTGAATGCACAGATGTGCAAGTTTTGTGAAGAAATGCGTTTTATAGGTATTTAGCTTTGTACAAGTTTTTATTTTATTTATTCAATTATTTTTTTAAAACATTTTATTGAATTTATTCAAATCAAACAACTCAAATTTTACAAGACTAGGTTCAAGTCAACCCCCACCCATGAGAAAGAGAGCTAGGCCAACATAGTGAAACTTTAATAGTAGAAAAAATAAGTAAAGCTTTGCACAAGTTTTTAGTTTGGTGGTAATATCCATCCATCCATTCATCCATTATCCAACCCGCTATATCCAAACTACAGGGTCACGGGGGTATGCTTGAGCCAATCCCAGCCAACACAGGGCGCAAGGCAGGAAACAAACCCCAGGCAGAGCGCCAGCCCACCGCAGGGCTTGGTGGTAATATGCTTTTTCAAATTCCATTGCATATTACTGGAAGAATTTTATTTCTGTTTTACTCCACTTAAAATTTTAACCCTTTTTGTATACAGTACTGTGCAAAAGTCTTAGGAAAATATAAAAAAATCTGTAAACTTTATATAATTTTGAAATAATTAAATTGAATGTTTCTAAATATTTAAAATGTTGTGATAAAGAGCAATGAACATTTTAAAATGTAATTTAAACCAATACATGTTGTGAACAGCTTTTGACTTAAAACTGCATCGGTTCTCACAGGCATAATGTATTGAATTTTCATAAGAAACTCAACTGGTTGTTTGTTCCAAGTATTTTGGAGAATTTGCTCCAATTCTACTGCAGACTTTGGGTGTTTTGTTTGTTCCTGTCTCTCCAAATACTCCCAGGCAAATTTGATGATGTTGTACAAATATTTTGAAGAACTCATTGATCTTCTTTATGTTAAAAATAAATCTTTATGGCCTTGGCCCTGTGTTTGGGATCACTGTCCTGCTGCAGAAAGAAGTTGGGACCAATTAGACACCAGAAGACTCCATTAATTCTGACCAGACCATCAACACCATTTGCAGAAATCTAGCTTGTAAACCTTGATCGATTCTCCACCATTGTTTACGGTTAGTTGCGGACACTCATCCATGTACTGTTCTCAGTTACTCTATTGTTGATTGCTTCCTGTCTGGAGCAGAAATTTCAAATTGTGACACATTTATTCAGAGCACTTGTTGCCATTTTTCAGCACCCCAGTTCTTGTGTTATTTTCTCCAATTGCGTCTCTTGGCTTTGTCTCTACTTCAGAGGAATGACTTTCCTAGCAACTCTTTCGCAAAATACATTTCTGACAGGACATCTTCATACTACAGATGTGAGTACTTTCAGTGGTTTATGCAGCTTCCAGTGGTTTATGGGATGTTAGAGTGGATGGTACTGCTGGATTTCTTCTGATTTTGAAGAGAGTCTGTCGCTAACTCTTGAATTTCTGGTTCTCATACTTGGCAATTTTCTTGTGCTTCTTCAGCAGAGCTAAGAGAGCACATCTTGAAAGTGACATGAAATTTCTGTTATATGAGACCTTTTTGATGTAGAAGGACTGTCTTGTGCCTTCTGGGCATCTTGCATTAAAAAAAAAAAAAAAAAAAAAACTGTTTAAACTGCTAAATGTTTATGAGAGGCACCAGTGATTTTCCAATCCGGGTTCAAGTTAACAAAAGACATAATGTAACAATAGTTCCAAAATTTGAAACTATGCTAAACTAATAAAATATTCTTAGATATTGCACTGCCTATCAGCCAAACCCAAAATCTTGAACGTCATTCCTTAGAAACTATAGAAAGGTACATACTGTAAATGAGAAGACAAAAAGAGGGCAGAAAGCTCTTTCTGTTGGCTCCTACTCAGAGTGTGCAAGTGGCTGATGGCTGATAGGAACAATCAATTTTGATCCCGTCATGCTGTTGCAAACTCAAAAATCTAAAACATCTGAAAACCCACTACTGATTATGCATGCAGAAATTAGAATGAGATGTAGAATCTGAATAAACTGTATATACAATACAATACAATACAATTCATTTTTGTATAGCCCAAAACCACACAAGAAGTGCCACAGTGGGCTTTAACAAGCCCTGCCTCTTGACAGCCCCCCAGCCTTGACTCTCTAAGAAGACAAGGAAAAACTTCCAAAAAAACCCCAGTAGGGAAAAAATAGAAGAAACCTCGGGAAAGGCAGTTCAAAGAGAGACCCCTTTCCAGGTAGGTTGGACATGCAGTGGGTGTCAAAAAGAAGGGTTTTACAAGTACGGAACAGAATTTAACAGTAGAGAATATCACATAATATGATTTGGATTTGTTTAGAGTCCTGGAGACCTCAGCCATCAAGCTGCCACCCCCATTTGGCCATTCCACAGCTGAAACATTGCTTGGCCAGCCAATCTGATGAAAGGACCCCTCTAACCCACGATTCCTGCGATCCTCCATCATGGATGACTTTACCTTAGGTAGGCAAAACAACTTGGCAGGTGGGCCGCGGCACTGAATGCCACATTTGTGTACCGAGAAGAAAAACAGAATAGGTGAGGGTTAGTAACAAATTTACTTATGTTTTAGTGCTAATGACCAACAACAGAGATGCAGTCTGTACAGTTAATCAGCAGCTCTAGTCAGGATATGCTAAACTGAAGTAGTGAGTCTTCAGCCAGGATTTAAAAGCTGAGACCGAAGGGGCATCTCTTATAGTAGCAGGCAGACCATTCCACAGTTTAGGGGCCCTGTAACTAAAAGCTCAACCTCCCACTGTTATTTTATTAATCCTTGGAATCATAAGCAGACCGGCATGTTGAGATCTTAATGTGCGCTCTGGTTTGTAAGCCATGATAAGTTCAGACAAGTAAGCCAGACCTTGGCCATTTAATGCTTTATATTTTAAAAGGAGGATTTTGAAATCTGCCTTAAACTTAACCGGGAACCAGTGTAAAGATTTAAGAACTGGAGTTATGTGTTCGTATTTTCTTGTTCTTGTAATAAATCTTGCAGCAGCATTTTGGATTAACTGGAGGCTGTATAAAGAAGAGTTTGAACATCCAGTGAAAACCACATTGCAGTAGTCAATCCTATTAGAAATAAATGCATGAATTAATTTCTCAGAATCCTGTTATGGGATAAGATTGGCACTATCCCTGGTCAAACTCAAAATACTCGAGCCCCTTCAAGTCACCAGATCAGAAGAAATGACAAATCATTGATAATCAGTTACAAAGATGTTATCTGTTGTATGCAGAAGTTTTCATATTCTTTACTTGCATCATATATTGCTTCTCCTGGACCACTCTGCTCTTTCCATCACTTCCACCCAACACAGATTGTCTTCCCTGGGTACAAGTGGTGCTAAGTCAAAGCTAGTCTTTTGTTTTATTGTTCACATTCTCTTATTCTTAACTTTTGGAAATCATTTCTTTCCTAACCTATATTTGCTTAAACTCCCAGTAGCAGATCAGTGGGTTGTCAGACTTGAATATAATGTAATGGAAGTAAGGAGCTAGGTGGCCAGTGGTCGACATCTCTAAGTCAATCCTATCTTCTCAGCTGTCAATTTTAGTGGTTTTCCTTTTCAGAAACTGTCATCCTTTACCATGCTTCTCACACATATTGTTGACTCTCGACACTCTGATAATGTCATTTTACATGCCTGGAGAAAGGTTTGTAGAGTGATGAGTACTGGCGTGCTACGTGTGTTTGTTACTATCCAAAAAAAGTGGCTCACACAACAGACACAAATGATTGGTAAAAAAAGGTTGCCAACTTTGTGAATGTGTTAAAAATATTGTCCAATTGCTTTTCCAGTAGTGGCGAACATTGCAGTCAATTGCTAATAGTCGACAGAACCGTGACTGAAAAACAGTGTTAACTGATAAAAACCATCACAATGTGTCACTTATTGTGACAGCAAACCACTTTGCCATTAGATAGGAATTGCTGCAGACAGTCAATGCAGGCCCACAAAAAGCCATTTCCGAACTCAGAAGGGAACTGCATGCTATGGATATCCGAATCAGAGTATTGCAGAGGCAGTTGTTACCAGGTATTCACAAAGCCGCATGAGTACAGCGGGCCCAGAGCCACAAACACTGGAATGTTGATGCCTGGAAACATGTTATCTGATCTAATGAGTTGCATTTCTACTTGCACATGAATGATGTAAGGCGATGAATATAAGACAAATCACATGAAGTCTTCCATGAGGACAGTATGTAAGGTGCTATTCAAGTGAGAAGTGGCTTTCTGATGTTTTTGGGGGTGTTTCAGTTTTGAGGAAATGGATCCTTCGGTTGAGGTAATGATTCACTTAATCCAGAAGGGATACATTGGGCTTCTGGACAACTATGTGTTACCTTTTGTGCTTTATCTCCAGAGTAGCTGTATTGACTGGCTGAATTGACACGAAGAACATTCTGAAGCATTGTCTCGTCTCGACATGCCCACAGAATCCCCCGATATAAATTCCATAGAACATCTTTTGTACTATTTGAAGGAAGTACTATTGGTACAATTTGAAAGAAGGAGTGGAATGCTAGTGGATCCATCTGACCAATCTGACAAACTGCAGAATTTGGTGATGGGAGAATGGATAAAAATTACTATTGTCTACATCTGTAAAACGGTGGCATCCATGGCAGACAGAATTGTAGCTGTTCTTCGGTCTCAAATGGGAGAGGTGTGCTATTAGATAAGATTTAGCTAGGGGTAAATATTTTTTTTATTTGGTGAGCTAATACACTCTCAACAATATTAAACATATAATACTAAGTAATAACAGTGCAATTTGTTATTGCAATACATAAAAGATTGAATATACAGTGATGGCAAGCAGTCCCAGAAATTGCCTATCTCAAATTAAAGAAGTCTGTTTGCATATCACATGAGAGTGGGGAAAGGATGCTCAGAAATGCATTCCCTGTTATCTTGATCTTTGGCTTATGTCTGGAAAGAGCTTCACTCAGCTTTACATCCCAAGGTGATTGTGTCCAGTTGAGTTTAAGCGTTTGAAAACATCTTCTTTATTCTCCTGAACTCCTGATCTTTCACCTTATTCCCAGTTCCCTCTGACACCAAACTTTCTGGTTATATAACTCTGGTGATTTTGGTAGTCTGATGACATGAACTCCTAATAGTGCATGTCACTTTTATGAGGGTCTCCATCTAAAAGGACAGTGTACTATAATAAAATACTTGATGGCAGATCTGTTATAGGGTATAACAGACAAAACTAAGTATGTGGTGCTACTAAAATGTATCCAGAGCCTTGAGACACTATGGAACTAATATGGCAGCTGTGCATTATTGCCTCCTAATTACAATGTGCAGAGTGAAGTTTAATCAGATGGCCGTGGCATTTTGCATATATATTCTTGATCTTTCCTGAACAAATCCCAGCTCCCCATATTCAATTCAGAGTTATGAGGGCCAATACATACCGTGGCAGCATCGGGCGCAAGTCAGAAACAAGCCCTGGACTCACACTCATGGGGCCAACTTTTATTAGCCATTCAACCTAAGATGCACATTTTTACAAAGGAAAAAGCAATGCTGAGAGACAGACAACATGGAAACTCTACATGGACAATTGACTACAATAGATTCATATAACAGCAACTCTAAGCACTGCCCCATGATGCCGCCCTGTTTTCTAGAGGCACATAATGCTTGATTTTGCTATGATCCTTTTACATGGCCAGCTGCTCTGGGTCTGCACCTTTTGGTGACCTTTTTGATCTTTTGTTCATTATTTCGCCTTATACAATTTCTTGTATTAGGAATTTGTTCGTTTTCACATACCCCTTGAGGTCAGAATGCAGGGTCAGCCATTGTACAGCACCCCTGGAGCAATTGCAGGTTAAGGGCCTTGCTCAAGTGCCCAGCAGAGTAGGATCTATTTTGGCAGTGAATCGAACCGGCAACCTTCGGGATACCAGCGCAGATCCTTAGCTTTAGAGCCACCGCTCCGCCTGACCTCAGTATGAACAGACTTTCATTTTTTTAAAGACAGAGACTCCAAAACTTACACATTCTGATCTTAATTCAAACATTTTATCAAATTGCACCATAATTACAGAACATAGGTTATTTGCATAATGTAACAATCTGAAACCCACTTAATCTATTTAAACTAATTCAGAGTCATAGGGACTGCCAGAGGCTACCCAAAACCATCACGCACATGTAAGAATCAGTATTGGACTGGATTACAGTCCACTGTAAGAAATCAAACTTTACATAACCTTTTTATAAATGTATAAAAAAAATCCTAATTTAATTCCGTATCTAATGTAACATTAGTATTTTCAAATGTTGGGAGGTTTTTGAGAACCCGAAACTCCCCCAGCTACGCGGTGTGCCGAAAAACAATGCAAGCAGGGATTGCTTGTCTGTTGCCGAAGCAACCGCAGGTTCGCAGCCTCATCACATAACGTGCCGGTCAGCCGATGGTTGATGCGGGGAACAGTCTAACCTGGACACTAATCTGGCACTGTTACTGCTTGTTTGCTGTGTCTGTGTGTACTAAAGTGGTGGCTTCTGTTTGAATAAAGACCTTGACTCTGCCTGTTTTGATTGATATAAAGTTGATTTTCCTTAAACCTGTGGACGTCTTCTCTTGGGTACAAGATAGTGACTCACGTGTCACAATGTACATTATATGACTATATAGTGAGATCCTTTACATGCTGTACAACTCTGGTGATGGCCAGTGTGATTTTATACACTGTATTGTGTAGGGCCGGTAACATTACTTCAAGAGAGGACCACCAAATCAACAAGCTGATTAAGAAGGTGGGTACAATTATGGGGTCTACATTAGAACCGCTGGAGGTAGCAGCAGAGAAGAGAATTAAGTCAAAACTGAGTGCCAATGCTGCACATCCTCTCTCTGACAAACTAGCAGTGAATACTTTTAGCTGATAAATTCTTCTAGAGAAGTGTATTAAAAAATGCTACTGGGGCTTTTTCATACCTACCTTTATTTTGCCTTACTGTGACCTCTCTTTTATCTTTTTTCTTTTATGGAATTGTTTGTGTGTATTTGAGGAGGTTGTTATTGTTTGTTGTAATATTTTTTGAGGTTCTGTAAAATTGTAAATTTCTGTATTGGCACTGATAAGCTGCATCTTTGAGGGATGAGTTACCCAAAATATGAGCTGGCCTTACATCGTACAAAAGAGTAGCTTTGAAGCCAGTGGCAGGTGCATCTATGAAAATGGCAAGCCTGCAATATCACAAACAGAATTCCATCTATAATGGCAGTGATGAGCTGTTGTTTTAAGCAGGGCTGTGGAGTCGGAGTCGAGGAGTTGGAGTCAGAGACAATTTTGGGTACCTGGCAAAAATTGGCAAAAGTTGGCAAAAATGTACCGACTTTGACTCCTAATTAATTTAAATTGTAATGAAAAAAAAATACAGTAAGTTCAAATGTCCCATTTCACAAACAATAGTCATAATTAAGTACTTATCTGATGTAAGAATAAAGCCCTGTGCATAGTTGTGTTTCTACTAGTGTGAAGTTCGGCTGAGCTATTATACAACCTGATATTCACATATTGTAATCTGGATTATGGTACATTACAAAAAGTGTTTTCATTTTATTTCAGATATAATGTGTTTAACAAGTTAATTTTATTGTAAACAAGAGTAATGGTATAGGTATGTGCTATGGCCTGATGTGTGTTCAGGGGTTCTTGTCTTTTGTTTAGGCCAATACGATAGGGAGTCAGCTTCCTAGCCAGTAGTTCTGTGGTTAAATGACATGTATGTTGCCTTCCTTCAATCAACATGGAAAATGCATTAGCATATTAAATACAGAGGAGTCGGAGTCGGGGAGTCAAAGTCAGAGTCAGAAGTACCGGAAACTAAAGAGTCTGAGTCGGAGTCAAAGGATTTATCTACCGACTTCACAGCCCTGGTTTTAAGGATGGTGATCCAGCTAAAAGAGCCATGTAAAGAGCAGAGGATCCATATTGGCATTTGGCGACAACTATACAGTACTGTCTCTGTATTATAAAAATAAAGGAGAAGTTGGGGTACCAACATAGTGATGATGTTTCAGAAAAAGGGAAGAGAAAAATGCATTTGTGGATGCAATATAACAGTGTTTGTAATGAATAAACAAAAAAGGCTGATAGGGTGAGTGTTGTAACTGAGTAGGAGCTTTGTCTTCCTCAGTTGTGGGTCCATAAAGAGCACCTTCAGATGTTTTTACTGCTATCCTGAAACGGGTATGGCTTCCTTCAATGAAGGTATCGCTCAGAACTGAAGGTGTAAAAGGAAATGTTAATAACATCTTCAGAAGGTATTGCTTACTCCGCTGGAGAGCTAAAGGTGTTCTTTAAGTGTCTATCTATCTATCTATCTATCTATCTATCTATCTATCTATCTATCT
>JANRMT010062813.1:22331881-22353445 GCA_026402145.1 Polypterus bichir lapradei | reverse complement strand
TCTATCTATCTATCTATCTATCTATCTATCTATCTATCTATCTATCTATCTATCTATCTATCTACAGTTAAGTTCTTAACTTGAATGTCTGACCATGCAACCTGTAATGTGTTGCCACTCTCTGGGGTGATGATAGACATGACTCTATTAAAGTTAATTTTAATCAATATAAAGCACAAATCATTGCACTTGATGTACATGTTACTCCTGTTTTATGGTCTCATTACTTGAAACCTTATGGAAAAAAACCCAAAGTACAATACAGTATAGTTAGTATATAATAGGAAAATGCATGTGGATCTATAGGAGAATCTTAAAAAGGATTACAAGGGCAGTAATAAAGTAAGTGATAAATAACTGAAACCCTAGTTTCCCCATTTATTATTTGCTATCTTGATCTGTCAAGGGGAGGGCATGACTGCCATTAGTGGCTCTACATTCCTAATCCCATGAGGTGGCTTAATTTGCGTTTTGTGGCACGTTCTTTGTGAAGGCCTGGGCAATGAGGTGTGAGACACTTTTCAACTTTTTGCAATGAAAAAAAAAAAAAACCTTTGTGGTAAATTTAATTGAAGTTAGGCTGTACATCATTTGCATGCAGCCCAGGCAATGGGATTTATCAACCATTAGTGGTCATTGATCTGAATCATTAAGGTGGATTTTAAACCCATGAAATTCCCCTTCTGAATGTGTCACTGCTCAGAGACCTCTAACTGGTACTTTGTTTCTGTTCACCTAGATAGACTTCTGTCCTATGTGGTTGTTGCTATAGCTGCAGTGATTCTGTCAAAGTCACAAATTATTTCAAAGTATACAATTTGTTTCAGATACCCTACATAAAAGTACCGATTAATGCTAGGATTTCTTGGAAAAAAAAAGGATATATATTCTGTACTCATCCACCATGCAGCACATGACTTGTGCTAAACAGGTGTCATCTCATTCAGGGAATCCAAGCACATAACATGAATATGCGACAACCACTTAAATGTCATGTCAGCATTACCTAGAAAAAGGGGAGATAAAAACCTTTGCAAGTTTTTCATTGACTATTGGAACTTATCAACAGTGACATCCAAAATTGTTTCCTTCAGTGGCATTATTTCTTTTTTTATGCTTTGTGTTAGGCAGTCTTAAATGGTCTCTACATAGAGGCTGCTGTAAAGTGAATATTATGTGTTATTATTAAGTATTATTGTTAAGTATTAAGTGTTATGTGATATCACATTTTATTTTGTTAACAACAAATCTCTTCTGTAATCGAGAGGTAGGGGATGTCAGTGATATTTGTTTATTTGTTTCCTTTGTAATGTGTATGTATTTAAATAATGTAAGGTTTTGTATTTTACTTTATTTAGATTATAGTTGTGGTTATGTGTAAGCACAATGAGCCTCTACTCTGAATAAAGAGTGCCATACAAATAAAGGAATTGAATGGAATACAATAACAGCACCATTCCCCACAGCTGAATGTCTAGGGGGAAAATCTAATCTGGAAAATGCCTGTGTAATATTCATTAATATTTATACAGTAATGCAACTTAAATGAACTTAATGCATTTCAGCTTTTATTAAGTGTCATAATTAAGTTTTGACTGGTCAGAAACTTTTCAGTTCTGCTGTACATGCATAACATGTACTTTGGCTTGCAATGTCTGCAGTAGGGAGTTGTTGAGAAAGTTTACTCAGATGCTTTTGCTCTTGCCTAGTAAGCCTAGTAGGGCATAGTTTGTTAATCTGTGATGACTTTCCCTTTATGGCAGCAAATGTTTCTGTAATTGTTTTCGCGAAGCCAAGCCGGTACCCCAAAAACTTGTCAGAGTGTATCACAGTTGTCACTTCAGATTTATGTTTGTAAAAGCTAACAAGAGTTATAGGATTTGCAGTCTTTCACTTTCGTTGTACTGAGTACCCTTGGGGCTAGGCAGAACGTTTTATCCAATGCAGCTCAGCACTGTTTTCTCCGATTGTACTCCCATTGTTGATGGTACTGAAATTCCAAGTGTTGATGTTTTTTGTTGCTGCCTAAAATTAGAAAGAAATTTTTTAGGTTGCTTTTTGTGACCATTGTCATTTTCAGACTTTGCCAAGACTTAAACTGAGCAGATGGTTTGCGGCCATTGCAGATGTCCATGCGCAGACATATGTTAGTTCTTCTAGACTCGAAGGTGATGCTTCTGACCATGCATCGAGCAATATAATGGAGCATTTGTTGTCAGTGTTCCTAGATGTATATACAGTACCTAAGCATCTTAGACAACAGTTGTTTTTATTCATTTCTGCTCCATATTATTCCCTTTCTGTTTGCTTCACAAATGCTTTCCAAGCCATCTGTACTCTTTAAGTGTTAATTACAGGGTCTGTGTAGAGATATTCAGTGCTAACATTCCAACTGTTCCTTCTGTTGCAGGCACTACATATACTGTTTTTTAAGCCATTGTACTAGAAAGTTCCACTGCTTACAACACTCTTATGCATCCTAATTTTGTAGGTTTATTGGGCCAGTTCTCACTTACATGTGCTAATTAACATGCAGCACACATTGTTAGTCTCTGGCACCATGATTAGTCAGTATAACTACCTTATTTGTGACATATATTCATATTTTGTTTTGCAAACATGTGAAATATACCGTGAAGATGCATTTTAAATGAATGTCTGGACACATTTCTTGCCATCTTTGCCAAGTTCATGCATCACGCTGCATAAAGCTCACAGTGATGGAGCATTCTATGAAATGTACTGTGTAAATTTGTTATCTGCTGTGTTCAATTATATTGTTGTTTAAGAGCAGGACCCACAAATAGACATAGAAATTACATTATATAGAGCAGGTGAGTTTCAGTAAGTAAAAACAGTAAACTGGTAACATTTTCTAATGGTACTAATTGTAGCAAGACGATCCGCTATGGTGCGTAACAGTATTCTGAAGTAATCTAGTGTATATGTTATTGTTCTGACCAGGCCCCATAATTTGCTGGTATTGTTTCTGACAAGATGTCTACAGATGATGTGTTGAACCAGTTTAGACAGGCCTTCCCTCAATTATGCCTAGATATTATGGATACTGTTGCATTTACTTCTACACTTGACAGTTTGTCCTTAGCTAGTTATTTGCCCTCATAGGTCCTTTGTTATTGACTTGGTGTCTAACAAATATTTTGATAGCTTTTTGACATTTTTGTCCTGCTCCAGACTTGAACTAATGCACTTCACATTTGACTAAAGTTAACACTGTTTTAATGAGTCACCTGCTGTCCATCTATACTTCCATACTAATCTCTGTCATTGGATGTTATTATTCTCTCAGAGATGTTCTAGTGGATTCTGGAAGCCTAATTATGTCAGAAGCAATGTACAGTAGTTCTTAGAGCAGCCACTACCAGTTGCCTCCTTGTTGGCAGTATGAGTGGTGTCTCTTTGCAACTACTCATTTCAAGTATTGGGCTTATTTCAATATAAACCACTTGATTTTTTGCAAAAAGTAATGCAGCATGGTAAAAATAACTTTAGCAAAATATTAGGTGAAATCAGGCTAGGCTAGAGGGTAGGGTTTTTTATTCATGCAAAAAGAATTCATTTAGGAAAGTGCTAATTTGCAGTAATTCAGGTGTCTATTACATAATCTATAATTCATATACAGTATTCTGCAAGCTTGATACATGCTTAAGCAGGTGGGGCAACAGACCCCAAATTTAACTGTTGTAGATTAAGGCACTACTTTGATGAAGCCAGACTTGTACAAAACAAGAAAATCAAGTGAGGATATGCAGGAAGAATGCAATTCCCTGTGGAAAGAGATACATTGGGTAAATATTTTTTTAATTAATGCTTTTTTTGTATTATGTTAATGTATGTGTGGTGGTCCATGTTGGCCACAGCTGCCACAACATCTTTGAACGTGGAACCGTGGATAGTCATGACCAGAATGAGCCAGTACAATGAGAACACATAACACAGAAAAGGATATTGCAAATTGCAAAGTGTTTTTATGTAACTGGTGTTCAAAACAATAAACAAAGTGTGATGCAGTCTTCTTCAAATGCATAGAGTACATACATAACATAGATAAATAAAATAATACTTAAAAGCTTGCTCTCCTATTGAGGATAAAATCCAACAATAAATACATTCAAAACCAAGTATTAAACCATACAAGCATTGGGTATGGTCTTCAGTCAGCCCAGTGTGCCTCTCACTGCTCATATCTTCAGGTCGCCCCAGCTTGTCTTTCTAACCGGCATAGACGCCAACAGCTGCAGTCCCTTTTCTCCAACTCTTGTCCCACCTGCATTTGCTAGGGCGCACTGAGACAGTGCTCCATCATCCCTTACGTTCCCTTGCCACTTTTTGGATCCCTAGGATGTTCAGTCCACATCTTTACTCCTACATATTGCTTAGTAGAGACACCCTTTGGAACGCCATTCAATTTGCTCCCTTGCAGGACTCATGATCGAACTGCCTTCTCTCCTCCACACTCGTATGCTCTCCTGATATTGCTTTTTGATTTCGTTTCTGATTGTCCTTCTCCTCTGTTCTGCTCAGGCTTCTTTCATGTGGGTGCAGGTGCTAATTACACACCCCGGAGCTCTAATGGGGAAATGGACTGAACTATGCCTGTTTGCACATGTATGTGTGCTTGCCGACCCCCTCATCAACACCTTGAGCTACTTTGGTACAATTCCATACACCTATGGACCTCCACCACATTTAAAAGCACTGTTTTTCTAAAACTTGTATTGTCACAGACCTCTTATTCTTCACAGTTATGTATTTTTCTTCAGACCTGTCCCCAGTATGTGGGCCACCTATTGATACAGCTGGGAGAAGCAGGTGTTACTGTGGCTGCTTCTGTATTGAGGTTGTTTCCAGTCTTGTAGTTTGTGTTTTTCATTTTGATATTTGTTTTTCTGGTTTTAAACCTTGCTTACAGAGTAAAGTACTGATTCTAGCATTTGCATTAGATATACTTGTTTTTAGGTTTACATTTTTAGCTGCTTTTATTTTTTGTTCCTGTCTGTTTTGTGGATTTATTTTCTAAATTTTCAATAAATCCTAAGTCTAGTTAATAATAGACTTAATCAATAATGAGGCTAGTTTTTGTCAGCCAGAGGTTGTTATGCTTTTTTGCTCTCTCACTTTGTAAAATTTAAAACTGTAATGCCTTTGTCCCATTTTTGGCCTTGTTCAAGCCGAAAGCCTGTCTCTTGAGTTTGAGACCAGACTGCCTGAGGTAGTGAGACCTTCCATTGTGGTGTAGACCTGTTTGGTTTTGAAGCCTGCATCTATTTGAACAAGCAGGATCACAACACAGCCTAGTCAGTTTTGTCTGGACTTTCTCTAGCACTGCTTTGTCTTTTTTGAAATATGGAGATTTTATCTTTACACAATATTCCAGATGAGGACTCAAGAGTGTATTGTATGGTTTAAGAATAACCTCGCTTGATTTGTACTCTACACATCAGGCTATATAATGTAACATCATATTTGAATTTCTAACATCTTCTGTAGTGATGAACTGCTTTGTGAGGCTTGTTAAAGACTATATCTGGTCATCACTACCTAACACTTTAGGCACTCTGCAGTTTTTCTCATTGTGCGGATGCAATATGAAACATTTAATTTAATAATCATTGTCACAATCAAATTCTTTTTAAAAATAATTTATAATACACTTTCATATTATTGAAAATGCGAAATATCAATACTTTTAATGTGAACATCAATGTTTAAATGTAAAAGTCAGGATCGGAGTCATCGATACTTTGGTATCAGTCCGCCAAGCCATACAACGTTCCACCCTTTCTGGTCCCTCACAGAGCATCACAAGCTGCCTGCACATCACAATATGTTAACAAAACATAATATAACAGAATTTAAAAAGAAATTACAGTACAGAAGAACATTAATATTAATACATTAATACAGAATAACATTACCATTAGTGATTTCCATTTTCGACATGTCTTTCAATGTATAGTAGATTAACTATAACAAAAGAGAAAAGCTACAAAACTCTATTAAAACTAAAGATACGTAACTGATGCTGTGATTTCAAAAGGCATCATGACACGTGGTGCTGGGGAAGAACACTATGCGCTAGCACAAGGGGGAGTTGTTCCAATGTGCACAGCTCGCAGCAGTAGTAGTACAGTAATAGGTAGGTGCTGGCGTGCACAATTTTTTTTTCTTTGGCCTTGATGGATAACAGAGACTGACGGTGAATCGAGTGAGGGATAATCAAGATTTTACTGTATTTATTTTATTTCAAAAGGGAAACAAATGTTATTGATAACACTGTGCACTATTTTGTTTTCATGTACTTTGAGATGTCACTAGGTCAGATATGACCACAATGTTTATTTTTTTATTTCAAAAGTGGAGAATAAGTATTACTACTTCCTCAGATTCTGTTCAGTTATAGCTTTTTTATGTTTTTTTTTTATGTGCTTTTGATGTGTTTGTGTCAGATGTGACCAAATTTAAAAGGTCACATTACTTGTTTTTCAATACGTTCATTTGTGTTCTTTTGTTATTACCTGCTGCTTACCGGCTGCTGAAAATATCTGGCCTAGCTAAATTTCTTGGTTTAAAAAATCTGGCTCAACTGAATTTGTAATTGAATAGCCCTGATCTCCAGTATTCCACGTATTGTGTTGTAATTTAGTGTCAGTCAAAGTGATTGCTAACATGATTGAAAAGCAATCTTGGCAAGTGCTCTTAACAAGAGCATGCTGTACTTAAGGAATAAGCTTGGCATTTTACAGTTCTACCACCAACACTCTTGTCTTTTTTGATTCCAGATAGTTCTCCCTAAATTACTTGACAAAACTATGCTCCTTCTAATCATGGTGTCAGTGGTGCCAACTATGCAGGAGTCGTCTGAGAATGTCTATAGATGGCATATTGCATACTGGGGTCATGCTTAAAATGAATTGTGCAGAAAGTGAACAGAAGAGGATAGAGGATGGTGCCCTAGGGTACGTCATATTACTGGTTGCCATTTCCTACATGCAGACCTGAAGCCTCACAACCTGTTATTGCTCATTTACTGGATATAGTCCTGGTTATTTAAGCTACTGATGTAACTGGCCAAGCTAAATAGTTCATTATATGTTAAATTAAATAAAAATGGAGCAAAAAAAACAGCAAATTATTAGTGATTACTGAATTTTTTCACCGCTTGCCACATACTGTTTCACCTCAGAGAGTTAATGACGTAACTGAGATGTATTGTTTGAATAAATGCACAAGTACAATCATCAAATAATACTTTAATATTAAATTTCCAATTAACATCACCTATAGGCAACATTTAAGGAAAAAAAAATTGCATCCAACAACAACAATAGAGTCTGAGTCCTTTCTCCCCATCAAGAATCCCTGAGCCTATCCTGACACCAGTGTGGTCAATGTTCGCATCTTGGAGTCCACTTGGTCCAGTTTACATTCACTATTTAATGTATGTTACAGTTTTTAAGTCTTATAAGAATAATTCCTGAAAAACTACCTGAAGAAAAACCTCTGTTGACATGTAGACTCCATTAGACTCCATACAGACAGTGACAAGGCTGGGATTTGATCCCACTGTTTTGGAGGTGTGATGCAGCAGTGCTAGCCACTGGCACACCGTAACATACAAAATTAGTTAGCATTGCTTTATTGATGCTGTTGTAATCACAAAGTAAAAACGTCAAACAAGAAAAGGGTTGGGGTACTAGATGGTAACCCCATTTAATGGTGTTGGTTTGCAAAACAAAGCACATACAGCCAATCACTATAAAATCAAGAGATGAGGGAATCAGTCCTTCCACCTCAAGAGTTGTTCTTCAAACAATTTCCCACTTCCAGTAGCTTTGAGATATTGATATTGTGGTGCAGGGCTTCATGGTGGAAGCAGAAGCTGGGTCACTTGTTTTCTTGCTGGTAAATGTCTAATGGAGTTAGTGACTGCTCCCCTTGTCTGCTTGAGAGGGTATTGCAGACCTTGGAGCCTTGAAGATGTTCCCAAAGCACCAAGCACTGGGGGACAAAAATATATTGTGACTAAGACCCATGAGTCGCACTTCTACACAATTTGCAATTCTTTTTTATATTCTTTGTCACCATATTCATGTATCGCAGTTGGGAGACCTGGGTTCGCTTCCCGGGTCCACCCTGCATGGAGTTTGCATGTTCTCCCCATGTCGGTGTGGGTTTTCTCCGGGGGCTCCGGTTTCCTCCCATAGTTCAAAGACATGCAGGTTAGGTGCATTGGCGATCCTAAATTGTCCCTAATGTGTGCTTGGTGTGTGGGTGGGTGTGTGTGTGCTTGTGGCCTGCTGTGGGCTGACGCCCTGGCCAGGGTTTGTTCCTGCCTTGCGCCCTGTGTTGGCTGGGATTGGCTCCAGCAGATCTCCGTGACCCTGTTAGGATATAGCAGGTTGGATGAAGACTGACTGACTGACCATATCCATACTATTTTCAGCTTTCAAATGTATTTTATAACTAATCAAAAAAGTGTTTGACTCAAAATATTTCCAAAAGAACCCACCATCCTGAATGCAGAATTGTACATAACTGCCTGTGAGAAAATTATGTTGGTGTATACAGTTCTGCTTAATTTGAATCATTTACATCAAAGACGCTGTAAATTTAGAAATCTTTGACGAAAGCCTGATTCCTTTCATCCGAGCACTGTTTGCAGGGCTTCCATAAAATAAACCTGTCAATTTCCTTATGAATGCCTTTATGTAAGGATACAAGATATCTCAAAGGTGAAGCTGTAACAGTGAAGGCTGATTTCTGTCCACAGGGCATCATTCTTTGCTAGGCCTTTGCTTTAATCTGCGTCACTCAGTTTAATGATTACAATGGTGGCAACTGAAAAAGCACACCTCACCCAGGAAGAGTCCAAATTAGAGAAAGAAATATTGGGGCTGTAAAGGACACTTTCAGTAAATGCTGAGATTGGTGAGTTGAAAGTAGATGGGCAAAGTGGACAGCCTCACAGAAATGATTCAGTGGTTTGTTTTGAAGAACTTTAGGAAATGTCTAGCTGCTTCAGAAATAGAAGATTTTACATGAATTTAGTAAGTTTTTTTCAGTTTAGTGTTACCTCTACCTTGAATGATATTATCCAAGTGATAGGTGATATATCATAATTAAAATTATTTAGTGTACAGACAGTGACAGGCACTGTATAAAATAAATTAATATATTAGCTGAAGGGTGGCATAATAGTGCAGTAGTTAGTGCTACTGTCTCATGTGTCCAGCATTTATGAGCAGTTATTATTATACTCATGGGGTTTGCACCTCCCAATGGAGTCATTGTGGGTTTTCCTCAGGTCACTCCGGTTTTTCTCCCACATTCCCAAGTTAAGTTAAGCTGGCTGCTTAGTGTGATTGAGCCCTGCGATGGACTGGTGTCATGCAAATGTTGTTGGGACAGGTTCTGGCACCTCACAACCCGACAAGATCAACACATTTATGAGAAAACCTTTAGCCCTATTTGAGAATGTTATGTTACATTCATTTGATAGTGATTGAAAAGATAGCACTTTCCCAACAACTCCAGTTATCTTGCATTTTAAATTATACTGGAACAAATTACCCTTATTTCACAAGATTATGATGTTGTCCTCTGTTCCCTTTACTTGGTGTACTGTTTAGCTAATGGATACTGTAAGTAGACAGTGGATGAGAGGGTGTGATATAGTCCACATACAGTTCAAGTCTGAAGTTTACATACACTTAAGGTGAATTCTTTAAAACTAACTTTATAAGCCCTCCACAGATTTTATACTAACAAACTATACATTTGGTATATCATTTAGTAATATTTTCCAACAATGTCCACAGACAGAGAATTTCACTTTTTACTGATTATTCCAGTGTGTCACAAGTTTACATACACTTTGTTAACTGTGCCTTTAAACAGCTTGGAAAATTCCAGAAAATTATACCAAACCTTTAGGAAATTAGACAGTTAACCTAACTGGACTCAACATGTGGATGTATGTTAAGGCCTACCATCAGACCCACTGCCTCTTTGATTGACATAATGGGAAAATCAAAAGAAATCAGCCAAGACCTCAGAAACAAAATTGTGGACCTCCGCAAATTTGGTTCATCCTTGGGAACAATTTCCAAATGTGTAAAGTTTCAACGTTCATCTGTACAAACAATAATGCACAAGTATAAACACAAAGGGAAAACACAGCCGTCATATCGCTCAGGAAGGAGACGCATTCTGTCTCCTAAGGAAGAATGTACTTTGGCTCAAAAAGTACAAATCAATACCAGAACAAAAGCAAAGGACCTTGTGAAGACGCTGGAGGAAACAGGTATACAAGTATCTATATCCACAGTAAAATTAGTCGAATAGAGACCTAACCTGAAAGGCTACTCAGCAAAAGAGAAGCCACTGTTCCAATGCCACCATACCATAAAAAAGTCAGACTGCAGTTTTCAATAGCACAGGAGGACAAACATCTTACTCTCCAGAAAAATGTCCTCTGGTCTGATTAAACCAAGACTGAACTGTTTGGCCATAACATCCATCGTTATGTTTGGAGGAAAAGGGGTGAGGCTTGCAAGCCAAAGGACACCAACCCAACCGCCAAGCATAGGAGTGGGAGCATCATGATGTGGAGTTGCTTTGCTGCAGGATGGACTGGTGCCCTTCACAAAACAGATGGCGCCATGAGGGAGGGAAATAATGTAGTTATACTGCAGCAACATCTAAAGAGTTCAGCAAGGAAGTTGAAGCTCAGTCGCAAAAGGGTCTCCCAAATGGACAATGACCCCAAAGATAACTCCAAAGTTGTGGAAAAATAGCTTAAAAACAAAAAGGTCAAGGTTTTGGAATGACCATCACAAAGTCCTGATCTCAGAACGATTGAAAATGTGTGGGCAGAAATGGAACAGCTTGTGCGAGCAAGGAGGCCTAAAAGCCTGTTCCAGTTACACCAGTTCTGTCAGGAGGAATGGGCCAAAATTCCAGCAGCTTATTGTAAGAAGCCTATGGAAGGCGACCCAAAATGTCTGGCTAAAGTTAAACAATTTAAAGGCAATGCTACCAAATATAAATAAAGTGTATGTAAACTTGTGACCCAATGGAATTGGGATGTGGTCAGTAAAAAGTGAAATATTCTGTGAACATTGAGGGAAAAAATTACTTTAGCCCATCACAAGGTAAATGTCTTACATTTATAGTTTGTTAGTATAATACCTGTGAAGGAGTGAATTTTAAAGAATTCACCGTAAGTGCATGTAAACTTCTGACTTCAACTGTAAGAGTCAATTAAAAAGCTTAAATAACACGGCTCATAACACACCTGAGATACAAACTCGATTGGAAGTAGGTTAACGTGTATAATTCAAATGGATCTGCTAGAAACTAGAAAACAAATCAATACTTTTGAAACATGTGTGACAGAAAGCAGAATCTCCTGTTACTGTCAGCTTATATTTTCTTGGCTAGAAAAACAAGCACTTGAACTTTGTGACAGTTTAGTAAGAACCATGACAAAGTCTCAATATTTCCTGGTTGGACAAACACCCTGCTCACAATATGCTTACATTTTTGGATTTGTATAAGTATTTCCAAGCTAGCTTAAACTTTAGTGGAAAATCAGTCCTCATTGCAAGTTCACTGGAAAGCAAGCCTGTCTCTTGTTTAGTTGCACGACTGTGGTTTAGGATGTTGTTATTGAATATTGTCTTGGGGTAAACATGATAGAGTCTTGGCTTTTGAATCCTAACATGACCAATGCCTGTGGGAAATTTGCACATCCTCCTGTGTCTGTATGGGGGTGCATCCACATTACACAGAAGGTTGTGTTTGGATAAGGGACGACTCTAAACTGGGCCACTATAAGTGATTGTGGATCCATGGATAAGTGTGTCCTACAATGTACTTGTGCCCAGTGTGGGATTGGCTCCCCCAGTGACCTTGAACTTGACAAGTGGTTTGAAATATGGATTATTGTTTTTAACAGGAGCGTGAGAACACATAATGGTTTTTGATAGTTTAGAAATCCCGACCATTAAAGGTCACACATTAGGCCTGAAGCTGGTTACTGAGTTAATGGCTTGGTGGTTTATAGGCTGTGTGGTCACACTACTTTAATCGTTCCATAGTGACAGGGCACTAGATGCCATCAATTTTGTTGTCTGGGCATCCTAAGTTTAAATATTAAGCCTTCAGCTGATGTATATTCAATAGCCTTGAAGTTCTAATTTCTATTTTTTTTTCCCCATTTCCCCAATCCACTGCAACTAACTATAGTGCTCAAGGCAGGAGGAGCTCTTCCCATTTACAGTACATTGGTTTTAAGGCTGAAAGCAACACTGAACGGAGTCCAGCTCATTCTGCTTTTTCACATCTTATAGAAATAATGTTGCACTGATGTTTTTTTTAGGTAAATCACACAGGATATACAATTAAGCTTGTAAGAAGCAGAAATTGTTTTTTGAATTTGCATGGATACAGTTTTATGATTTAAAAAAGGTTTGTTTTTTTGTTTGTCATGTGATGAGACATCTCACTGTAAACCTCACTCTTTTAAAACAGCTACATGTCTTGTCTGTAAGGTTCCAAACAATGTACAGAGTGTCATGAAACATGATTAGTCAGCATTCACTTGGCTCTCCAAATCAATTGCCAGCCTCTAATGCAGTGTTTCTCAGACTCGGTCATGGGGACCCCCTGTGGCTGCAGGTTTTTGTTCCAACCAGATTCCTAATCAGTGACAACACCTTATAGCACTGATCTCATTTAATTAGCTGTGTTTTTTTCTTTTATTCGACATTCAGAAAAGCACAGCTGCATGATTTTTACATTTATAAGACTAAACACTATTTCTGCTTTTGCTCTAGATTTAAATGCTTAACTTTCTTTTGTTGATTTCATTATACTTTGCCGTTTCTCTGTGCAGTTTTTCCCCCTTCATTGTATCTTAATAATGACAACTTAAAATGAGCAGATCAGACACGCTGGCAAACAACAGTGAATTGTGAAAGGCTGCAGCTACTTTACTGTCAGACCCACTAATTAGTAAACAATGGATTAATTAAACAATTAGAACACCTAGAAAAGCAGAATGAAAATCAAGATGAAAATACTGTTAAAAAGAAAAAAAACGGATTATTCCCATATAACTGCTTGGTACATTTTAATTTTTTTTTTTTTTAGCAAACTTAGTTTTCTAATTAATATATTGTTCCCTAAACACAGAACTTGGGAAATATCAGTTCACTTAATTAGCCCAGGAGTTCAATTAAAAACAGAAGCTGGTTGAAACAAAAACCTGCAGCAACAGGGGGTCCCCAGGATCGACGTTAAGAACCCCTGCTCTAATGGGAGTGACGTCAAGCATCTGAAAACAACCTCATGTTGCTCTTCCCTTAAAATGGGCAGCAATTTTGGTTCACCTTCCTTGATGAATTTAAAAAGTAGGGGGTCACTGCCAGTGATGCTATTATACATTTCCAATGTTAAAGACATTTTTTGCATTTTATAGGAATGAATGTGGCAGCTGTGAGCCGAGCACATTTATAAATAAATAGCAGTTTTCTGGCTCAAATTTTCCAGTGTTTTATTTTTAACCTTCTCAGCTGTTCTGGAATTCAGGCTTCATTTTATATGCATCATTTCTACAAATGTACACACCTAATGTGATGGTTTACAGTGATGACAGGTGTTTACTTTCGGTCAGATAGTCAATATCTTACAATTCATAGTGCCTAACGCAAATGCTAATCTGAAGTGGTCTACCTCAGAAGTTTCCAAAACAGGGATTCATAGCTTGTGTCCAGAGATCTCTAAATAGAATCACAAGTTTAGAACTTGTATACATTTTTCTATAAATCTCCCAACAGAGTGAGCAAATCTTTATCTGCTATATAAATGGGGTGCATTCATCATACCGTACATAGCTGAATTTAAAAATCATTTAACTTAAACCTAAGCCATGCTAACACACAGTTTCAGACAAGGAAGCATCAAAATGATATGATGAAAGTGGAGCATATGATATCATTTATGTTTACAGTGAACCCTCGTTTATCACGGTTAATCCGTTCCAGACTCTACCGTGATAAATCAATTTTCGCAAAGTAGGATTCTTTATTTATAAATCGAATATTTTTTGCAGTTAGAGTATAGAAAACCTGTTTACGACCTTCTAAATACGTTTTTTAACATTATTAGAGCCCTCTAGACATGAAATAACACACTTTAGTCACCATTACACTCGTATTACCCAATATATTAGACAAAATCAGAGAAAATAAGACATATTAGATGTTACAAATATATTATTACTAGGCTCACCCGCCTTTTAAGGCGACCGACTTTTATCCTCAATTTGTGTGCGCTCCATGTGTACATCAGGCATGTAAGTGTAGGGAATGAGAACATTAAAGTGCCCATTCATAACATCTCCCGAAAACCCAAGTTTTTTTATCCCCTCAAGTGCCTGTCCAAAGTCGTACAATGTCAGCCCGAATCTGTACCGCTAAAGATGGAGTTTCATGCACTAAATAAGCTATAGATGAGAATAAGCAAGCACCATCTCCCCTGATATTTACTACGAGGTGAGGCATTTGTACTCCATCAACATTAATTATTTCCAGAGACATAATTTTGTCTATTTTTCCAGCGCATCGCGCACAAAAGCAAGGGGACGATGGGAGCAGCAGAACTCTGCTACGCTTTGCACTCATGGGACAGAAGGACAATCCCGACTGCTTTTATATAGTAGATTATTGTACTGTACATTTAATTACACACACACAGTTCTTACACACAACCACTAACCTATGAAGGCACAACATCAGTAGGAGAGTCTTCAGGTGGTGCAGTATATTCAGCAGGTGCATCGTTGTCTTCTTCCGCTGAAGGAGTACTAAGAGTAGGCAGTGGGTATCTGGGTGCGCGGCTGAAGAACATCTTGATAGGCAGTTGCTGGCGCTGTCTTTTCATATGCGTGAGGAGGTTTTTGTAGTGTATTGCCATCTTTGATCATATCCAAGAGTTTCACCTTCTCCTGGATAGCAAGCGTCTTCCTCCGGCACTTAGTTTTATTGTCAGAAGGCTTAGAAAAAGCAGCACGTTTAGGAGCCATCGTGGGGCTTAGATAAAAGTTCTCAGAAAGCGCATGCGTAGTGACGTAAGCGTGTTTGAGATAAAATCGCGATAGAGTAAAGCCGCGAAAGTCGAAGCGTGATATAGCGAGGGATCACTGTACTTTCAGAAAGTATTTGATAAGGAAACACATGAACGGTTGGGCATCAAACTTAAAGATGTGGGAGTTCAGGGTGCTGTTTGTAGATGGGTGCAAAATTGTTTCAAACACAGAAATCAGAGTATTATGATGTGAGGGGCCCTATTAGAATTAGCCGATGTTAAGAATGGTGTTCCACAGGGGTCAGTGCTAGGGCAGCTGCTATTTTTAATATGTATAAATGATTCGGATCGGAATATACTGTAAATAATAAAGTGGTTAAGCTTGGAGGTGATACCCATCTAGGTGGATTGGCAGATAATTTGGGAACCGCTGAATTGGGCAGATTTGTGGCAAATGAGATTTAATGTAAGTAAATATAACGCATTACATATAATAAGTAAAAATGTTAGGTTTGAATACACAATGTGAGGTCTGTAAATTGAAAGTACACCTTATGAGAAGGATTTTGGTGTCTTAGTGGACTAAACACTATTGATTGCTAGAGAGTGTTTAAAAGCCATTAAGAAGGCTAATAGAATGTTAGGTTATATAGCACAATGTGTAGAGTACAAGTCCAAGGAGATCATGCTGAGGCTTTATAACACACTGGTGAGGCCTCATCTGGAGTACTGTGTGCAGTTTTGGTCAACTGGCTACAAAAAGGACATAGCAGTGCTGGAGAAAGTCCAGAGAAGAGCAACTTGGCTGATTCCAGGGCTATAGGGGATGAATTATCGGGAAAGATTTAAAGAGCTGAGCCTTTTCTGTTTAAGCAAAAGAAGATTAAGGGGAGACATGATCGAAGTATTCAAAATTCTGAAGGCAATTAGCACAGTCTGTTACTTTAAAATAAGTTAATCAAGAACACAGGGACACAGTTTCAAAACTTGTTAATGGTAAATTTCACACAAAAATTAGGCAGTTTTTCTTTTTTTTATTAATTTTATTGTAAGCATTCCATACAAATCAATCACTTTTTAGGAAGTTTTTCTTTTTTAAACAGAGAACCATAAAATAAGTTACTTGCAGCACAATAGACAGTAGGACTTTAGGGACTTTGAAAACTAAACTTGATGTTATTTTGGTAGAATCAAGTGGATAGAATTGGCAAGCTTTGTTGGGCTGAATGGCCTGTTCTTGTCTTCATTGTTCACAAGTACCATGTTGTTGAATTTCCATGTGAGTTGATTAAAAAATGTAAGCACAATGTGAGGGTTTTGACTCTTAACTCCTTTGACAGGAGCCAATGGGGTTGCATTTGTGAAAACTCAACAAAACTGCAGTTAACATTTGCAGTTGCAGGTGGCTAGTTCAGAAAGAATCTACTTAGTTCAGAACTGCATAAATGTGTACTGCCAAGTACAAGCAAGTCTATGGGTGATTTGAAACAACTCCACAGAGAAAAGATTGAAGAAAGCTATAGTACATTGAATTCAGGTTTATGGAAAGAAACCTGATTTTTTTTCAATGTCTAGAACTGGAATCTGTGCTATCATGAAAAACCACCTAACAGCAAAATGTTCAGATGATGCAAATAAAACAAAGGAGTATTTGCAATGTTTGATAGATGACTACAACATACAAAAGGCTCGTAATACTAAAATCAGAGCAATGCCAGAAAAAACTGGTGAAGAATTAATCCTACCTGCTTATGTTGAGATGTATGAGGCAATGATTGTGCCCAGTGCCACAAGTAAGGAGAGAACAATTCCACTGTCCATTGACATGAGAAGTAAGAGGACTAAACCTCATATATAAATGACAGAATAACCTAAACTAAATAAAAATAAACCACAATCACAACACAGTGCAGCTGCCATGACTGCCTGGAAGAGCGGTGTAGTCGCGACAATTCAAAGAGAACATTGAAGATTACAGCCATTCATAGTAAGCTGCACTGACAAGTCCCTGCCTCCAAAGCCACTAAGACAGACTTAAATTTTGTGCTTATGACAATTGTTGCAATAGTCAAGTATATGAAATTATACCATTGCAAATCATACCCTTTTGTCCAGGTATGATTAGAGATGGGAGCTGTTTCACAAAGGGGTTTAAAGGAAGGAACAGTACATTATTGATTTTGTGAGCTTCAAAACAAGGTGTATGCTTATTTACTAGAGGATAGACCAGAACTGGGGGCACATTTTTCAGACCAAGAATAACTTGTCTGACTTGACAGCTGTCTTTCGTTTGTACAATACCCTGAATCTATCTGGTCAATTTAAATATACATCAGTGCTTAACATAAGTGGCAAGATCAACACACTGTGGAGAATAAGGCTAGAATCTGCAATCACAGATATGTTTAGCCATTAAGGGAGATTCTGGACACAAATAGTCTGAAGACAGACAAAATCATTACTCTTATTTCATCATTGCTTGACTATTTCAGGATGTACTTTGATTGCATTAACATTAAAGAGTGTGACTGAATGAGTAATGCATTTAACCCTACTGTAATGAGAAACTGACAGAACTCTCCAGTGATCATACACTGAAAATCCAGTTCATAGAACAAATGTTACAGAGCAGTGCTGGGGAATGTGACTTACTTAGTTACATTACTCATTTAAAAAAATAACTACATGTATAACAAAGTTACTTATTTTAAAATGTAATGTATTACAAACAGTGTGTTGCCTTTGTGTTACCGTTTCTTCTTTTGTATGAAAAACTACATATTTCACTGCTAGGCATTTCTTATTAAATCCTATGCCAATAATGAACCATTATTAAACTGACCTGAAACACAGACAAATTTGATCGTTTTCTTGTGTTTTATAAATATATTTAGTCCTTCGTGTGCTGTGAATTAAATAACACTCATCCCCCTTTTCCATCCCCAATGCAAGCCCCCAAAGACTTGTGGCCACTAGGTCTCCCAATTACGGTGTTTCAAATTATCTACTGTATAGCAAATGGCTTTGATTAAAAATAAACTGACTTTATTAATATGTTTTTGTTGCTGGATTGCATGCAGCACACTCTTTTGGCTGTGTGATTGATTCCTGCAAAGGACCATCTACCACCTTTGCTTCTTACCTTACATCCAGTGATGCTGCAATAATCACTGACTCCCTATGAAACTGGGTGGATTAAATTTATCCCTTGAACATGCAGTATTAAATGTATGCTTTTAACTTCTATTCAGCTCTTTTCACTTGATTGCACGATATGCACGTGCTTTTCCACTTTCTCACTAGTTGTTACCAGACGGCGAGAGCGCATGTGTGCACAATGTTACACTGTGTTACACTGACAGCAGCAGGCAACATATTTGTGAAAAAAGGCAAAACCTCTGCAGATATTTTTATGCTTCTTTTTTTCCAGATGGGCTGGAACAAGCTGCCGTAGCAACACAGAAAACCATATTGCATATAATCGCATATAATCTGACATTGTAATGAATGTTCGAGAGACGTTCAAATAGTTTCCGCATTTAAATTTTTTCTTTGGAAATGGTGAAAGCGGGAGGAGCAGTAATTGGTCATTAAAAAGTTGGTACAATGCTGGGAAAATTGCATCGTAAACGGAGTTAAAAAAAGAGTGGAAACTTTTTTAATGTCCCTCGTACTTTTCAAACATTACCCCCAAGAGTAAGAACTGTTCTGGCCAGCTATTATAGCAAAGTACCTTGAAGTCGCCAACATAGCCCAGCAAATTTTGTTGCCATTGCCCAGGATGCATTTTTGTGAGGCATCATTCTTTGCTACTGTATGGTAGCAAACGAGACAAATTAAAAATGACATAAGAGTTTGCCTTTCCTCCACAACACCCAGAATCGAATATCTTTGCAGTGCAAATGCAGGCTCATTCTTTCCACTGAAATGTATGTTTTTAGTTTGCAGAACTCATTGACTTTTGTTTCATAGTTGTAGTGGTTAATTGATGATATGGAGAGATGATGTCTCACCATTCCAGAGTAATTCAGTATGTTTCATATCAAGGGGATCTGCAGAAAAAGGATTTCTTCTGAAAGAGGCCTGTAACTATGTAAAGGTTGAGAACCACTACTGTACATGATCATGACAGCACATCCACTGAGAGGCCCAGGACGATGACAAGATGGAGCATTTCATTACTCTCCAGTTCTTATAATAAATAGGATTTCTCAGTAAAACTTGTCACATAAAGAACAAGATGAATATCATGTTGCACAGTATTCTTTATAAGTTTGTCTCCTAATTACACTGGAAATTAGCAGATATCAAGATATCAGCTATTACCTCTGGAAAGAAGCCCTTTGCTTCTGGTAAGTGTGACAGCCAGCCCGGACACAGACAGAAAGGAGACAGGTTTTCCACCAAGCACATGTTTATTTACAATTGGGGAGAGTTTCACCCTGCTCCCTTCAGCACAGTCAAATTCTTGCCGCCAGTCCTTCTGCCTCCACACTTTCTCGGGCTTTGTCCTCTTCCTTTGAACTCTGGTCAAAGAATGGTGGGGACTAGTCCATTTTTATAGGGGATCCAGAAGGATTCCAGGTGCCCAACGAGCTTCTTCTGGCCACTCTTCCAGGTGTGTTGGAAGTGTGGCCAAATAAGGCCCTTGAAATGTCCATGTGCCCCCTGGCGGTGGCCACGGGCTCCAACAGGGTTGAGCTCCCATGCTCATGACTCGTGGCCCCATTGGAAAGCAAGGGGGCTGCCCTCTGTCAGCCTGGGGGAGAAACTGTCCTGATATTACTCTCTCCCCCGGTCCATCCACACATAGGGTGTTCTGGCCAGGTTCTGGCCAACCACCACATAAGCGATTGTAAAATGATGAAAGAATTGGCTAAACTAGCATTAATCAGCTATTGCAACCTATTCTATTTCTGGTACCTTAAGATAAAAGCAAAATTAACATCTTTTAATTGGAAAAAAAAGCATTATTTATGGAATTTTGTGTCTCAAGAGTACTAATCGGACTTCTCCACTTAAGTATGGAAGTCAAAGGGGAGAAACTCTTGGATGTTCTCCAACTTATCGATGATTAAGAAAGATCCAGCCATTATCTTTGTGTAGGGCTTGCTTGTTGTTCCAAATGTTTTCTTGGGGTGCTACAGCTGCATGCCATATCTAAACCACATCAATGTTAGACTCAGCAGTAACTTTAAGTTGGGACAACGTGAATGAGTATGTACTATGTCACACTATAACATTCTGCCCATACCTGTTTTTTTAATTTTGTCCGCTGCCAATCTGTGGACAGATTGAAGGTGACTGTAAAATAGTCAGTATGAATGTGTGCACAAGCACACCCTTCATGTTCTGCCTTCCATTTACTTGAAAAGGACTTATTAAGTGATGGATGGATGGATGGATGGAGGACTCCAGATTGGTCCAGTATAAATTAGCGTGTGTGTGTGATTGTGACCTTCAGTGGACTGACACTTTGTCTAGATGTAGCATCTGCCATACAGCCACTACTTCTGAAAAGTGCTCTAACTCTCTTGACCATGAGCTGGATTATGTGATCCTATAGGTAAGAGTGGTGGAGTTGAAAGGTGATCTCAAACAGGCTTGGTAACTTACTTTGCATTTTTCCCAAAGTATCTATCTATCTATTGTGGACTGGGACCCGGACACAGGCAGACGGACAACATAGTTCCACCACACACTGTTTATTTTACAAATAATTATTTACAAATTGTGCACTCACACACCCCAGTGCCTCCAGCACCGATTCCCCCAATGTCCAGGCCTCACAGTCTCTGTGCCTCTCTCTTGGCCGCCTCCCATCCTCTCTCCAGCTCTGTCCTCTTCCACCCGACATCCACTAATGACTGGAGGGAGGCGGCCCCTTATATGGGAACCCGGATGGGCTCCAGCTGCTTCCCGGCAATTAGTCCTAGCCACACCCCAGTGTGGCGGAAGTGCCGGCTGTGCACCCGGAAGCCGTCCGGGTATCCCCAGTCGTCTTCCCCCCAGCACTTCCTGGTGTGGCGGAAGTGCTGGGCACCAGGGATATGCAGGCATTGGGGCGCCGCCTGGCGGTGGCCACGGGTCCCTACAGGGCTGGGCTTCCAAACCCTTTACCGAGGCCCCCTACATAACCAGGACGGACGCCCCCTCACGCTCTGGAGGAGGCACAAGCCCTCCTCCGGTCCTCCTGGGCATCCCGGCCGGGCTCCATTCCCAACCGGGTCCCACACGGAATATTCCGGCATCGGGGCGCCGCCTGGCGGTGGCCACGGGTCCCTACAGGGCTGGGCTTCCATGCCCTGTACCCGAGGCCCCCAACATAACCAGGACGGACACCCCCTCACGGTCTGGAGGAGGCACAAGTCCTCCTCTGGTCCTCCTGGGCGTCGGGACCACACTATCTATCTATCTATCTATCTATCTATCTATCTATCTATCTATCTA
>JANRMT010062813.1:22320118-22331871 GCA_026402145.1 Polypterus bichir lapradei | reverse complement strand
CTATCTATCTATCTATCTATCTATCTATCTATCTATCTATCTATCTATCTTAGCACCTTGAATTGGACTTATGCTATATTGTCTTTTCCCTGATGATGATTGTGCCTTTACAAAAATATTGTAATTACTGATGATATTTTTCAGAGGGGGGCCTAAAAACCTTACCAAAAATGAGACCTACATCCACTGAATGGCACAGTTGAACATATTTGTGAGAATAGAACCAATCTCAATGACTTTTAATCAAGAAGGGAACTAATCACATGCATGGTACAATTAATTTTGAATGAATTATTTTTATGCCTCAGATTTCTTAAAAAATGTAGTTGGCTATTGTCACACACCTGTGCATGGGGGGAAGTTTACAGGCTCAAATAGTGTTATTTGTCAGCTAGACCGGGGTTTAGTGCTCTCACCTGATCCTCTCTCCTCTGATCCCTCTGCAGCCCAGCCAAACACCCTGATTCTTAATGACATGACCATTGATCCAACCCTGATGACATCATTTTTGTTACCCAAAATTCCCCTTTCTGCCACATCAATTCCTGTTCCGGCTATTCTGACTCCACCTCTTCCGCCTACCCACCATATTTATAGAGCAGTCTAAATATGTTAATCAGTTCAGTTGTGAACTCCACTTTCTAAAACGTGTTTTCTTTGCTCTGCTGTTTTTTCAGTATGCGGGGTGGCCATCCCCAAACCTGTTTTCGGTCTGCTGCCTGATATGTTATCACACTAGTATAACTAAACTAACATATGCAAAAAAGAGGAAATAGCATTAATTATCTTGAATGCAATAATTGGTAATCAAATCAAATAAATAGCTTTACTTTGTGATAATTCACAACCACTTAACTACAAATAAGGAAAAGTAAGACTTATTCAAGTTAATTCAGACTATAATGGCAAGCCTATTGTCAGTGCTATTTTTTAAAGGAAAATTAGCATATCTAACATTTCTGAGGTTAGGAGAGAACGGCAGGGGGTTTATGTACCTTGTTGATCAGTCTTTCAGATGCTATACTGTTAGCACAAACAGATATTTACATGCAAGTTTAGACAAAATCAGGTGTTGCTTCTCATGTGTTTTCCACCAAATGAGTGGACTTTATTCCCAGTCATTGAGATTTTCACACCAGTATATGTGATTTCAGCTATGACTTTCTCTTTTATAGTTTTCCTGCATTTGCTGTGACACAGCATATGGAGTCATAATGAGGTTGGAATCATTACATCATTTTGACAAGTCCAGTTTTTTTTTTAGATAAAAAATGAGAAATACTAATATAACATAATTGGGGCAAGGTGATTGGATATCATGGCAATACAAAATCATCTACTGACAATAAAATCATTATATTGAATGTGAAAGTAGGGCAGGTAACAACAGATTTGTTACCCTTGTTAATGACACATAGGCTACTAGGGCATGCTGGGGTTTAGATTAGTAGTTTTGGGGAGGACAGACAGTCTGGCCCACCCCAATTATACTATATGACATTGGAAGGGTGCAGGGAAATTTAGCGCTGCTAGGGGGAGTTCGTAAGGGGTATCTGCAGACCTTTGAGTGCTGGCCAGGTCACCCAGAAGGACTTGTAAAGGCTTTACTAGAATAGTTTTCTGAACCAGGCTTAAAAGGCAGCTGTGGTCAGTATGGGGGACATGGGCTTTGGAGGAAACCATTGGTAATTGGCATGACAAGTAAAGAGACTAGAGATAAACTAAGTAAGGGGTAAATAGGAAGACCCGAAGGCTTAGGTTTGTGTTGTGCTTAGGCCCTTATGTGTTTTGTGAATAATCGTCTTGCATGTTTACCTGATTTGTTAATAAAACCGTTTTCTTTTGTAACTTTTCTTAATTTGGTCATCATTCGGGTTGGGTTACTTCCTGTAAGCTTTCTGATTTTTGAGCAAAATCTTAAGTTTGTAATTCAGGCACTTCATATTTGTACAGAATCATAGGGTTATTGTCAAGTGTTCTGAGTTTTTCCTGCAAGTAAGACAGGAGGTTCAAGATAAGGCTGTTATATTCACCAATCATGGTGCCAGAGAGTGGTGATCTGTTGTGTGTTGATAGCACATGCAAGTAAGAATTTTGCTGTACTCTGTACATGTGACATTGATCACCCTGGAAACAAGAGTCAATAAAGGTTTGGAGCACCTGACAAAAGTCCTCGTATAACTGAAGGTTTGAAAAATGAATGTGAGGACTTCTTTTCAGACCCAAGTCGTGAATCTGACTTATCCCAAGATGGTGGAGTAGCCAATTTTCATGGTGACAAAGTGGAAGAGGAGGATTCAGGCGGTCTGAAGTTAGAAGTGACGTTGTTGATGTTCCTTCTGTTAGTCATCCATTCTGTAGAGGAAGGAAGAGAAGAATTTGACTAAGTGTGTGATAACCTATAAGACACAAAAGAACTAGTTGCTTGAACCTTTATTTACTTTATTAAATGTAATCTGTTTAATACATTTCAGAAAATCAAGTTTGTACTTATTTATGTAATACAACTTTGATTATATCAAGCATATTGTTTTTCATAAGTTCTTTGACCAGACATTAATTTCATGGAGTTACTGAACCCTCAAAGATCTCATTAAAATCTTCATAAACAAGGTTCCTTACATTTCACAAGCACAATGGTCTTCTCTTACTGGACCCTGCATCTCAGTGCTGTCCAGCAAAACTCCTTAAATTGTTCTGTCCTGCCCATTCAGTATGTGCCAGAGCCCATTCTCTCATGACGTGCAAGGCCATTTAGTACTGTACACTGCCTTCCACAGGATTCCCCTTTATAAAGTGGAATAAAAAATAATGTAAAATCTCACTCTGGATGGCACGTTCTATATTTAAACTTTATTGTCAGACAGTTAACTGTCTCTTCTTTTTATTTGGTTATGCATGTGTAATGATCAGAAATGAATAGTCTCTGACATGTGAGCATCCTGAAATCCCAATGTATTTTCCTGGGGAGGATACTCACTCTCTTGTCGCTTGTCTCCTTTCTCACTGACTCTCTTAAATTAATAAATAAACGCTTAACCTACTTCCAGGAAAGTCGATGTCCTTATTTTTAGTGACTGCTATAAGACACTAGCAGTGAAGCTTTACTGGTTCTTTTCTATCTTTGTCTTTTCATTATCATGACCCTCCACACAGAAATGCTTAAGAGAAATTAAATCTTTTTTTGTCTTTTTTATTTTTGTGTTAAAACCTTCCACAGCAGACACTCAAAATAAAATGGGCATCAGCAGTTCATGAGCTGAATGCTATTCCTTGAGTAAGGCTATTTGATTTTATATGTCACCTTTTACTCTAAATATCTCCATCCATTTTCCAACCCACTGAATCCGAACACAAGGTCGCGGGGGTCTGCTGGAGCCAATCCCAGCCAACACAGGGCACAAGGCAGGAACCAATCCTGGGCAGGGTGCCAACCCACCGCAGGACACACACAAACACACCCACCAAGCCCAATTTAGAATCGTCAATCCACCTAACTTGCATGTCTTTGGGAGGAAACCCACACAGACACGGGGAGAGCATGCAAACTCCACGCAGGGAGGACCCGGGAAGCGAACCCAGGTCTCCTAACTGCGAGGCAGCAGCGCTACCACTGCCCCACCGTGCCGCCCTTCTGAATATCTTAAGAAGCCATATTATTACAAAGAAATTAAGCCAGATGAGTGGAATATCATCAAAAGTAATAAGCTAGCATAAGTCAAAATGGGTACAAAAGTAGAAAACAAGAAAATGTTTATCTATAATGAAAGAGGTCGCCTGGCTGGCAAGAGATTGCTGGGACAGAGGTGATCCTTGAGTGGTATAAGATAGAGATGGCATCTGTCATCACATTGAGAGAGAGAGAATGCAACCAAAAATGACAAGTAGACTGCCACTGGACAGATGGGCTTTGCTACAGGGTGATAGGATGTGTTTATGTAGGGGCTTTCCTAGAGGGGAATCCTCCGAGAATGCCCTTGTGATCACTATGATTGAATCCAGGAACTTTAGATGCCAGGCATCCCAGTACAGTCTTTAGATGCCTTTCATTTTTACATTTAGAGATTAAGGACCCAGATGACTGGAAGAAGGCCAGCATAAGCATTTCTGACAGTGGGCAGCACAGACAATAGAACAAAGCTGCCCTAGAAAATGAACATTTAGTCCAGAAGATGCTTTAAACGTTTGGCCTTTTAATGAAGCTTAGAGAGAAACTGTCTCTTTGGTCACTACAGGGCCCTTTTACCTGATGTGGCAGATGTCCTCCAGTACCAGAAGTTGCAATGGAAAGGAACCCCATATGACATTTAAAGAACACCTCCTTGATGCCACCTGAGAGACCAGGTGAACTACAGAAAAAAAACTTGGCTGGTAAGGAAGTAATGTGGCCGGGACAATGGAAAGAGATGAAAAGAGAGAGAGAGAGACAAAGCACTAGATGCAAAGGAGGTGTTGTTAGAATATGCATTGTGTTTTTCAAGATGGGGAGATGAGCACACTCAATCAAAAAAGGGCAAGGCAGTATTTTAGTGACTAGAATTAGGACAAAAGATCTGCAAAGATTATAACCTAAAAACCAATTGTGCTTTTATCCAAACCTCAAAATGAAATTCCAAAATCTTATTTAGAATGAAGTTCAAAATGTTGATAGCCAGAGAATCAAAAATCACAAAGAAACACACTCTGGTCTTTACGGTTTATCCATCAAAATTTGGATACTGTGGATTAACCATTGCATTTCTAATGTCACTAATGGTGAACCAACTACCTTATTTTTAAATCAGTACTATACTCATATTATGCAAAATTCAGTATTCTTACTATCAGTACTCCCCTCCCCTAAGGAGGACCCAAATTCACTCTTTGTAGCAATAATTGTATATAAATGTGACAAAAACTCTAAACTATAATCTGTGTATATCAGTGCATTTGAAACTCCAAGGGGACAAATCCTCCCAACCCCCTCTTTCAATACAATATACGAATAAGAGTGCACTCAAAAGTTTGAGGGGGACCCTAGAGGGTCATGTTCTCCAGGAGCCATGGACTGCAAGAGGGGGTTGGAGATCCACCACTGTGAGAAGCAGTTTTATTACACATCATCCTGTTACTGAGGCCTATTGGCGTATGAGCATGGCCATCGGTGAGCCTTGTACAGACCCAGGCAGACTCAGGGGAAGGTATGGCAGCCGGTTTGCCTCTGACCTCAGGCAGGCTAAGTGCGATGAAGCTGGGCGACACATGTGTGTTCAGGCAGGGGGGATGAAGCGGCTGGTGGAGTGGGAGTTATCCATTATTTACTTCAGTATCATATTGTGAATTTCCCCTTGGGGATTAATAAAGTGTCTATCTATTGTTACTGGTATTGAGATGCAAATGTTCGTATAGGTACCAATGTTAAAATTTTAGTATTGATTTTGACACTGTTGTGGTTACAACCATGAAAAACAACATGGCTTCACGGGAAGATGAAAGAAAATATTAACTGTTGTAAATACATTTTATTTTCAAAGTGATCAATAACTTTAGACTCTTCATGTTCAAAAACTTTAAATAAGATCAATACAACTAACCAAAAAATATTTACAGAAATGTACCTGAAGGTTGTAGAATGGGCAAGCCACCCCACCAGATAGTCATTTCCTTAGGAAACCTGAGTGCCAATGGAGCACCTTAAATTTAGTTTATGTGTCTGCTCATTTAACTCATTATGTTCTGCTTTTCTACTGCATTCCTTGTAGGTTTTATTAAATACAAACAACATTATTTAATACTGCTGACTTTTGATTTGTTGGACTTAAGGTCAGAATTACAGTGGTACATTGCAGTGCTCTTGTTGCAGTGAGATGGTTACATGTTATTGCATGTTATTGTTGAATATTGTGCAAGGGCCTCATTTTTTCTGGTAGGTCACGTTGACATTGCAATAATGATGAAAGTGCTACCCTTATTTCGTACACAGTGTTGTGTTCCCAATGTCTAAACCCCACTGCCTGGTAGAGTACACCATGCAGCCAGCAGTGGTGGCGTTGGTATAGGCATACCATAGTCACTAATTGTGAAGGTGTAACCTAGTGGACCAGCCTATAGTTTGGTTTTATAGTAGAAATGGCTCTATGGAGTGGTTTACCTTCACTAGGTGCTGTCTTAATAGCCTTTTGTCCAACATTTCACTCATTTTAGACACATTAGTTTTTCTGATGCCATCTTTTCCTCAAAGCCCTGCTATACAGTTCTTTGCAAACTTTTATTCCTCTCTTTGGCTGTTACTTTGTTGAGCTCTCTCTTTACGTCAGTCCTTGAGACCTGATTGCTCATACCATTCAGATTATCCCTGAAGGCACACACTGTGTCTATGTTGCATTTTAAATCAGCTCCTTTTTCTAAATTCATTCTGCTGTAACTTTGGTACGGATGCTGACTCTGCAGTGCCAGCTGTCAATTCTTACCATCAATAAATTCCTAGTTCATTATTTTACATGCCATTAATTTTGATCTTTGGAGAGTCTCAAAATCCCCTGGTGTTTTTATTTGTATTTAATTGTAAACTCTCTTGTTATTAAGCAGCATGGAGGTGCAGTGGTTACTTCTACTGCTTCATAACTTCAGACTCCCAGTTTGGTTCCTGACCAGGGCACTGCTTTTCTAGAGATTGCATGTTGACCCCATGTATGTGTGACCTTTCCTCTTGCATCCCAAAAACATGCCAGTTAGGCATTTATGCCATATATGAGTACCCAGAAGTATGTGGGGGCCTCTTTCAGGATTCATTTTTGGCTTGCCATGAATAGTTTGTCATTGTCCGTTTCCATGTGTTTTATTCCTGCTTTTGATGATGTTAGTTATGAAAAGCACTATATAAAAAGCAAACTTTGCAGGTAGACGTTATGTTTTACCCAGTTTCTAACATGCTAGTCACAGAGCTATTTGGACTTTTGTCTTTTATTGAGGACTAGCAAAATACCCGTGCTTCGCAGCGGAGAAGTAGTGTGTTAAAGAAGTTATGAAAAAGAAAAGGAAACATTTTAAAAATAACGTAACATGATTATCAATGTAATTGTTTTGTCACTGTTATGAGTGTTGCTGTCATATATATATACACACAACACACACACACACACACACACACACACATATAAACATATATATACATATATATACATATCTATATATACACATATCTACATATACACATACATACATATATATACATATACACATCTACATATATATACATATATATACACATATCAAAATATATACACACATACATACACACACACACATATACATATACACATACATACATACACATAAATATACATATATATATACACACATACATACATACATACATACACACATATATATATATATACACACAGACACATATATACTGTCACGCACGCGCGCATGGGAGGCAGCTAAAGGGCTCGAGTGAAGGCAGTTCTGAGGCATGCCGGGATGTGGCAGAGTGCACTAACTCTTTTTCTCACTTCCCTGTAGACCAAACCCGGGAGGCTCCACCTGGCTCTCTTGACATCACTTCTGGGACCGAACCAATGGAAACAGACCTTACCAGCTCCGGCCCCCCTGATGTCACATCCGGGCTTGATCCAATGAATAATGAACACGTGCCCGATCCTTATGACCTCACTTCCTGTCTTCCCCTTTAAAAGCCTACCCTTTTCCCTTCTCCCACAGTCTGGTTTTGGACTCTGTTGTATGCACTTCAGTGCCAGTTGTATGAAAACAACTTTTGCAGCCAGGATACCAAATTATATGGGTGGCTGCCCCAAACCTTTATCTGTCTTTGTCTCGTTTTGTGACAATACATATATATACATATCTACATATATATACACATATATATATACATATCTACATATATATACACATACATACATACATACATACATACATACATACATACATACATACGTGTATATATATACATATCTACATATATTTACTGTATATAGCAAAATCCCCGCGCTTCGCAGCGACAAAGTACTGCTTTTAAATTTTTATTAAGAAGAAAAGAAAACCTTTTTAAACTGAGGGAAAATATACCAATAACTGTTTGTTAAGGATCTCTTTGTATACCACGTTGTCAGTTCAGCACTCCGGTTGTACTATGACCAGGCTGTGCGAGCTTACTCTTGCCATCGAGCTGCAGTCTATTACAGTATATGGATAAAAATAGGTTCCAGTTATGACCGTTACGCATAGAATTTCAAAATGAAACCAGCCCAACTTTTGTAAGTAAGCTGTAAGGAATGAACCTGCCAAATTTCAGCCTTCTACTTACACGGGAAGTTGGAGAATTAGTGATGAGTGAGTCATTGAGTGAGTGAGTGAGTGAGTGAGTGAGTCAGTGAGGGCTTTGCCTTTTATTAGTATAGATCACCGACAGCATCAGTTCTGAATAATAGTGAGCAGCATCCACAATTCTCAACCACAGGCTACTGATCTTGTGTCATTTCGTGGCCAGCTTTTGTGCATGTCAGCCTGCCAAAGCTCCGGCTGACCTCTGTTACTTTTTTGATTATGATATTCTTTCTTTCTTTCTTTCTTTCTTTCTTTCTTTCTTTCTTTCTTTCTTTCTTTCTTTCTTTCTTTCTTTCAGTATCCCATCATTTATGTGGCTAGTTATCTTCACTGTGAGTACAGGTTGTTAACATTTGAATCCAGCAGCGAGCTTTGCAAGCCCAATTGGATGGATAAGAGATTGCATCCTGCTCTGCTTCCTGAGGGGACACTTAAAGATTTATGATTCAAGTAAAAAATCATTACATTTTTAGATCCTGAGTTCACCTGAGGCAAAATAACTGAATGCTAGTGTTTGCTTGTGGCCATACTTCATACTTTCCTAGCTTATCTCAGAACTCATCTTCTTGTGCACCTCAGGTCCGGGCAAGTGCAATGTTATCAGGGGGACGTTTTGCAGATTGTCAAATACAGTCAATCTAAGGCTGGATGGGGATTTTTTTCTTTCTAATAAAAGATGCTACATTCCAAGCACATCAGGAATATGTAATAAGAGAGGGCAAGGTGAAATCAGAATGTAATGTTCAGTAAGTGTCACAGGAATTACTTCAACAAATGGGTTATTTTTTTCATGTGTTGTTTGAAATTGAAATCACTGTGCTGAACCTAAATACTGTGGAATGGAATATATAACAGAAGCCTTGTCAGCAGTGTAACTGGACTTGCTGCAGCCATTGATATAGAAGGCATGATACTGCCCAGCATTGGCTAAATTTTGTTTGCTTTGTAAAACAACGTCTAGGACTGACTGTGAAAGGTGTTATATAAAATAAAATCTGGTTAATTACTTACGAGTACCTATACTTTGTATAGCAGGGTTACAATATCATGTGTTATAATTGTTCATCCTCTTTCCTGCCTTCTGTAAATCCTTCTGTTCATTTCAAATTGAACTGGGTTAAAGGGGTCATTATTGGCCCTTCCTGAACAAGTTTATTGTCATTTATTGTGTGCTGCTATTCCTTTATAATGTACTTACTTATTCATACATCATCTTATCGTCTTGTTGCCTGTTTATGTTTGGCATAGGAATTTCACTATGCTTTAGCAGTGTATTTGACAATCTAAATACAGTATATAAAATTCTTTTCGTGTTTGAAACGGAATTTACATATGACCACAGAACATATTATAATACACTACGTGCGTACGTGCGTATGACCGGAAACAGCATAACTACCACTTACCGCTTACATTTTATATGAAAACGTTGTGAGGCGACAATCTTGACAAATGCTGGTAGAGGGAATAGTGTCTTGATACCACGTGTCCCGCTTATCCCTGGGGACATGCCATTTGGCTTCAAATGGCTACAATTTCCGGTTCGCCTTGCATTTGCAATTATAATAAATACAGCACAAGGCCAATCACTTAAAGTTGTAGGAATCAATTTAGAAAATCCATGCTTCTCCCACAGTCAGTTATATGTAGCGTGTTCTCGGGTGGGTACACCAAAAAATGTATACATTTATGCACCTAATGTGCAAACAAAAAATGTAGTTTACCTGAAAGCACTGCAGTAGTACTCAATGTATCTTTACTTCTTAAATGTTAATGTTTTACTGTTTAATAGTTTATACGCTTCTTATATGTCATTCAAATTCTTTTATCAAAATGTTTTGCTGTTTAATAATTTATATTTATATTTATATGCAATGTGCATCTTATATATTACTTCATATTCTTATATGGTAATGATGTTAATAATGTTGTTTATATTGATTTCTATGTTATTGTAAATGCTCTTTATTTGTTCAAAAATAAAATTGGTAATTAACAAACTTATTTTATAAATACTGCATTTTATTTTTTTCCCTTGCACTCAGTGAGTAAAGTCACTGGGTAATCAGCTAGTAAATATCTAATCTAATCTAATCTAATCTAATCTAATCTAATCTAATCTAATCTATACATAGTACAATGAAATTCTTACTTACATGTCTCCTCAAAATAGAGTGTATATTCTAATGCATGTAGTAATAAAATGCAATGCATTTTTCATTGCATCAGATGGCACATTGCAAACATTAGCACCACTGCTGAGAATCCTATATGAAAATGTGGTATAAAGTGAGGCAAAAGGCAAACTGACACTATAACTTAATAAAGTAAAATAAAATGGATAAAATATAGGAAATAAACTAGAATGATAGAGAAATTATTAATCTTCTTTGAATCTTGTGATCCTTTCATTAATGTAGAAAAATTTGAGTAGTATTTAAAAAAACTACAGCATTCAGGCCATCGGCTACGTTCTTCTGTGTGACAGTCAATGGGATTTGTACTTTCTCTATTACCCTTTTTTAAAATTTTCTTTATTAGGTGTAGTGTCAGTTTTATACATCTGTTGAAATGAAAAATGCAATGTATTTTATTAGCAAACATGGCAAATGCTTTGGAATGGGCTTCTCAAGAATGTTGTCCTTCATTGAGTGGATCATGAATGACATAACAGCAGTTCCATTCCTTTGAGTTCATTTTAATTTTAAATGCACTGGGCCAGTATGTATATATACATTGTGGAGGTTGGCCCAGACACAGACAGGCAGACAGGTCCATGTCACCCACAAACACGTTTATTTACTCTATATACAAAAGTCAAGTGCACCACAAAACCCCACAAGTCCCCAAAGTCCTGGCCACACAATGCCTTTCTCAAGGCCGCCTCCTTGCTTCCTCCAGCAAGCTCAGTCCACTCCACTCCCGACTCTCGCCCCGAATGAAGGGAGGCGGCCCCTTTTATCCACACCTGGATGTGCTCAAAGTGCTTCCCGGCAATCTCCCGCCGACACACCCCATGTGGCGGAAGTGCCGGCTGTATCCCCGGAAGCACTCCGGGTGTCCCTGCTCCTCTTCCCCCCAGCACTTCCTGGTGTGGCGGAAGTGCTGAGGTCCAGGGCTCCAAAGGCATGGGGGTGCCCCCTGGCAGTAACCACGAGCCTCTACAGGGTGGAGCTTCAAAGCTCTGTACCCATGGCCCCCAAAGGAACCAGGGCAGTCGCTCCCAGATGGTCTGGGGAAGGCGCAAGCCCTCCTCCATTCCTCCTGGGCATCCCGGTCGGGTCGCCACCCTAGCCACCTCTGACAACATATATACTGTATGTATACTATAGCATGAAGGTATGGAAAAACATGATCCGCCATGGCAACTCCTAACAGCAGAAGCCGAGAGAAGAAGGAGATGCTGTATGTATATATATATA
>JANRMT010062813.1:22306143-22319718 GCA_026402145.1 Polypterus bichir lapradei | reverse complement strand
TGCATTTAAGTGGACTGAATGGCCAGACATCAAGTACAGACATTCTGGGGCTGAACACGTACAGACATTCTGGGGCTGAACAATCATAAGTCAAACACAATTTGTAGGCACTCACATATTTGTGACCAGACATCAAGACAAGTTGAAGAATACATTTGTGAGGGTTTTTTTGTACTGGGTAGTCATGAGGGTGTGAGACAAGAAATCCTGAAGTGGTTTCAAAGTGTTTATAAGTCATTCTTATGAGCACAAAGTAAAAATGAGGTTTTGGAACATGAAGTGGCTACTGCCACCCCACTGATGTGAGACAAGATGTTTATAAAAACAGGGTTTCAAAGGTGGTGAGCTATAAATGAAATCATTGCTTGAGTTTAGCTCAGGATTACCATGATAGAAAAGATGGAAGGGTCTTATCCAATGTGATAAATAATGGATATCTTTCATAATTAATGTAAGAGATTCACAGAAATAGAAGGGGCAGGATAGCCTAAGACAGAAATATGATTCACTGTTCAACTATCCTTTGAATTACAGTATACAAAATACTCGTCCATTCTGAGCTTCTTTGGCATTTCTACTAGGGTGGAACAACCCCACCATGTTTGTGGCCTGATTAAAGCCACAGTTCCTAACATTTCACTCTATTGTGAATCCTGTATTTTAGTATTATATTTGAACAACTCTTAAGTTTTGCTTCTCGTGCTGAAATGAATATAATAAAAACATTTTTTGCCTTGTACTTTTACATAAGGGTGATTCATGGGGCTCGCCAGCTGGATTGTTTTATTTAATATTTTAAAGTCTAGCTTTTCATGTCAGCTCTGAAGCAAAAGCAGCCTCTAGGTAGCTCTTCTTCTTGAACAATATTCATACTCTAAAACATCAGGATCATCTAAAACTCATAAACAAGCTGATTTGCCACTGTCTTATGTGTCCAATGAAACCATAATTTCATTAGAGATGTTTGTTGTGGGGTACTCAAGGTACTTGAAGATGGAGCATGCTGCCTGATTTTGTTGCTCTGAATTCAAATATTTCCTTACGCAACCTGACTTCAAGTAAAATTTCGTAAAACCTGTTTAGATGTGCTTATTTTTTGTGATTGTAGAAATATAAATGTTGTAAAATCAGATGAATGAAAAATAACACCTTACTGGGGTCCTCCCCTCGCTGTAGGCCTGTGCGGCAATAAAGAGGTAGAAAAGCTCAACTGTTCCTTACTGGTTCTGCATTGTCATTTTTTATGATTATAGGCATCTGTCACAAATGCAGGTGAGATGTGATGAAGCAGAAATACTATACAATGTTTGAATGTGGGCTGACAGGTCCCGATGAGGACAAATTGCTCAATTTAATAACAGTGCACAGGCTGTAGGCAGGCAGCCTATCATGTGGGATGAAGCATATGAAAGGAGAAGTGGAAAAGTTTGACTGGTGTATGTCACTCGCAGTAATCAATAGCAAAAACAGGCAGGGTGACAGAGTGGTTAAGACATTGAGGCACAAGGTTACCATTTTAATTCACACCTCAGACTCACTGTCTGAAACTCACTGTGTCACCCTTAGCTAATGGCATAGCCTACCTGTGTTCCATTTGTAAAATAATATTCATTTTTTTTTTAAATGCATCCTCATGTAAGTCACTTTCTGTAGTTGAAGGTATACAGGATATATTAACTAATGATTACTCATTTATTTTGTGTGAATGTGAGTGGCCCATTCGATGGACTGGGAATGGGCTTCAGTGCCCCCTTAACCCCACATTTAAGAATGACATGTTATGGCTATAATTGTACAATTAATAATAACTAAATGATAATAGTAGAATCCCATCCATCCAGTTTGGAGTTGTAGGGACTAAAAGCCTATTCTGGCTGCAAGATAGGAGTCAGCCATGAATGGGGTTGGGGGTTAGGGTGTGTTGGCAGCTCCATTGTATGGCACACTTTTACTCACTCTTTGAGCCAATTTAGAAACACAATTCACCTAACCTGCAAGTTCTTGAGAAGATGTGGGAGAAAAACTACAAGTAAACATATAGAAAATATCTAAGCCACATACAGGCAACACCCAGGCTCAGGGACTCAACCCAGGACTCTGGTACTATAAGGAAACAGCAGTAACCATGCACTGCCATGCCACCTCTATTATTATTAACCTGCACGTGCTAAAAATGACAGACCAAATCTTTGATTGGCAAAGCTATCTTCGGCATGTGGCTGGTTGCATCCATGCTGTAGCAACCTGTTTAGGTATCTGACTGATTTGCCATGACTGGCTTACCTGACTTTGGAGATCCTGTTAAATGCTAGACCTTACAGACTTTCCTAGGCAACATCTAATCTTGAAGTCCTGTTAAAGTCAGTTTGTAAAACATTTACAGAAGTACAAGTAAATAGCATCTTGCATTTTCCACAACTAAAATAAGCTATTCATTTGATATCCTTTTTACTTTATTCTTTCATTTATTTTCTTAGCTGTCTTAATTAAAATCCTTTCAGTTTCACCTTTAAGCGGCCCTGTCTGTCTAAAATAAGATGTAAAGGTACAGACATAGCAAAGCAGGTTATGTATGATAATTATTATTATTATTATTATTGTTATTATCATTATATGAAGAAGCATTTAAAAACTCACCTTTAAACATTAATACAATTCACAGACTTGTTTAAGGTAATATAAAATTTGGAAAATACTATCATTTTATTTCAGGCAGCATACATCATGTTAATTTGTTATGAGACACCTATGTAGAAAGAGGTGGCTCACCAGCACAGTACACCTGCCTCCCAGTTACCAAGACTTTGGTACACTCTGTGGCGTAGCAATGGATTGTGCAGATTGTGCAAAGCACAAGGGCCTACAAGCTTGGGCACCCACTTGGGGCTGTATGGATTTAAAAAAAATTGAATAACTTAAATCACTTGCACAGTTCATTGCATTATTAATTTACAGTTTCAATGACATGTTTGCACCATCATCTGGCAAGTCCAATCCAATTCATGACGATATTACGTATTGGGCAGTCCTACAGTTTACACAAATTTAGAGTTTGGAGGCTCAGAGCCTAAGCAGAGGCACAGCACATCCTAGTCCGCTTTACGGAAAAGTGTACATTCCCAAATTTGGTGACCTTTGTTGTGCCATATCAGAAGAAGTTTTGAAGGATGTCACATGAATAGCGTAAATATACATTATTATCATAAATATTTGTTACTTTTGTACTTTGATTTGATATCAACAGTTTTGAATACGGCGAATATTAAAACAATTTAATACTTTTTATACTCTCGCCATATGATGCCATGTCGGCCAATAGCAGCAGATCCGGCAAACATCATAAGAGTGGTGCTGCTAAACGTAAGGCATGCCTGCAACAGGAATTGAAAAATACTAAGCTTACCACAATTTCTACCTTTCTCAAAACTGAGCATGCTGATGCTGGTGAATCGTTGCAATGGTTGCAAGCAAGTTATTCAGACAGTGCAGTGAGTGAAATGGTTGCAACTACTGAGTCTGGAAGTAGTGATACAACGTTTTCAGATCAGGTGCTATCTGAAAAAACCATTAAAAATGGAGAAACTACTCAAGACAAACAAGCAATATACTGTATATGACCAAGCAATTTCCTACAATGCAAATTTCCTGGAACCATTGACACCTCACCTTATGATGTCCATTGTCACAAAACTTGTGTAAAACAGTTTGATTTTGTAATATTATCCTGTCAGCCAGATACTACTACCCACAACTCCCACATTCCATTCCCACAATTTACTTCATTTTTGCTAACTTACAGAAGCTGTAATACATTAAAAAAGTTATTACAAATTCCATCTGGAGAGCCGGTTTGTTTGTCACCAGCGTGTGATCTGATAGTGTCACGGTCGCGGACACCACTAATAGTTATGCTAGACAGGATGGGCCCACCTCAGGGCGTTGCGCAGGGGCCTTCAGCAAGCTAGCTACGCCACTGATCCACATCCTGGCCTGATTACTCTCTGTGTGTAGAGTTTACATGTTCTCCCTAAGATTGATTGATTAATAAATGCAAATGTGTGCCCTAAATTGGTGAATGATGGGCTGAGGGTTGCGGAAATGAACACAAGTTTAATGCCTTGAAGAAAGGGAATTCAAAACTGTAAGCAAAATGAGAGTGACAATGCAGTTCAAAAGCATGTGGAAAAAAGTTCCAGGGATATTCAAGGAACAGAAGTCACAAGTGGTGTGGAGGTGGTCAGTGAATAAACTATAATATTTAAGTGATGGACAAAATTAAACCAAGTTATGTTAATGATTGGGGTTCCTGTAAGACAGAATAGTATTCTTAAAGCCTGTGTTTCATAACAAGGCAATGGAGGATGGGAGATTTTGTTGCTGCACAGAATAAAATGATAACGGCCGGTATATACTTGACGCTAGAACACTTATGCGCCTACATCATGACTGCCATGCATTTACAGCGCTCTTTTGATCTGCCCTATGAGCATGTCGTCAGAAAATAACACGACGAGTGCACAAGTTGCAGTGCCAGTAAAAATTTGGGTGCTTTATGTGTTCAAGGTTTGGTATATGATGTCAGCATCGTGATTGCTATCAACTTCTCCACATTGACAAACATGCCAGTCCGAACAGCTGGCATTAAATCACCTCATCTTTAAAATGGATGTGGAAACGTACAATACGAAATGGAAGCAAATTCGGGACCGATACATCCATGCAAAGCGGAAAGTGTCAGAGAAAAGAAGTTGTGATTTGGCCATTGCAAGATAACGCAGTGTGGTGGCAAGCCGCATTGCAGCTCCAACAGGATCAATGTGTGTGCTTCGATGTTTGATGAATGGTTTGATACGGTGAAACAACTCATCTAATTTAAATGCTATATTCATGGTACTTTTCTTCATCCATTTTTCGTATAGGCAATACAAGTGTTGTAAATTCCCCATCACATACTCACATACCATCTACTGTGTCGCCGTTGCCATCTATTTTTGCACCTTTTTTTTGCAACAGCATCTTACACTGTCACCTGGTGGAATCCTCCAGATTCACATAAAGTATGCACGCAAATATAATTAGTAGACAGCTTACGTAGCAGCAGTGTCTGCAAGTGTTTGCATCTCATAGCGTCAAGTATATCCCAGCCCTTAAGGGCTTGTAGGAGGCTTTGCTAAGTGCTGCAGTAAAGTGGCAACTGTTTGTGTCTGATGAAAAAGAATGAGCACAGACAAAAAGGGCTTTCGAAGGAAGAGAAGTGCAAAGCGATACACCTCATGTCTTAGGGCTCATTCACACTTGAGAGCTGCAAATTTCTGCTGTTTGTTTGGAGCTTTTCAAAGTTTTTAATGGCAATTTCCAAGTATTTTTCAAGCATGTTTTGGACATTGTTGTTTTGTTCACCTTTCCTTCTACTTTTCCCCTTTGTATTATTAATATATAGCCTTTATCAGAACGCCTCAAATCTCGCAGACTTACTACTGTTTATAAGGTATTGTACCATATAACTTCTCCCCACCTTCCCTTCTACATTTATAACCTCAGGCAATTAGGTGTATTAAAAGACAAGCAGGAGTTAAGTTACAATTTAAATATGTATTATTGATAATATTCATAAATAATAACAATATGCAAAGTACAAGTGAATATTGGCAACAATACAACCTGATAAATGCTGATGTGAAGTTTCAGGCGACACACAGACTTTTTAGTTACTTAAAATGTCTCTAGTTAAGTCCTCATTTTTTGTCAGCTTTCTTCAGAACAGTCTGCATGCCCGAAATCAATATGGCTGCCAAGCTGTGCTCTTCATTATGTTGTCCTTTTCAGTTCATGGTGTGTGAGATGCTGTTTCATCAGATGTTTGTAAGAGAGAGAGCTAGGGAGGAGTAAAGCAAGCAAATGTATAGATTCTCTGTCCAAACCCTACAGCCAATAGGGTGTCATGGTACTTAAAGGCTTCTGATACAAGCCAATTCCAAACAGCCATACTTCAGACCAATGGGGCACAGAATACCTTCACATCTGCCCTTAAAACCATTTGTTGAGCTGATGTTTGCCAGCTAGGCAGCCTGGCTTTCCTGTGGGGGTTGATTTAGACAATCACTTGCCAAACTTGTTTGAGGCACTTCCCCCAACCCTGTCGTAAAATTACAAAGAGACTTAGTCCTAAAAGGGGGTGTGGGTACTTAATCATACATATAAAGCCATACAAAATATTTATCAACTTATATGCAAAATTTCACACCACAACAATATAGTGTGTTTCAAACATTTTTCAAGTGTTTTCAAAAAAGCATTTTGCAGGGAGTATTTTGGACATTATTTTCTTTTATAATTTTGTGGACTCAGAGGTAATTGTTGTGTCTAGGGAATGTCTTCTATGACTTTAGTGCTTTTAATCTGGGTGATCAGAGTACTAAAGCGGATGTGTCATCAGCAGCATAATCCAGATATTCAGTTTACCTTGTTCTGTAGCAAAGGGAGTCTAGAGGACAGTCTTGACTCTATATGATGAACCCAGGTAGTATCCTGAAAAATTTCAGGATTACATTTAATCCTGCATGTGCCGAAGGAGGTAAATTTAATCTACCCAGTTTAGGGTCACAGGGATCCTGTGATTATTCTCTGCAGCACTAGGTATAAGGCAAGAAGCAAATTGTTTGACTTTACATTGACCCCTTGCAGGGCCCAATTAGAAAAGGGTGTGCTGTGTGCAATCCAGTAACAGAGACCTATTAATAAAGTGTCAGTTTAGTTTTATTTTGGTTATTTGATATACATATTTGGAAGCAGTGTGATCTGGTGGTGCAGCTGTCAACTTTCATACCCAGGATAGAAATAAGGGATGGATGATATATTTATTTCACAGCACATCAAGGATTAAACATATCTCTCTATTATGAAAGAAAATCATGAGACGAGATGAGACTATTGCCAAGAGATTTTTTCAAGTCCCGCCCTCCTCTCAAGCATTTCCGGTTAACAGCCCACGCCCACTGTCCACTCACCTCTCATGTGAATGCTTTTGTCAGACACAGTTCCTGCGCTCTCAGCTCTTATGGATTTTTACGTTTTTCTCACTTTAAGATCCCAATAAAAGAAGACTTATTATGTCCAAATGTTATTGAAGAATTTCATCCCAAAGGGTTATCAACAGAAGAAAACAGTACACGGGCAATCGTAGCACCGAGAAACGATGGAGTCAAATGAATTAACACGAAAATTGTGGATCAATTAAGGAAGATGAAAACATCTACTTACAATATCCCGTTGAATATCTACAACCGTTAACACCGTCCGTTCTTCCACTGGCCGATTTACTGTTGAAAGCAGGATGTATCGTAATGTTATTGCGTAATTTATGTATGAGTGATTGAACAATTCTGACATGTAAAATTTTAACAGGCAAGAAGAAAGGTAATTTAGTACATCTTCTACAGATAACACAAAAGGAGATTTTGATATTCCAGTCGTATTAAAACATTTACAGTTTCCTGTTAGAATAGATTTTGCTATGACAATTAACAAATCACTGGGGCAAACATTAGAAAAAGTCTGTTAATTTATTAGAGAGAAAGAAACGATATTCACTCACGGGCAGTTATACGTTTCGTTGTCCGAAACACGGAATCAAAATTCAATGCAATACTGGCGAAAAGTTAATTCCAAATATTGTTTTTACTGAAGTTTTACAGTAAAAGTGTAAGTTTAAGGTATTTGCATGTTAATTTCAAAGCCAAACAGAATGAAAATGTATAACTCAACGAATACCTCTAACACAACATGAAACATAATTTTCTTTCAATTTATTTTGTTTTACTATTTTTTACTATGGTTAATTACTCGCTGTAATATAAAATAGTTAGTTCTATTATGCATATGTAAAAATTCCCATGAAAATAATAATCTGTTTAAATTGTACATCTGCTTCCTCATACAGGAGCAGCAGTGCTGCAAAGTGGCTAGAACGTATGCCTGGGGTTGGCAAGCGAAGTGAGAAGGGGTTAGAGCCCCCTAGTTTTCTTAATTGAGAAGTATTAACTGACACATTTCTAGCCTTCAGTTTTTAAACAGGTAGTCATCTACAGTTAAGCACAGTAATGCCCATTAGTCCAGAAATGCCCATGCAGAACTTGCACTACCTCTCTGTCTAAATACAGTATTAAAACAAATGTACTAAAGTTACTAAGATTCAGTTTGATTTAAATTAAAGGTATACTTACAACTCTTGTTCAGTTCTTGACATCTGATTGCAAACCTTGTATGTGCATACCTTAATCTGTCTCTCAATAACTATTGTTAGATGAGTGAAGCACACACATGCACGATGGCTTCACTTTTGACTCATTCATAGGGAGAATTACTGACTTCCTGTAAAAACACTGGAAAAAAGCTTTTAATTTTTTTTGAAACAGTGTTTTATGAGTGTTTCCATTGATTTCAATGACATAAGCATTTGGCTGAAAATGCTTGAAAACTGCTGCATGCAGGAGTTCTAAACTACTCGCTGCTAAAAAGCATAAATGTGAATAATGTCATTCAAACTGTGGCAGATAACAATACAAGTGGTTTAGCAGCATTCAGGTCTAGTGCTAAAACGCTAGAAAAACTCTTAGGTGTATAAGGGTTCTTAAGGATTGACCCCAGCTGGAGCTAAAAGAAAATAAGAAGATTAGGGGATGGTGAACTTGCACTTTAGTCCTGAGTCAGCAAAAATATCCTCCTGATAGTATATTATTAGAGTGAATTTCCTCTGTTTGTTCTGTTAATTTTGCAAGTTTAAAATAACAAAAACAGGTAGCAATCAGTTCTTTATTATTTTATTCCTATAGTTAAACCCTGTTTTTTCCTGTAAGGCTGATTACTGTCATATTACATCATTCCTAATGTATCTCTTCTTAATGGCTTAAGTAAGTAAGGAGATTTCCTGATATTTCTAATATTATAATTTTAACAGAAACAATACAAATTTGCCTCTGCAATGTTTTAGACTTGCTGCATAAAACCTCTCTGGTCGCTAGTGCCTCAATAATGTTACTCTTCTGGCTGCTGAAAATTAAGTTGTGTTTTGTCTGTAATTTCTTTGCCCTTTTAGTGCTGTGGCAATTTTTATACTGAATTATCCTTTTCCTTAATAATAAGAGCTCAGCTGAAATTGCATTTAAATGAAGAAAAAAAAAAAAACTGAAGTGCTAGTGGCTTGCATTTAGTTGGAGAAGGCATCTATAAATAAAATAAAGGACGCCTGACATGCATTCGACAGACAGGCTTGAAGCAACGGAGTTTTTTCTAATTTAGGGTAAAAAAGCACTTTATGAAATTAGTGTGAGGAAAACAAGAGACCAGTGTGGCCGCACAAGTGGTAGCATCTGTGTGTCTTGCATTGCACATGTGGGCTGAAAGTGGACACTGTGGATCATTCAGATGTGTGGTGAATTGAATCTCTAGCAGCTCATGTCAGAACTCCATATCTTGGCAATTCAGCTGTTTTGCTTTCTCATTAAAATTTGACCAAAGCTCAAATGAAAGTACACTTCTGATACATTATAGCTGTATTTATAAATAGAGGTAAACTTGTTTCTACTGTTTAGATAGTTTATTTAATTTAATTTAGCTCTACACTACGATTTGCACAATACACACATAGTTCATGACTTATAGTAGACCAGGTTAGCTTGTGTTGGTTTGTGTGTATTGTGGGGTACAGCCCGGAAACAGACAGGTAGACATGATGTTTTCACCACACACATTTATTTTATACTTATTATTTACAGTTAAAGTGAGCACCACCCAGTGCCACAGCACCAATCACCCCTTAAGTCCTGGCCTTTCGCAATGCCTTTACTCCTGTCTGGTCCGCCTCCACTCCTCTCCTCCAAGCTCTGTCCTCTTCCACCCGACTCCAGCCATCGAATAGAGGGAGGCAGCCCCTTTTATATCCAACCAGATGTGCTCCAGGTGTCCTCCAGTAATCTTCCGCCGGCACTCCCCTGTGTGGCGGAAGCACTCTGGGTGTCTCCGATCCTCTTACCCCCAGCACTTCTGGGTGTGGTGACTACGGGCCCCTACAGGGTTGAGGTTCCAAGCTCTCTACCCATGGTCCCCAAAGCAACCAGGGCGGTCGCCCCTCGTGGTCTGAAGAAGGCGCAAGCCCTCCTCCGGTCCTCCTGGGCGTTTCTGGCTGGGTAGCAGCCCACGCCACTCGCCACAGTATGTATGCTTGTGTGTGTGTGTGTGTGTGTGTGTGTGTGTGTATGTCACTCAACACACCCTTTATTCACAATATTTACAAGTTATTTACGTTACGTGCACCCCCAGTGCCTCCAGCACCGATCCCCCAATGTCCAGGCCACACAGTTCCACTGCCTTTCTCCGGGCCGCCTCCAGTCCTCTTAAATAGGAACCTGGATGGGCTCCAGCTGCTTCCCGGCATTTCTCCCGAGTGCAGTGCTTGTGTTTTACTTTCTTGAATTTGTTTGAAGTAAATGTACACTTTTCAGGTAATCGTGCATCAAGAGAAGCAGCTATTAATAGCAATGATTTCTTTGTTTATTTGTGAAACACTATCCTCCTACAGTTATCCTGTCTTATAGCCGTAACAATATACTGCAAATAGGGTCTCTACTTCAACAGTTTGTTTCAGGTTAATGCAGCACTTTGTGGGAAAAAAGCTGTGATTGTTTCTTCTGTTTGCCACCCTTACTCAAAATAAAAGTCTGCATCAAAATAAGGAAATAATGCAATACAAAAATAAGGATTAGTAGGCTAAAAGTGCAGAACACAGCACCCAATGATATCATTAAAGGATACAGTGTACAGCCTCTCAATACATTCCTACACCTTCAAAACTCTCCTGTAGTCTCCATGTCCCTTGATGTCCTTCCTCTCTGCCAGTTTGATCCCTTACCACTATCTCACTTCTCACTGTATGGGAATCCTGGGCCACCAATGCTGTACTCCTGCCACGGGCCCTAGGTGTCTCCATAGTCCCAAAACCCACAAATGTGGGACAGAAGTAGTTGTAGAGGTCTATATAATGAAATAGGTAATGGAAACCCTAAGATTTTATGTTCCTCTACTGCCCTCTGTTGGCAGGGAGGACTGCTAGCTACCTCTGAGGATCTTGCCAGGATTTGTTCCAAAAACCCTCCCTTCCAGAACAATGTATGGCATACAGCAATCCTAGATCTGCCTAATACTGACTTTACAAAACAATCCCTTGTTTCGTGATTGCTCTGATCTTCCAATTATTATTTGAGACACAGTGGTTAGTGATGTGGCTTCTCCTTCAAGCTTGTGCAGTGGCTGTGCAAAGTTCTCTGCTTTTTTTTTCTCTGACTTCTACACTTTTCCTCACATATTTCAATTATGCGTGTGAAAACTTAATTGACTGCTATACTGGGCCTTTGTGAATGATTGTGAGTGCAACTGTGATGGAGTGGAGCTCATTCAGAGCTGGTACCTCCTTTTAGCTCCGTTATATCATTATAGGCCAGAGTTTCTCTGTGACCTTGAACCAGAGTAAGTACTTTTGATTATGGACAGATGTTTGTGTTTGTCACAGTAATTTAAGTTTTACCCTGGTGTTTGAATATTTTGTCCATCCATGGTGGCACCAGCATTTCTTTTAAGTTCTCTTTCTGCCTTTCTGTGTTTCTCTCACTAGATGAAGTCGGCAGGTGTTGGAAATGGCGGGCTCTTCACTGATAGCTACTGCAATATTTGCAATGCACAGCTGATCTCGGAGTCCCAGAGAGTCGCCCACTATGAGGTGAGGAGGCATGCTGTCATCTTAGATAAAAGCAATGCGAGTGGAATGAATTGGGAAGTCAGGTCACAAAACGAATTGTGTCTTTTATACCTATGAAGTTAACTTACCATGGTCAATCAATATAATGGATACTGTAAATATGATAGTGCTTTAATAATCATGTCAATATCTTTTCATTATGCTTTGCAGTGCAATACATGGGATAAGAACATAATGTAGCAAACCAATCAATAAACATAACTGTGACAATAAACAACAGGAATAAATAAGAGTGGCATTAGACAAAAAATACAAACAGTTTTAAATGTTCAGCATGTGGCAAACAGAACAAGGAAAACCAAATAACCCTGAGGAGTAGAATGTTCAATAATGGCCAATGAGGAGAGCAAACAGACTAACAGCTCTGTACTCTGTCACAACAGCAAACTTTTTTCCATCCATTTTTAGGTGTTTTTTCGCATACAATTTGAAAACACAGATTGTTGTCATTGTGTCTTACTGTCCGTGAGCCTGAGTGGAACAACTCCCAAAAGACCCTTTTTGTTGTAATTTTGTATAGTCATTTATCAAGGAAATTTGATGAGAAAGTTACATTTTTGGCAAGATATCTCAAATAGACCATGCTCTTCAAAAGTATACCATTTTAAAAACTCCCTTTTGAAAAAACACACACATTTCCAAAACCTGTCTTAAAACAGAGACCCATTCTGTGCAAGCTCAATTACTGATTCATTTTCTCTTTCATATTTTCATTGACAGAGAGCTTATTTTAAGTTGATAGTTCTGATGGAAAAACAAATTCAGGTTATTAAAACGATAGCAGAGATGCATGCAGAGGCGTAGCAACAGGAAAGGCAGGGCAGCAAATTCTCCCTATTGATCTTATTAATTTAATTTAGCTAATAGTAACAAAGGAAGGAATTAAAACAAAACTAAGTGCCATTATGAAAAATGCTGCACATCCTCTCTCTGACACACTAACATAGAGTATTTTCAGCCAACAAATTATTCAGCAGAAGTGTGTTAAGAAACACTACTGGGGCTCCTTTATACCAACAGCAATATGTGTTTGTAATGCCTCACTGTGACTGGGACTGCCAAGTCAAAAGTTTTCTTTCTTTCTTTCTTTCTTTCTTTCTTTCTTTCTTTCTTTCTTTCTTTCTTTCTTTCTTTCTTTCTTTTCATTCTGTTGTGTGTTCAGACCATAGTCTGTATATATACATATATTTATTTATCTGTTTATGTATGTATTTATTTGTTTAAAGACCTTCTGTAAGCAATATATATCTTTTTTCCCATGTTGGGACTCTAGGGAGGGTGAGTTGAGGGGACCCATAGTGTTTTTTGCCTATGTGCCCCCAGACTCCCAAGAATCACCTCTGGATGCTTGTTCTTCTGGGAAGTTGTCCTCAAATACATCAAAATACTGTATAGATGACAATAACAGAGAGATTCACAGCCATAAACTAACAATAACACAACAATCAAGCAAGGAAGCATATTTTGTTTTTAAAATAAACAAGTGGATACATAGAAATTTGTTTGCACCCAGGAGGAAATTTGGCCATTTGCAGCTCATGGAATAAATAGATTATATATATACTAGCAAAATACCCGCGCTTCGCAGCGGAGAAGTAGTGTGTTAAATAAGGAATGAAAAATAAAAGGAAACATTTTGAAAATAACGTAACATGATTGTCAATGTAATTGTTTTGTCACTGTTGTGAGTGATGAGTGTTGCTGTCATATATATATATATATATATATATAAATATATATATATATTTACACACACACACATAAAC
>JANRMT010062813.1:22273849-22301143 GCA_026402145.1 Polypterus bichir lapradei | reverse complement strand
GTCGGCCGTCATATTGAACTTTTCAACGGTCTTTGTTACTTATGGGCCCATCTTCAAGAAATTTGGTACGCGGGTTCCCAACGCTAACTGAATCCTACTTACGTACATATATACGTCCATAGCCTGCAGCTCGGTCACCGTGTGAGGCGGCGTTGGGTCCCCCATCCCAACGCCTCCCACGTTGTTGGCTGCCTGCCTATATAAGGCCGTCTGTCGCTCCAGTCTCTACATTCCCTTCCTTGCTTCGCCACGGTATTCACGTCTCCCTGCTGATAACTACAGCCTTTTTATTTAATCCACGGCTTCTCCGCTGTTTTATTGTTCATTTATTACGATTATAGTTATTGTGTAGGTATTTTAGACTTACTTTACATTGTTCAGGTACCCATTTCCTTTATCATTCCAACCGTACCCCCATTAACATGTCTATCGAGGTGATCACCATCGATCAAAGAACTGTCACTTACCAAGTGGTTTCCATGCCTGGAGATGGCACCTGCCCTTTCCATTCTCTTTGTTACATATTGCACGGCCATATCAGGCTCACTCTTGATTTCCGGAGGAATATTGTGTCTTATGTATTGAATGACTGGGACAAGTTCAAGGTGTGGACTGATGACGGTACAGGAGATAATTATACTACACAGGAGCACTAGAAGAGTGAAATGCTTAAGTGTACCGAAATGGCCAAATATTTTACACCTTTGGACAACCGCCAATGCCTCTTAAACATCTTAGATTCGCAGGTGACGATTTCAGTAGTGGACAGTTTGATGTTTAGAAATGTTTAAACTCTCAAAAGCTGGATGTGAAGTTATCAATGAAACTGGTTGTATACTTACAATGCTTGACAGATGCCGAATGTCTCTTCAACACAAGTCCTACAAATACTGTCGTAATTGAAACAAACCATGAAACTCAAACCGATTATGACAGTAGCAATCCAAGCTGTGAGATTTGAAACAAGATTACTGTTCACATGGCCAATTGTACGTTGCATGCTCAAGAGTACGCTTAGCGCACAGCTACAGCTTGGTCATATTACAACTGGAGGGCCGAGCTGACAACGTGGCATACAAAGAGATCCTTAACAAATAATTATTGTGATATTTTCCCTCAGTTTTAAAAGGGTTTAATTGTCTTCTTAATAAATATTTTAAGGCAGTACTTCGCCGCTGCGAAGCGCGGGTATTTTGCTAGTATATATATATATATATAGTTAGGTCCATAAGTATTTGGACAGTGACCCAAGTTTCATAATCTTTTCTCTGTTTGCCAGCACAATAGATTTGAAATAAAGCAATCATTATGTGATTGAAGTGTAGACTTTCACCTTTAATTTAAGGGGTTTACCAAAAGTATTGTATGAGCTGTTTAGGAATGACAGACATTTTTATACATGGTCCCCCTATTTTCAGGGGCTCAAAAGTATTTGGACACACTAACATAATCATAAATATAATGATCACTTTCAATATTTGGTTGAAATTTCTTTACAGTCAATGACTGCCTGAAGTCTGGAACCCATGGCCATCTCCAAGTGCTGGGTTTCCACTGTAGTGATGCTATGCCAGGCCTTTACTGCAGCTGTCTTTAGTTGTTTCTTGTTTGTTGAAATTTCTGCCATCAGATTTGTCTTCGGCAAGTGAAATGCATGTCCAGTTGGGTTGAGGTCAGTTGATTGACTTGGCCATTAAAGAATCTTCCAGTACTTTGGGTTATAAAGCACTTGGTTTTCTTTGGCTCATTGTCCATCTGTACTGTGAAGTGTCATCCTATCAGTTTTGCAGCATATGACTGAATCTGAGCAGATAGTATAGTCCTATACAAGCAATTGTTGTAGTGGACCACCTCTACATTCACTCCTTAAATAGTGAGTGGACATACGGGCTGTTTGGCGCTGTGAAAGTCAATAACCAGTTCCTTGGTTTTGGAGATTTTAGGTCACAGACAATTCTCTTTCACCAAAAAACAAAGTTCTCCACCTGACTCCTCAAATTTGTCTCATTCCCTTTATTAATACACCCCATATTTTTCTTGATGTTGTGCTTATTTTAAATATTCAGCTTTTGAATATGCAAAGTCAATTTCTTTGGGAAAGTTTAACAAGTTAAGAATATGGTCAGATGTACTTAGACTGTCTGGGCAAAATAAAATAAATAAAATCCCAGTCTGAGTGCTTTCAAATTATTCTTTTTTGTTAATACTGCATGTCTGTCTCTCACGCACCGTTAAGAATGTATTTTTATCAGACAATAACTTCAAACACAAAGGGAATGAAGGGAGGGTAGCCCACAGATATGATTTTGAGCAGGCTTATTCAGCGTTCATTTTTCTTCCTTAGAACTCGTAATGTGCAGTTTTATATGCAGCAGCCTTTTCCATTAGAAAACATTGAAATGGGGAACAGTTTGGAAATGGATTTTGAAATAATGCCACGTCACCGACGAAGAGGATTAAAAATAATTATAGAAAAAAGTTTAAGTACTACATCTGAGAAGTCACCATATTTACAGAGAAAAGCAATATCAGAATCTTCTTTAATTGCATAGTGTTAGGGGAGCACAGCTCTCCCTCTCATAAATATGTCTTAGGAAATATCTGTTGCATGAAGATATTGTATAGCTTGCTAATCCTGCTGCTTCTCAGCTGCCACTGAAGTATTCTGTACCTAAGTCTTTTAGACAGTCAGTTCAGCAGGAAAATATACAAGAAATTTGATTCTTTTGTTTGGGATAGTATCTGATATTGGGTCACAAAAGGGAGCTCAAGAAAAAGGAAAAGGTTGTCTATTTTAACTCATTCATCTATTCACCTGTATCATGTTCTTTTATTTCAGGGTCTTGGACAAACTGAGCCTATACTGGCAGCATTGGGTGTGAGGCAGGAATGAGTAGTGGATTGGATGCCATAGCTGAATAAGCATCGTCAGTCTTATACCCACCATACTCACAGTTGCTTATGCCAAACCAATTTAGATGTGGGAGAAAACCAGAATACCTGAAGAAAATCCACACAGAGACAGACAGAGCATGTAAAGTTCACACAGGCAGCCAAGAACTGCGCTTTTCATCAGAAGATAAAGTGATTTACAGAGAACAGAAACACAATGAACAAAATAAAATTATATACGTTAGATATTATTACGCTGCACTAGAATACCACTCTGCCCAATTATGGTTCCTGCTGTGTACCTGGTCTTTAACCAGAATTAGGTTGATGGCTCTACAATATGCATCACTATGTATGTTAAAACTTAAATTTAAGTGATACAATGGTGAGGCCTGTAACATTTTTGCCTCACTGGGCTTGAAGCCCAATTTTTTTTCCTGGTTGAGTACTTTCTATGTTGTCCTCATGTTTGTGTCAATCCAAAAACACTGACTGCTTGACCAATGACTCCGAACTGAAGGGGTGCTTGTTGATAGACATTACGTTCATCTGTAGCTGGGATAGACATCTGCAGGAGACGTGGCACCAATAAATGGGTAGATGCATATTTAATTCTAGTAATTACAAATTTACCAAATATTATGTCTTCAAGAATTTTTGAAAAGATTCACAGAATATCTAATATCACTGTAGACTATGATAAACTAATGTCCATCACCATAAAGGCAAACAGCACTTTAACATACAACTGTTTCTACCTGCTTTCAGTTGTCAATACAATTTAGGTCAGTGCAGCTACCATGGGGTCTTTTTTAAAAGAAACATAAGCAGAATTGGCTTGTATAAAGAAAAAAATGCAAAGGTTAATCCTTGTGCCGCATGGGTTCAAAATCCTAGGTTAAAATCTAGGACCGAGCCGTAGTCTGTTTCAAGTTTCCTCCTTCTCCGAATCTTTGTAGGCTTTCCACCCAGATCCTGTAAATAAGCGAGTGAAATTAATTTTATTAGTTTTATTTCATTTGATACAGAACAGTTTTTTAAATAATGACATCACATTTTGTTTGATACAGAACAACTGAACACAGACTAAATAGTGGTATTTTTCATATCATATACAATTTCAGCTTCTTCCCCAACCTGTTCAGATACTCTGATATGATGCAGACTGTCAGAAATATTGAAGCATCAGAAAGAGTGTGTTTTTACTTAGCAATCTTCATCTGGGCCGAGTGTGAGTGTGGGTGTGTGTGCAGATGGGCATTACACTGGCTCCATGGCTGAGTTCTGCTTGGTGCCAATTGCTGTCAGAATAGGCTCTGGCTCCTGATGACTTTGAATTGGATTAAGCAGCTTTGAGAATGTTATTATGCAAAACATTTAACAATACAGTACTTAAAATATGTTTAAACCAAGGGTCGCCAACTACAGTCCTGGAGGACCGCCGTGGCTGCAGGTTTTCATTCTAACCCCTTTTTTATTGAGTCCCCTGTTTGTGCTGCTAATTAATTTCTTGTGAATTCATTTTTATTGAATTGCTTTTTCAAGATCTGTTCCCCTGAATTTCTCCATCGTTCCTCTGAATTGCTTTATTTCTTTCCTTAAATGGGAAACAAACAGAAATGAACTGTGAAGTCAGTGAGCCAACAGAAGACCAACTAAGTCAGGAGCTCAAACTCCAGCCAGATAATTAAATAGGCGTCGATTCTTGTCATTAATTAAGCCCGTTCTTTAATTCTGTGGCTTGTTGCTGCTCTCATTGTGCATTACCAGACATTTTCAAAATTGTTGAGTTTCTAAGAGCTCTGTTAAAATGTTTTGGGGACCTGAGCAGATCAGCATTCCTTCATCTTTCTTTATTTTCAGATATTCTATGATGGACACCAGTTGTTTTGGCTCATTTTGTATCTCATTATTGTTTGGCTGCTAATTAAGGAAAAAGAAACAATTTTGGATCTGAGTCTTCAAGAGCAAGTCAATTAAAATTAGTTCAAAAGAAGTCAATTAGCAAACAAAAACAGGTCACTCATTCAGAAAAGGATTAGAATGAAAACCTGCAGCCACGGTGGTCCTCCAGGGCAAGAGTTGGCGACACCTGGTTTAAACAATACATTATTTAAAATTCTCTTTTGACACTCCCAGAACAGTTACAAGCAGATTTGTGTGGTGCAGTGGTTAAGGCTTTGGACTACCAATACTGTAAGACCATGAGTAAGTCACTTGACCTGCCTGTGCTCCAAATGGATAACCGAAAATAAATGTAACCAATTATATCATAAATGTTGTAAGTCGCCTTGGGAGCAGACGTCAGACAAATAAATAATTGTACTGTATATGCTTGTTGGCCAGGATGGCGAACTCTAAAACACAATGTTTCCAGTGCACTCACCACCAATGATTCAGTATGTGATTCTGATGAAGTTGCTAAAACCAACATGTTTTTATTGCCTCTCACATGAAGTCTGCCTCCTTTCTTTCCATGGGTATGATATTCCATATCCCAAGAACAACAACAACATTTATTTATATAGCACATTTTCATACAAATAATGTAGCTCAAAGTGCTTTACATGATGAAGAAAGAGAAAAAAAGACAAAGTAAGAATTAAAATGAGAGAACACTAATTAACCTAGAATAAAAGTAAGGTCCGATGGCCAGGGAGGACTGAAAAAACAAAAAAAAAATCCAGACGGCTGGAGAAAAAATAAAATCTGCAGGGGTTCCAATGCCATGAGACCGCCCAGCCCCCTCTACTCATTCTCCCTAACATAAATGATCAGTCCTCATTGTATTCAGGGTTCTCATAGAAGGACTTGATGATGACGGTCATGTGGACTTCTGGCCTTTAATCCATCAATGTAAGGACAGCACAATGCTTTGATTAGGTGGTGGTGGCGCAGATCGCCACCACAGAAAACCGGTAAAAGAACAGAAGAGAGAGTAGGGGTTAGTACGGATTTTGGAGCCACCATGAATAGTAATAATAATATACAGATCATCAGGATTAAACTAAAATGAAGTTATGAGAAAGCCATGTTAAAGTAATGTGTTTTTAGCAGTTTTTTAAAGTGCTCCACTGTATTAGCCTGGCGAATTCCTATTGGCAGGCTATTCCAGATTTTAGGTGCCTAATAGCAGAAGGCCACCTCACCACTTCTTTCAAGTTTAGCTCTTGGAATTCTAAGAAGACACTCATTTGAAGATCTAAGATTACGATTTGGAATGTAAGGTGTCAGACATTCTGATATATAAGATGGAGCGAGATTATTTAAGGCTTTGTAAACCATAAGCACTATTTTAAAGTCAATTCTGAATGACACAGGTAACCAGTGTACTGACATCAAAACTGGAGAAATGTGTTTGGATTTTCTTTACCTAGTTAGGATTCTAGCAGCTGCATTCTGCACTAGTTGCAATCGATTGATGTCTTTTTTTGGTAGTCCTGAGAGGAGTGGGTTACAGTAATCTAGTCGACTGAAAACAAAAGCGTGAACTAATTTCTCAGCATCTTTCAATGATATAAGAGGTCTGAATGAGTTAGCCTTACGAAGATGTAGTCCCAAGAAAAATATCCTGCTGTGTTTGTTGCCCAACCACTATTGTGCTTGACCGACATGTTTTAAAGTCCCACATGGTGGCCATGACCAAATGTAAAAGATAAACAACAACTTAGTGTTTAGAGAGGCAGCTAACATGATGCCAATGTCATTCATATGTATTCACTGCATAAACTCCTAGATTTAATTATTTTTTACAAGAAATAGGAAAGACAATTTTCGTGTACATTATGACTACAAAATATGGACACTGCTGTATTTCTTAAAAAGTAAATTTAGTACTGCCACGGTAAACCAAAGCTATAAAAACATTCATTATGCAATAATAATTTTTTACATTTATATAGCGCTTTTCTTACTACTCAAAGTGCTTTACATAGAGAGAGTGGGGAGCCACTTCAACCACCATCAAACTGCAGCCTCCACCTGGATGATGTGACAGCAGCCATTTTACACCAGTACGCTCACCACACATTAGCTGTTAGATGGTGAAGTGGTGAGAGACAGTTAACCAATTAGAGATAGGGAATGATTAGGGGGCTAGAATTTCTAGGCCATGGAGGGCAATTTAGCTTGGACATCAGGATGCACCCTACTTTTTATGAAGGATGCACTTGAATCTTTTATGACCACAGAGAGTCAGGACCTTGGTTTTTTGTCTCACCCAAAGGATGGTGCCATTATTACAGCATAGTGTCTTCATCACTGCACAGGGACATTGGGATCCACATACAGACCGCAGGGTAAGTGCCCCTTGTTGACCTCTTCAACACCTCTTCCAGCAGCAGGACAAGCTTTTTCCTAAATGGTCTCCCAAGTACTGGCCAGGCCCGAACATGCAACTTCCGGTGGCTTACCTGTTCTGAAGTGAATGTGATATGGCTGTTGGCCATAATAATAATAACATTTAACGGCAGATGCTCATTCTAAGTAAATATCACTTAGATTCTGAAAGCTTTTGGTGTTCATCATCATACATACCACACATTATGAGTATGCGACTCTTATAAAAGTATTCACCCTCCAACTTGGATTGTTTCACATTTTATGTTATAGTTTATACTTTTTAAGGATTTGCATGTGGTATTTTACAGTTGTTGAAAATTCAGCACTTCATAACAAATTCAAAGGAAAAGCAATATTCTATATTCAATTATTTTATACATTTACTTACTCCAATAAAAGGACAGGCAAGCCAAAGTATGCCCTGGCCTGAGAATGTGTATGATCCTCTCGCTCACACTAAGCCAGTTTAATGACATTACCTGCATATCTTTGGAATGTGGAAGAAAATCACCATTCTTAGAGAAAGCCTAGATGGACACATAGAGGAAACACAAACTTCACACAGAAACAGACTGACCGGGATTTGAACCCAGGGTCCTGGAAATGTCAGGTAGCAGCATAACCAAAGTGTTATGGTAAAAGGCTGATGTGCTTTTAGAATTAAGTATAAATAAGAGACAATAACTCATTCTTTAAGACTTCACAGACTTGATGCCATTTTGGTAGAGACACCTTTAAGAGAAATTACAGCCATATTTCTTAAAATATACAGTAAGTGTCTTCTAGCACATCTGGTGGCTGCAGCCTTCAAGGCAAAAGATCTCTCTCTGAAAAAGGTTTTGCTTAGACTTTTTTTGCTTTTTGTTGGTATTATTTATTTATTTTATCTGTAAACTATTAAATTAAAATAGAAAACAATGAGTGATTGAAGCTTATATGTTTGAAAATTATCGGTTAATGGGATTCAAAAAAATGTATTAATTAAATGTGACAATTGCTTATATATGTTTGCAAGAATTTTAAAACAGTGATATATAATCCTTTAGCAAACATGTTTAATCCAGGATCACAGAATAGAACATACAAACTTGCTAAAAATGTATTTTATTAATATATTATCTCTATGTATATAAAATCAAACGCCTGTCTGTCTGTCTGGTCTGTCTGTCTCGCTTCCTCCGTTTGTATGTCTGTCCACTTTTCATGAGAGCACTACTTTACGGATTTAGATGGGGTTTTTATCTATAATTTGCTTGAATATTCCAGTTGATTTTGCAACTTCTCTCATTATGCTAAGTTTCATAGTTTGCTTGCAGAAGTGATTCATTTGCACTAATCCGAGACAGAGGCTGTGGCCCGAGGGGAGGGGGAAGTGTGATGTCAGATGTGGGGAGCCTGGCGATGCCATCCTCACTCACATGCCAGCCTCCGTTCGAATTGCTCTACCTCTTTCCACGTTTTGGAGCGGACCTTACCTCTGCTTAGCTAGCAATACCTGTTTGTTTATTGATTTTTAACGTCTGTTCTGTTTCACTACTACACGGGCAGAGCCATGGGGGACAGCTAGTATTATATAATTCTAGCATAACCATCTTAGTCAATTTCAACGTCAAGGGGTAACACCCATCCCAGCAGCAGTGGACACAAAGTAGTGCACACTGGGGTCCACTCATGCACATGCGCTAGACTTGGTAGTTAGCTTAACACTGGTATGGGAAAAAAATTGGAATACCAAGAGAAAAAACAAAAATATTCTAGGCGAAGAGCCAAATGCCACACTCAAACCTAGAACATTGGATTCATGATATGGCAGCACTTACCACTACTCCACCTTTGATGTTTCTTCGTGCCTTAAATTTACTTCATATATTAGAACAAATGTGACAAGAACTGGCTTTTCAGCCTGTTCAGCTAGCTTGTCTTATTCACTTAGATTGTCCAAAATAACATAAAGTCAAGATTTGGGGACCCTCCAGTCTTACAGTCTACCACTCTACTTGTTAACTTATTCCATGTGTCTGTGGCTGTTTGTGTGAAGATGCACAGAATTCATTCGAGCTCCATAAGCGCAAGACATACAATTATTCAACTTAAAATTATATATTGAGTGCATCTCTCTCATTTAAAATTGTTGAAAATGTTTCCTGGGCAAGATCCAACGTGCGAACGCTGCAATCAAGTTCCGGCCTCACTGGGCCACATGTTTCGGGCCTGCACCAAATGAACATCATTTTGGACAAACATTTTTAAATGCCTCTCAGACAATCCCTCCTAATCCATTGTGTTTGGTGGACTCCCAGATGGGCTTAAAGTGGAGAAGAACAAACTGTAATTGCCTTTACTACACTATTAGCACGTAGGCTTATCTTGCTCAACTGGAAGAATCCTAACTCACCTATTTTAAGTCGGTGGGTAACTGATGTTATATATTATCTAAAATTGAAAAAAATTCTCAGTTAGAGGATCTGTACAAAACTTCTTCAAAACCTGGCAGGTACTAATCAATAACATTTTAGAATAAGCATTTGAATTGAGGAAGTGGATTCTCTCCCCTCTTTTTCTATTCTATCTCTTTATTTATTAATTTTATTTATTTACATATTTTTACTATTATTAAAGTGCTACTCTGCTGACGTAGCACTCTTTCTCATGGGAGAGGGTCGATTTGTTTCAAACCAGTTTTGTTAAACTTGACTTGCATGTATGGAATGTTTTTTGATTTTAATAAAATAAAATATATAAAAAAAGAAAGGCTTATGCAAAATATGCCCTTAACATGTTTCCAGTTATATCCAAATGTTGTTTTTAAAAAATCTATTTAAATTAACAACTGAGGTCTACTGTACTAAATCCCTTCTTAATTTTAAACACTTCAGTCATGTTGCCTCTTAATCTTTGTTTGCTTGAATTGAAAAGGTTCAGCTCTCTGCTCAGAGCTCATACCTGTTATACCCCAAATAAGCTTTATAGTGCTACTGTCTTGTTTTGTAACGTGGAAACTAAAACTGTACACAGTATTTCAGGTGAGGCCTTACTAGTGTGCTATATAACGTCCATAGCATAACTTTCCTTGACTTCTGCTCCAGACATCATGCTATATAACCTAACATCCTAATAGCCTTTCCAATGGCTATAATGGAATTGACTCCTAATTCTTCTCATAAGGAGTACTTTCATTTTCAGACCTCCTATTGTGTATTCAGATTGAACAGTTCTACTTCCTAATTGTAATACTTTACATTTACTTGCATTAAATCTCATTTGCCACATATCTGCCTGGACCTCTATGCTGTCCAGATACCTCTGTAACTATTCAGCACATTCCACATTATCTGGCTTTCGACACCATACACAAGGTAATTAACATCAGTTTTTAGTATCTGATGGTAATAGTAAATATGACAGTCACTAATTAACAGGACTGATTAAAGCAAAAATGCCACCAAATTCTTCAGCAGTAAATGGGGGAGCATTGTGAAGTGGCTCACACACACACGATGTGTGGTGTGATGGGAAAACGAAATCATCTTTGACAAAGAGCTAAGAATAATGAGTTCATTAGATTGTAATCAGTGCCTGAAAGTGGTCTGAGGCTTCATTTTGATTATCAGTTGCCCCTGTGGTTTCTGAATGTACTAGGCACGTTTTGTCACTTCTTTCCTAGATTTCAGCTGCCATCGTCATAAATAGATTTCATTGCTTCAGCAGAAATGACAGGTAGAAAAAATAGCAAGTGCTTTAATGTCATCTATCAAAGAGGCTGGCTGTCTTTTAATAACTGATAGAGCTGTCCTTGAACTTAACTCTCTCCCAAGCTGCTGTTATTGTGCTTGTTTCAATGTGAATCTTTGTCCGTTTCATCAGCCCATTCCCGCCTCTTTTCATTTATTCTATCACTCTACACTCACCGATCCCCATCTGCCTTATAACTGACCCTGAAGTACCGAGGTATTGCATTGAATGCTATACTGTGACCGTGACAATGTGCACATTCAGCTGTTCAGATGTCCAAATTGCTGACAACGTGTCATACTCTACTCATCATAGACAGATACACAAGATAGATAGATAGATTTAACTCAGTGTACTGTAGGGGGATCTTTTGAGGTCAAAAGTAATCAAGATCCTTTATTGTCCTGTACTTGTATTAAACCAATGCTAAAGGTATGAAAGCTGTTTTTTTAACATTTATCATAAAGTGCTTTAGTTCTAATACAAAAAATACTTAAAAGAAGCTAACCTTTAGTTATATTACTTGCATGTCTTTGGAACATGAGCGAAAACTGCAGTGTGTATATAAAACACATAGGGACACAATAAGAATGCCCAAACTACAGACAGAATATGGTTGGCTAGGATTTGAATCCAGACCTCTGGAGACATGATACAGCAGTGCCCATGAAAGTGCTACCCTGAAACTCCATTGAGCTTTCTGAATTAATTATAAATAAGGGAATATATAAAGTATTGCATTGAAAGCTATATTGTGACAGTGACAATGTGCACATTCAGCTCTTCAGATGTCCAAAGTGCTGACAAAGTGTCATACCTTGCTTATTCATAGACAGATACATTTAACACTTTTGAGGTCAGAAGTAACTAAGATATTTCATCCTCCTACTGTGAACATATGGTAGAAGTAAGAAGGCATATTTTTTTCAAATATTTATTGCAAATTTGAATTCTGATGAAAAATATATCTAAAGAAGCTTTCCTTACATTTCAAGAAAGCAAATTTCCTTTTGGCTGGTGTGCTAGCCTTAACTTACTCTTTGTAATGTCTTTGCATTAGTGTTCGATACCAACATAGTAATATTGTATATTAGTACTGCGAGTGTATTACCAAAAAAAAAGTTTATTCTGTATAACGAAGTGCATGTGTTCCTAATTTATTTAAGCAAAAAACTGTGCCATGTCGGTGGCGCAGTGGTAGCGCTGCTGCCTCGCAGTAAGGAGACCTGGGTTCGCTTCCTGGGTCTTCCCAGCATGGAGTTTGCATGTGCTCCCCGTGTCTGTGTGGGTTTCCTCCCACAGACATAAAGGTTAGGTGCATTGGTGATCCTAAATTGTGTTTGGTGTGTGTGCTTGTGCCTGGGGATTTGTTCCTGCCTTGCGCCCTGTGATGGCTTGGATTGGCTCCAGCTGACCCCCGTGACCCTGTGTTAGGATATAGCGGGTTGGATAATGACTGACTGTGCCATGTTTAATCCAGGAAAAGACATCGCCTGGTCTTGCATTCTGTGTTTTTACAGTTACATGCAATCTTAACATTGGATCTTTCTGAAGGTGAATATAATAGCATAAAGTTATGCCAGTTTAAGACATATTAACATTAACAAACTATGGAAACACTTTGCTGTGGCTTTCAGATAGTGTCAGGTTTAGTTCTGTTTCCATAAGCACTCACAGTGCACATACAGTATATCTCTGAAAGTGCTTCCATTTATGTCAGTGGCCTGTGGTGAAAGTTTTTAATTAGACATAACAGCACAGTGCTGAAACAGCCAACCTGACATATGTACAGGTCACGGTAACCATTACTGCAGTACGGAACGCCCATCCATCTCTCTCTCATCTCAGTCAGTAATTACTGGGAGCTGTAACTAGAAATGGACACAAAGCCTACAGCTTCCCTTCTTTAAGACTATGCCTTTCACGTTTTATTACTGTTGTACATGATGGGTGTTGCCTTTATCCAACAGAGCTTAAAAGTACAGAATAGTTTGTTACTGCTTACAGATATTTTTTTTTTTATTCAGAGCACAGGCAGGCTAATTGGCTTGTTTATCGTAGCACATTGAGTCGCGAGCAGGAACTGAACTGGCAAACTTGTGATTTAAACTCCAGTGCTTTGCCTACTAAATCAGAACACTCAACCTTTATTCCTCCACGATCCCCCAGTGTACCATGTGAGAAATGAATAGCTTTGACACACGAAAAAGGTTTGGGGCATCCACCCATATACTTGAATCCAGGCAGAAAAAGGTAAGTATTAAGTACAGATGTGTACAGAGTTGAGTCCAGAACAGAACTGAGTAAAAGCAGGATGTGGTCTGGCTTTTATGGCTGTTTGACAGAAGTGATGTCATCGGCACCGGAACCAGGCAGAACTTCCCATGTAAGGACATCAGAGAAAGGTTTAGCGCACCCCACCACCCCCTGGCCTGGTGTGGAATTGCCTACTATTGGTCCTTTTAGCTGCCTCCCATGCACAGGTGTGTGACACATGAGAATATCTAAGGGTGCCACCTGCATTGCCCATGATATTTACCCTTTTGCTGCAGTCTTGACAATGCTTACATTAAACTTACATTTATTAACAAAAGCATATTTGCTGCCAGTGCTATTATAATTCTATATTTTTAAAGCCTAGGAGAAAATGAATAGGTCATTTCAAAAAAGCCTGCTTGTTTTTATTAAATTAAACTAGTGCCTGGATTTCTTAATCATAAGACAATCTGGCATTTTTAGGGCTAAATATCAACATATAAATATCAAAATATAGTAGGAGATATTTTTTGATAACAACAAAAGCTGCTCACTTGGCTTAAGTATTTTTTAAAGTAAGCAAAAAATGATTACTGTACGTATTTCTGAAAGCAAAAAATTAAAAGTCATTTTTTAAATGCAGAATTAATCACTACAGATGCTTTTTTTATTACTTAGTAACTGAAGCTACTTCCTCTGGAATCAGCACTAAAGGGTTTCCATCAATGATAGCCACATTTAACACAAGTGGAAATGTAAATGCATTTTGTATCCACATACTTATAAGTCTGCAGAAAAAAAACAAAAGCATCATGTAGGTTGCTGGCAGGTGGTAATCCGCAAAAGTACCAGCCTTGACACCTGTGCAGCTTTAAAAAGTGAGTGGAATGGCAGCAGCGGCATGTGTGATGTCTGCCATCAACTTAACAAGACTGTCAAATCTTTGGCATTGTGATAAAACAGTAAAGTTCTTTATGGAAGTGTGCTATGTCATCTTCTTTTAACTTTTTCCTTCTTGAGTCATTACAAAAAGCCCATTCCCATTCTAACTACAGGTTTGATGCAGTGTGCTACGCAGATAAGAGACCACTTAGTCCCAAACTGCTGTGCATACATCATCTGAACAGAATGCGGACAGTGGAGACACATTTTAACGTCAGGTCTATCTATCTATCTAACTGTGCTTTATAGTGGGTCTTTGAGAAAACTGTCAGCCATTGTGCACTGTATGTAACATGTTTTGGATTTTGCTGAAGTGGTATACTTTAAAAAGATAACTTTGACACCCTTTCTGTACCTTGAATTTTAGTAATTTAAGAATTTTGCTATTTTATCATTATTTTCAGTCATCACCCTGGAAGTTTACTGAAACCCCCTACTGGGCCCGGGCTCCAGTGCATGCCTGGTTTAATGATTTATTTAATATTTTAAATTTACCCTTGATTTCCTTATTCTAGAAGTCAGTGTTCTTGTCAACATTTGAGCTGAGAGGGATCGCATCCATACAGTATGACGCAGTGGTCCTCAAGTTCAGCCCAGTGGCTGCAGATTTTTGTTACCACTCAGTTGTTTAATTAGAAGCCAATACTTTCTGACAAAAAAGACTTATTTAATTTTCTAGCTTGTTAGTGTTTTCACTCTGCCACATAAATTCATTGTTATATTGTGGATTTTCCCTAATTTGAGGGTATTATCCAAAATAATTTGTGGCCCAGAATAGATTAGTAACTTTCAGTCAGTCAGTCAGTCAGTCATTTTCCAAACCACTATATCCTGACACAGGGGCACGGGGTCTGCTGGAGCCAATCCCAGCCAACACAAGGCTGGAACAAATTCTGGGCAGGGCACCAGCCCAGCACAGGACACACACACACACACACACACACACCAAGCACACACTAGGGACAATTTAGGGTCTCCAGTGCACCTAACCTGCACGTCTTTGGACTGTGGGAGGAGTCCTTCACTTTTTCTCTTCACTTTTCTCTTCAGTTTCCTCCCAAATATTACATTCAAAATAAAAAGGGCACTTGATGATAATCAGACCATCATAAATGATGAATAGCGTTTTTATTTGTATATCATTGTTAATTGGCAACAGGTAAAGAAAACAAGAAGCAACTAAAACACTGTGTTCAACTCTTTCAGACTAAAAGAAGAAGTTAGGGTTTAGGAATATAAATTGATTAGTGAGGTAACTCAAATGAAGCATATAAATGTTGCTTGAGCAATAACTGCTTCAGCAGAAATATTGACTTCAAAATAAGAAGTTGGGTTGAAACAAAAACTGCAGCCACATCAGCCATCCAGGACTGAACGTTAAGGACCCCTGTGAATTGTGACGGGCCGCCTGACAATCTTGGAGAATTCACTTCAGCTGCAAGCCAAACCAATCACCTTCACGCAGATGCAGTCAAATGAGATTCAGGATCAAAAATCTGATTTCTAGCATATATTTAAAATATTCTTAAACCATATTTAATCCAATTTTATGATTGCAGGGGACCAGAACCTCTCACAGAACCATTAGGTACAAGAAAAGAAAAAGCCCTGGACATGGTAGCAATCCATCAAAAGTTAAGCTGTCTCTTTTATTTGAATTGCCTCTTCCATTACATGACTTCAGCCTGATTAACGATACCCAGCAATAAATATTGATAGTTGGGAGCAAAATGTAGACAAAAGATGGGGGTTAGGCTGGATACCAAGCCCATATGATCCATCCCTTTAGTATGGAGCATCAAGATACACCCAACAATGATCTAACGTAAAGAGTATGCAATAGGAACAGCAGGTGGAATTCTGCCATCCAGTTGAGCACAAGCAGTTGGGTCATCCTCTAGAACCAGCTAATCTAAAATGTACTCTGGGACCTGAAATTATGCAGAACCCCCAGTTTGAGATCCATGCAGTGGAAGACTTAAACTGGAACCATGGATCTCACAATGGTGGAGCTTCAAGCTGTCCAACACCACTTCATGGTTACTGGAGCCCTGGAACAAAGCCATTAAGACTTTGCTACAGGAATGGCAACTCCTGAAAACTCAGACAATAAAATACCCCCTGTTGTATACATGGGATGGAATTCAGATACCCCCATTGGAGACGTGGTTTTGAATTCATAAATGCCCAATCCTGTTAACCACTGAAATGCCCCATTCTAGGTCTTTAGGCTCTGGAATACCCAACCTGGCATTATTGACAATTCAGTGCTTGGAACTGAGAAGATTCTGTGACAAAACACACAACATTTCTTCTCTGATAGGTCAAGGAGCAAAACTGACATAAGCAGAAATTGAATGGCCAGTGGAACAGGTTTAGGTGGGAACATTTTCATTGGTATGCTGAGGTGAAAGATACAAACCCTTTGTGTCAAAAAACACAGTGAGGATTATGTCTTGAACAAACAAAGCAGACTTTTCACCTGTCTTTTAAAAAAAATTACAGCAAAAAAAAATTGAGCAAAAATGACAGCATGGGTGATAGTTTTTTTTTAATCACACTGTGTCTCTGGCTATTTTATAGTAGGCTTTCACATTATGTCGGTGTGTGCCAATCTGAAGCATCCACAGAAACAGGACTACATGTAGCACAGCCCCTAGTGCCAGGTTCCCTGATCGAAAAGCCTAGATATAGGGCTGCAGCACAGCCTGCAACCCTGTAAAGAGCAGCACATAACAAGATCTGGACAAGCAGATAGGACACAGTAACCAGGTGAAAATGATGCAAATACATTTGGCAAGTCAAAAACAGATTGAAACCCATGAAAGCAGGCACAGAATAAGACAAAATGATCAAAATCACTAACAAAAGAAAAACAGGTAAAAGAATGGCACTAAATGAGAGGTTCTTATAATGCCAAATGAGCACAGTGCTAGAGCAAAATCGTCTAATTAGACTCCCTGTTTTATTTGTGTGGCCCCCTCCCATCATGTGACTTCTATCTGTTTAAAGATGCATAGCAACAGAGAGGAGTTGTAGGCTAAATGAGGGGCCAAGGGTCAAACTTGAGCCCACTACTTACATAAATTGTAACCACAAGGGAACGCCACTGAGCCCCAAACCTCAGACACAGTAATGATTCTGGGTTTAGATTAAAGGTATTTATTTATCCCAAGCACACAATAATCACCTGTCAAAAGAGCAATAATTAAATACAATGATTCTGTCAATTTTTCCTCCTTCCTTCCACCAAGAGTGTTGCCCACAGCCTCCTGACTCTGACTCTCCGATATGAGGCAGTGGGCTCCTTTTCAAACCTCCTAATGGAAGCACTTCCAGGTCATATGAAAAGCAGGAAGGTCCTTGTGGTAAAGTGAGGTCCGCGGCTGATTGGCATCTTTTTAAATAATCGCCACACTCGCGTCTTAGTAGGAGGGGGTGTGGTAGCGTGAAGGGCTCCTGGGTGTGATACGGGAGCGAACGGCCATACAACAAGTGCATAGGTACGGGATTGACCTTAATTGGCACCAGGAGCAGCTAATAGACACAGCTGTGCCCTGTCCCCATTATAAAAAGGCAAACACAAGTGCAATGGAAAGAAAAGAGAACGGAGGTTGAAAGATGGGTGAAAAAGCAGGCAGGAGAAAGAGGACACAAGCCGGAAAACAGAGTGTAAGCAGGTGGATGGGAATGAAGCTCTAAGAAGAGTGAGTTGCCATCGCTCCAGGAGGGCGCTGTGGGTTGCTCCTGTTGAGTGTTTTGGAAGCAGGACTGACTATCATGCTCAGGGTTACTTTTGCCGGGTGGAGCCTTAATTGGCAGAGGTTTGGGTGGAGCAGGACTTGGTGGTTGCCAGATGAGAATGGGGTCTGCACCTGCTGGTCGACATCTCACCGGGAAGTGAGGTCTGGATAGGCTAAGCCAGACAGAGGTGAAGTTTAAAAGAAGGCACCAGGGCTTGATGGATTTTAAAATGAGTTTCCTGCACTGCGTTGTTTCAACCTCGTGTTTGAATTATTTTTCTATTTATTGATTTTAACCTCCACAAGAACACTTGTTTTGTGGATTTTTTTTTAATAAAAGCACTTCAGCACTTTGCAACTTCCCTTTGCTTCATGTGGTGCCCTCATTTGTACAGCTCATCCCGGTCGTAACTATCAACAGTGTTGGGTTCAAGAGGCTCCCAAATGAGAAGAGGGAGCATGGAGCTGGACCCGTACCATCACAGTTCTTCCTCCAACAGCACCCTCAACTGGCACCCTTTAACCCTGACAAGGTTGCACGTCTGGACTCCAACTCCCAAGTACCCCTGCAAGTGTCCAAACTGGGACACCACAAGAGGACCACTGCTAGCTGTCATAGGGGGGCGGAATCACTCCCACCTTCTGGCTTCTGCTGGTCCAATAATTATATTATTCTGAACAGGCACAAAGTCGTTTCTTCATCCAGTTGGCCATCTTGTCTGTCCTTTCATCCTGGCATTGTGTCCATGCAAGAAATTAACTTCTGCTCTCGGCTGGGATGCCTGTTTGTCCTCTTGGGCACTTACAACATCCATTTAAAGTTAAGGATGAGGAGCTTGAGAAGTGTTTGTTCCGAATTTTAAATCAATAATGGAATGGCTCTTAACACTTTCAACAGAAAAAAAAAATAATCAAAAGTAATAATTCCAGGTTTTAATTGTGCTTGATGTGATTTCGAGCTAAGAGTTGATCTTATTGAGAAAGTTTGACTGATTTACTTTGCATCAGTGTGTTGTTTGACTGTGAATTTAGACTAGCATTTGTATATCCCTGCCACTAACACCATTCTGTCTCACACCATTCGGTCCCACCAGAATTTCCATGTTACAGACTTGCCAAATCCTGGAGAAGTCAAAGAAAGAAAGGTCAATAGTATTAATCACAAAACAGGTTTTGGGGAAGTCTTTTTTTACATTGTATGTCAATTGTGTGTATGTCTGTCATGTAGCTATACTTAGAGAATCATAAAAAAAACAGAGACAATTTCCATGCATGCATGCATACTTGGCCAATAAATGTGATTCTGATGCTGATTCACAGAATCCCAGTTTCTAAAATGCCACGTATACCTTCATTGTGGTTAGAGAAACCTGGTTAAAACATGCAGATTTCTCCACAAGTAACCCATTTTTCAGGCCATGTAAACTCTTAACCAGGTTACAATTAAGGATTTTGAGCTCTGGTCATGCAGTATTTTAGCCTGCGTATATCCATTCATTGTCAGTAAACTCTTTCAAAACAACTCCATCCTACCAGACTTTGTTTCACACATACATCCAGTAGCCACAGGTAGAAAATGGTGAAAGGGTCACAAGGAGGGACAACAGGGGATGCTGGCGCATGCATGCTGTTGCCGCTCCACCCTGTTAACAACACTTTTTAGCAAAATTCACCTTAATCCTACACTTTCTTATGCTTGTTTTATTTTCTTTATTGTGCGTATAGTTTGTGGATGCAGCTGACTCGAATTGTATGGATTTACAGGTTTTATGGACTTTACTTTGACTAGGAACAACTGAATCTGTGGATCACGGGACTAGACCTACGAACATTTCTTTGTACCCGGCGATCTAGGACCCTGGGATTATCTGTCTCCTTGATTATATTTGCTATGCTGGTCTATTCCCGATTCATTTTACTGTGCTCTATGACTAAGAACTGATCTGATGTTCATACACAGATGGGGCCTCATGTATAAATGGTGCGTACGCACAAAAATGTTGCGTAAGAGCATTTCCACATTCAAATTGCGATGTATAAAACCTAAACTTGGCATAAAGCCACACACATTTTCGTGGTAGCTCATACCCTGTCGTACGCAAGTTCTGCGCTCGATTTTGCAGACTGGTGGCACCCAGTGTCAAAGCAGTGCTATTGTTCCTGTGTGGTTACCTTTTCTTTTTTTTAGATCCACATCCCTGACGCGGCTTTATAAATACACTGAAATTAACCGCATATTGTTTATTAGTTTAATGCATCTGATTGTAATTAACCTGTAACAATATAATGGTCCACAGAATGGTCAAACTATTCCAAATATCATAACAGCTTTAATGTTGTTACTCTCACTACACCTTCTTCTTCTTCTTTCAGCTATTACTGTTATGGGTTGCCACATCAGATCATCTTTTTCCATATTACTCTCACTACACCACTCGGAGTATTTATATCACTGTATCTGAGTGTGAATCACAGCTGTACAGCAGCTGATCGTAAACAGAATTATCGATATACAGCATCAAGCACACGCTGCCTCAGTCATGCTATCAGAGCCTTTCAGAAACAATTTCATCCCAAGAATTCTAAACGCAGTCAATCAGTCCATCAAATGCTCCTTGTAGAACTGTTTGTACTTACTGGACTGTTTTGACTTGACACAACATGTTGATTTTCCCACCCACTCTGATGGTCATATATTGGATTTGATCTGTACTTCTGGACTATCTGTTGCCAACACTTAAAGCACTGATTTGGGACTCTATGACCATAAAGCAGTACTTTTCACAGTCTCATTACCTCTCCCTCCTCTTACCTGTAAATGACAAATTTCTTACAGAAACCTTAAAAATATCTGTCCCTCAGTTCTTTCTGGATTAATTTCTGATCTTTTACTGTCTTCACCTATTCCATCAACAATAGATAGTCTTGTTGACCACTGTAACTCAGCCCTTCATTCGGCATTAGATAAAACAGCTCCTTTAAAACATAAGGAGGTTTCTTTTAAGCGTTCAGCTCCTTAGTATAATTCAGAATTGCGATCTACGCCTTGTGAGAATGTCACGTATGACTGGCCTCACCGTGCACATCCAGGCTTTCTCTGGCCACCAAAGAGCTTACAGAGAAGCACAAACTGCTGCCAAGAACACCATTTTGGCAGAGTAATAGAAAATGGCCATGACAACCCAAGGGTTTTGTTCTCTGTAGTTAATAAACTACTTGATCCCGCATCTCGCCCAACTACCTCTTCTACTAAAGTCTGTGAGAAATTCCTCAAATTTTTCCATAACAAAATTCAAGATCTAAATAATTCAACTAACTTAAATACATCATCCGTTTATATCTTTCCCTGCTTTCCCACTCCATCCAGCTCCTTCTCTAAGTTCTCACCAGTTACATCTGCTTTTGTTAATGACCTGCTTTGATAGATAGATAGATAGATAGATAGATAGATAGATAGATAGATAGATAGATACTTTATTAATCCCAAGGGGAAATTCACATAATCCAGCAGCAGTATACTGATACAAAGAAACAATATTAAATTAAATAGTAATAAAAATGAAAAAAGTTAGCATTTACTCCCCCGGGTGGAATTGAAGAGTCGCATAGTGTGGGGGAGGAACGATCTCCTCAGTCTGTCAGTGGAGCAGGATAGTGACAAAAGTCTGTCACTGAAGCTACTCCTCTGCCTGGAGATGACACTGTTCAGTGGATGCAGTGGATTATTCATGATTGACAGGAGTTTGCTTAGTGCCCGTTGCTCTGCCACAGATGTTAAACTGTCCAACTTTACTCCTACAATAGAGCCTGCCTTCCTCACCAGTTTGTCCAGGCGTGAGGCGTCTTTCATCTTTATGCTGCCACCCCAGCACACCACCGCGTAGAAGAGGGCACTCGCCACAACCGTCTGGTAGAACATCTGCAGCATCTTACTGCAGATGTTGAACGATGCCAACCTTCTCAGAAAGTATAGTCTGCTCTGACCTTTCTTACATAGAGCATCAGTATTGGCAGTCCAGTCCAATTTGTCATCCAGCTGCACTCCCAGGTATTTATAGGTCTGCACCCTCTGCACACAGTCACCTCTGATGATCACAGGGTCCATGAGGGGCCTGGGCCTCCTAAAATCCACCACCAGTTCCTTGGTTTTGCTGGTGTTAAGATGTAAGTGGTTTGAGTCGCACCATTTAACAAAGTCTTTGATTAGCTTCCTGTACTCCTCCTCCTGCCCACTCCTGATGCAGCCCACAATAGCAGTGTCATCAGCGAACTTTTGCACGTGACAGGACTCTGAGTCATATTGGAAGTCTGATGTATATAGATTGAACAGGACCGGAGAAAGTACAGTCCCCTGCGGTGCCCCTGTATTGCTGAACACAATGTCAGACCTGCAGTTCCCAAGACGCACATATTGAGGTCTGTCTGTAAGATAGTCCACAATCCATGCCACCAGGTGTGAGTCTACTCCCATCTCAGTCAGCTTGTCTCTAAGGAGCAGAGGTTGGATGGTGTTGAAGGCGCTAGAGAAGTCCAAAAGCCCCTTTGTAAGATGAGGCCGACTACTTGTGTACTGGACCCCATCCCCAGCACACTACTTAAATCCTGCTTTCATGCAATAATCCTGACTGTTACAACAATAATAAACTCATCCCTTGACAATGGCTCTGTGCCGCTCACTTTTCAAACCACTTCTGCAACCCCAATGTTAAAAAATTCTGATCTTGATGCTGACAGTCTTAACAATTTTCGGCCTATTTCCCATTTACCTTTTCTGTCAAAAGTCCTTGAGCGTGTTGTAGCCTCCCAGCTCACCAATTACTTAACCTCTAATAATTTGATGTAACCCTTTCAGTCTGGTTTCAGGGCGCAGCACAGCTGTGAAACTGCTCTGCTACGGGTAGCCAATGATTTGCTTATGGCAGCAGACTCTGGACAAACCAGCATATGAATTCTGTTAGACCACAGTGCAGCATTTCACACTGCACTGACATGACATTCTACTGTCCAGAATGGAGAACATGCTGGGTATCTCTGGCACTGCCCTCCAGTGGTTCAAGTCCTATCTGACTGATAGGCAAGAGTTTGTTAGTCTTGACAACAGCAGATCCAGCTCAGCGCCAGTCACACAAGGAGTTTCTCAGGGCTCTGTCCTCGGCCCTCTTCTCTTCTGTATTTATATGCTTCCCCTTGGCCATATTATTTGTAGCTTTGGACTTGGTTATCATTTTTATGCAGACGATACTCAACTCTATTTCAATGTTAAAAGTGGAACTTCATTAGAGCTTTCTCAGCTCACAACTTGCCTCAGTGAAATTAATACCTGGATGGAGCAGAACTCTTTAAAATTAAATTGCAACGAAATTGAACTCCTGCAAATTGGGACTAAAGTGTAACTTACTAAAATGAGCTCCTTCCCAGTTCATCTTGGAGGTGATCTCATCTGACCTGCCTCTACTGCAAAGAATCTTGGTGTCATTTCTGATTCCTCCCTTTCTTGTTCCGTCCACATAAATCACATTAAGAAATTTTCTTACTTTCACCTCCGTAATACATCCCGTGTTTGCTCATTCCTCTCCTTTTCTAATGATGAGAAACTTGTCTATGCTTTTATCACATCCCACATCGATTATTGTAACTGGCAGGTGCCCCTTCTAATCTGATATCACAGCTCCAGCTTATTCAAAACTCGGCTGCAAGAGTCCTTACTCGAACAAGCAGCAGTGAGCACATAACACCCATCCTGCTCCGCCTTCACTGGCTCCCTGTGTCTTACAGAATCGAATATAAAATCCTACTAATAACCTACAAAGCCTTAAACGAACTTGCGCCAAACTATATCAGTGACCTTCTCCATCACTATGTGCCTGTCCACCCACTAAAGTCCTCTGATTCTGGTAATCTTGTTGTGCCCCACACTAATCTACACTCCATGGGTGACAGGGCCTTCAGCTGTATAGTGCCCAGACTCTGGAATGACCTACCAAAATTAATCAGATCAGTTGACTCCATGAATTCTTTTAAAAAACAACTCAAAACTCATCTGTTCAGGAAGGCTTTTAGCTCCACCTTACTTTATTACCCTTCCCTTAGTTTACCTCTATGTCAAGATGCTCATGTAACCTGTGTGTGTGTGTGCTAAACCATCAATTATGTTGTCTGTTAGGCTTTTTCTCTGAATTTAATATTTTACTCTTCTTTATTTATCTGGTTTGTACAATGCTATATACTGTATACCCTGCCATTCCTTCTTAAACTCTGTGAAGTGCCTTGAGCATGGGAACGGTGAAATATAAAAACAATGTACTGTATTATTATTATTATTAGGGATACATTTCCTGGAGGCCAATGTTCGTGCCATCACATTATTCCTTCTCCTGGTTGAAATAATCCATCTCAGTATTTCAGAAATCATTCAATTGTTGTTAATTAGCTGAACATACACTGTCAAACTCAGCATTGTTAAATGTATTAAAAGTAATGTGAATTATGTACAACAGTTCCAATACTTTTTAAAGTAATCTAATGCAATACTTATTTTATTTAAGTAAGAATACTTGTGTAAATACTGTATTATCGCAGCAGAACCAAGTGTAAGGCAAGAATCACATGTACCGATGTACATGTTCTTTGCAGGACTCAATCACATACCAAAGCAGAAAAGAAACAGTGTAATTGGGTGATGCAGCTGCCAGTATCTTTAGTGAAATCTTTGGGTTCTCAGGTTGGGGATGTAAAAAGGGGATGGATGTTATTTTCTTCAAAGCACATTGTCACACACTTGTGATTGGGAGACAGCTGAAGGGCAATTCCATGCCAGACCAGGGGCCAGCGGGGTGCGCTGACTGTCTCTGTCAATCTCTTGCAGACCATCCATGGGAAATCCCGCAAGGTACCAGTGCCACTGATGACGTCACTTCCTTTTTCGGCACCAGTGATAATGTCTCTTTCAGTCCTGATGACATCATTTTTGGTTCTGGTCCCGATGACGTCATTTCTTTTACTGGCCTTTAAAGCCGCCATCTTACCTCAATAATATCAGTTCTGTTTGGACTCAAATCTGTGAACATCTCTGTTCAAATGAACTCATTTTTTCAGCTTTGGAACAAATATACGAGTGGCTGCCCCAAACCTTCATGATGTATGTGACTCATTCTTGGGACAACATGAAGGACTAAACTTATTTTTAAAGCACAAGACAATGATCACAGGTACCATTCTTGGTTTTTGGATTCATGTCAAATGATGACATTTTACTCTTTCTTGCAAAGTTTATTCATGTCAGAATGTTTCCCATGTGAACAGAGGTTTTCAAGAAACCAGGTTTCTGCCTTAACCGAGTCACTCACCTTATCCCTGTTTTGTGTGTGCATATAAAGGGGCTCTTTATTTATTTGTTTGTTCTTTATGTACAGCTTTGTTTTTCAAGATAAAGACTTGAGAATTGTCACAGAGGTAATTCTCACCATTAGTCAGGCTATTGGCATAACGTTTTCTGCTTTGCCTGCTGGGAGACAGTAGGGGCAAGAAATAGTTCAGTGTGATCTATAGACAGAAAAACAACACTAGCTTGTGGTCATGGTGTGATGGCAGCATGCTTTACTTTTGTAGTGTGATATGTGGCATTTTATATGTATAAATATATCCAGTTCATTGTTCTTTGTGGTAAGGATTCAACTTTTGTGGCTTGTTTTAATTTAACATGAATTGACAAAGTTCACTGTCATTAGCATCTTGTTTATATTCTTTACACAATGTTCAGAGTAGCATGACGTGATTGCTTCAGTTAATATGATCAGAATATGATGGAGTCACAACACTTACTATCCTTCGCTGGATACATTTGACAAATCTTTTAACAGTTTTACCTGAAGTTAGTTTTAATTTAAGTAGGTGTTATGCTAGAAGCTTTAGGAAGAATATTTTTGAAAATAACTAGGAGAAAAGATGTAGTCTGAAATTAAAAAAGAGTCAAAAACCAGGAGATCTGCCATACTGTTACCAAGGCCAAATTTAAAGTCAAAAATCAAAGTCAAGCACAATTGAAAACCAGATAAAAGCTATTAGAAAATAGGTTTGACAAGCACAAAAACGGTTGACGAAAGGACGTTCTGAATCCAACAAACTCAGAAGAGGAAGTGCCTAAAACTGTGACGTTTTAACCTCTGAGAACATGTCCCCTGACAACACCAAGCTGTTCTAACGACATAATGGAAAACTGGCTGTGATGTAAATAATGTAAATAATAATGAGGATGAAAACATCCCAAATAAACTAACAACTTCAAAAATAACATTCTGATCGCAAAATTGATGTCATATTCAAAAATAGTAGCTTAAAAAACTTACAACTTACGAAAAGACGAAGAGTAACAGAAAATAAATAAATAAATACCCCATCTATAACAGCAGGCTCTAGTGTCCGGTTTCTGTGAACAATTTTCATTATATAGAACTTGGATGTTTGGTTTGCCCTTTGATTTTAGTAGCTTGATCTTACTGACCTTTTTTTTTTTGACCCCGTTTCTGGTGTGCCTTTTCATCTTCTGGTCCTATTCTTCGCTCACAATAATACTAAGACTATCCTTCTCATAACACATTTCAACTAATAACTCTGTGTTTGACTCCCACCAGTTACACATTTCATTTTTGCTTTAGTCCAACATTTTCTTCACTAACTTTGTCATAGCCTTGGGCTGCTGTGAGTGAGGCCTTCTTGTCACTTGAGTTATTAATAAAAGGTGAGTTTCCTAAATGTAATTTCTCACCACTAAACTATATTGCATTCTCCCCATTACTGTTTCTCTGACATATTTTAAGCTGCATAAGTTGTGATTTTTCACATATACTGTAAGTTTCAACTTAGGGTAAGAGAGTGTTTGTTGTTGTAACCTCATAGCTGGTTCAAAATATGTACCAATTTAAGATCATTGATTGCATGGCGTCTAATCACAATGATTTTTTTCCCATTTTAAAAGTACAGTGGAAATGCCAGGGCAAAGCTGGGAAATGGAACTACAGTTTGAAAATAGTGAGTGAAATTTTACACTGATCTATCGGTAGAGAAATAGTGCTATGCAGTTTCTGTGGGTGGGATAATGACTAGAATGCTTGCCTTTCAGCCAAGAAATCCAGATTTGATTCCTGCCCATTATGTTTAACTTTTACTTTAATCAAGCACTTCCCCTCACTATTTGTGTCATGGCCCCAGGCTGATGCAAGTTGGCCAATGATATTTATTACAGCTTACGGTCCTTTGCCACACAAGGATAAACAAGAATATTGTATATAAGGACATTTTTTAATACTAACAGTAGTTATGCACTAAGTACTGTTACAGTATGTTAGATAGATAGATAGATAGATAGATAGATAGATAGATAGATAGATAG
>JANRMT010062813.1:22242143-22265816 GCA_026402145.1 Polypterus bichir lapradei | reverse complement strand
TAGATAGATAGATAGATAGATAGATAGATAGATAGATAGATAGATAGATAGATAGATAGATAGATAGATAGATAGATAGATAGATAGTGTGGCAAGGGGCTGGGGGTGGTACCCAGCCGGGATGCCCAGAAGGACCGGAAGAGGGGCTACGCCTCCTCCAGACCACGAGAGGGCAGCCGCCCTGGATGGTATGGGGACCACGGGAACAGAGCTTGGAAGTTCAACCCTATAGGGGCCCGTGGTTATCGCCAGGGGGTGCCCGGATGCCTGAAGAGCCCTGGCCCTCAGCACTTCTGCCACTCCCGGAGTGCCGGCAGCTGCTTATTGGGAGGCACCTGGAGCATGTCCGGGTGATTATAAAAGGGGTCGCCTCCCTCCATTCGATGGCTGGAGTCGGGTGGAAGAGGACAGAGCTCGGAGAAGAAGAGTGAAGGCATTGTGAGAGAAGACCTGGACTTTGGGGGTGAAGAGAGAAGGAGACAGAACTGTACATTATGGTGCCACAGTGTTACTCACATCCGTATCAGAAACACAGTCCTTGAGTCTTGCAATCTACAGTCTGCCTGAGAGATAGTCCATTATCCAGGACACCGTAGGCTCATTCATCTGCATATCTCTGAGTTTAACCCTTAATACTGATGGCACAATGGTATCCTAGTCATTGGAGGAATCACTAAACATAATTCTCACAGCTTTGACCAGGTAAGAATAATCCCTGTGGAGCAGACAGATAACTGTATCCTCTACTCCAGTCCAATACTCTTGTCCAATAGGCACACTGCTGTTGATCCAGGTGGTCTACCACAAGAGGACTCATGTTGTCCATGATCAGATACTCAAAGATCATCATGATGTGAGACATAAGTGTCACTGGTCTGTGGTCATTAGATGAAGAGGCATCTGCCTTCTTTGGAAAAGGAATAGGTGACAGAGCATTCTACAAAGTTGGTCAGCAGACCTTAAGAACTTAAGGATTAACCCCATCAGGTCCCAAAGTTTTTCCTGTTTGTAACTTACTAAGTTGTCTTCTTACTTGGTCTTCAGTTATGGACAACTCACATTAATGATCAGAGGTGAACTTATCACTGGCCATTCCATTTGACATGGTAGGAGTTGTTGATGTAGTTGGGATTGGCTTGGGAACACTGGTCATTGGAAGAAGATGGCAGAAGAAAGGAAAATCTTTAAAAAAAATTGGTTCAGGACATTAGCTTTGCCCACAATATTGTGACGGCCCAGATTGGCTCCCCAGTCACTGCTTATTTTCTGGAACCTCTTGAACCCAGAACCGAGGATGAGCTGGCAAACTAGGACACACAAAGCAATGGGTTGGGGCAAAGTGGAGAAGTGCTTTTATTTAAAATCAAACAGAAAGTATTCAAAAATGTAGTCCCAATCCTTTATTAATAAATAATCCATAAAATCAAAGTGAAATATGGAGGTTATAAAGTTCAATAAAGAGATCTATTAAAATGAGGTTAAAATCTCAGGGAGATTTCTTGCATTAAAAACAGTCCCAAGCCACAGTGCCGCCTTCCTAAAAACTGACGTCTTCTCTGCTTACAGGATTCTTCAGCCAATATAGACATCCTCCAACAGGCACAGTCAACCCTAACACAGCTCCGGTCCCCTGCCAGTCCCACACCAAGCCTTGCTCCTCTGACTCCCACTGCCACTCCTCGGCCTTAAGTGGAAGTCCTACTGGCGCGATCGGTCACTCCTGCTCCTCACAATTGCTCAGCTATGTGCTTGTATAGGCGCCATCTTCCTGACCGCCCACTTCCATTCCTTCGCACGGGCTTCTCAATCCTGCCTCTTTCATCTTCCTTTAACTACCATCATTCTCTCAATTGCTTTTTTGTTGTTCCTTCTCTACTGTGCAGGCTCCTCTCATAGCCCTGATTGGGTATAGGTTCCTGTCCTCCGCCTGCTTTGAGGTGTGAATGAAGCACCTGATTGACCTGCTCACATTTGCATGGGGATGCGCAATCAGCCAAGCACTCCAATTAACCATGGACCTCCTATCACAATTCCCTTCTACCACCTGAGCCCAGGATAGAAGCCTGAATGACAGATGGATTCAGTGCAGCTAGCAAAAAGTTTTTTATGTAATCCCAAACCCAGAGATTGAGTTCTGTTACTGTTGTCTCAGGGAGGGTAAACAGCTAAAAACGGGTCTATCACTCTGCTCAGATTCCTGAGCAAGGACAGAGCATCAGACTTTGTAATGTTTGCATCGTGCTTAATTTCAACTCAGTTAGTTATTACAGACATTGTCCATGGGACATTATTTCTTTAATGATTCTGTGCATTAAATGTACACAGTGTCATGTTTTTGGTCTTTCCACTTGTGTATTAGTTTGCACTTTATTTGAATTGTTTTGCACTGTACCTTTGTGCACACACTACTACTACACCCGGAGAAATTAATAAAGTATTTTTTCCTGAGTATAGAGCTTCTTGGGGTCTTTGGTCTGGGTGACCTCAGAGCAATTTTCTACCAGTGTACTATTGTGTGCACCAGTAATTGTTTTTATGTACATTTTCCACTGGTACCAATCCTGTAGGCTCAGGCCACTGTTTTTCTAAAATGATCTAACATTGACCTGACTTTCTATACATCTGGAATCAATTGACTAAGGCTTAGTAATAAATAGTGGATTCAGAAAGTATTCAGATCACATTTTGCAGTGTTTCTGCCTATGCTAAAATCATTTCATTTTTTTTCACCACATCAAGCAATACTCAATACCCCAAAATGACACAGCAAAAACAAAATTTTAGAAACTTTTGCAAATTTATTAAAAATAAAAACCTGAAATGTCACATTGACTCAAGTTTTCAGACCCTTTGCATCCCATTCTATTGATCATCACTGAGATATTTCTAAATCTTGTTTGGACTCCACCTGTGGTAAATTTAATTGACTGAACACGATAACCACCACTGCAATATGCCAGTAATCTGTGCTTTATAACAATGGCTAGACAGAAGCATCTCCTCACTAAAAGGTGCATTGAAGCCTGTTTGGAGTTTGCAAAAATACACCTAAAAAATACACCTAAAGGACACTTTGATTATGAGAAACAAGATTCTCTGGTCTGCTGAAACCAAGATTAGCATAATGTCTGGAGAAAACCAGGCACTGCTCATAACCTGTGCGATATCAATCCAGCAGTGAAACATGGTGGTGGCAGCACCCTGGTGTTGGGTTGTTTTTCAGTGGGAGGGACTGGTAGACTATAAGAAGTTGAGGGAAGTCTGAACAGAACAAATTTCAGATATACCCTTTTCCAGCATGCTGTGGAATTCAGACTACCCTAAATAACAACCCTAAGCACAAAGAAAAGACAACACAGGAGTGGCTTAGGGTCAACTTGGGAAAGTCCTTGAGTTGCCCAGTGACTTAAACACATTTGAACATCAGTGGAGAGTGTTGAAAATAGCTGTGCACCAACGTTCTCCATCCAACCTAACAGAGCTTGAGAGAATTTGTAGAGTATGATCCAGGTGTGTGAAGCTTGTCGCATCATACCCAAAAAGATTCCAGGCTGTAATCCATGCCAATGGTGCTTCAACTTGAGTAAAGACACTAAATATGTGTGTGAGTGTGATATTTCAGCTTTTATATTCTTAATAAATCTGGAAAATTTTCAAAAATTTTGTTTTCACTTTGTCATTCAAGGATATTGAGTGATCCTTGATGTGGAAGAAAATGTAAACGATTTTACCATAGGGCTGGAACATGGCAACATGTGCAAGAAGTGAAGAGATATGAATACTTTACGAATCCACTGTGTAAAGAAAGTTGTGCTTATGTATGAAGTTTAAAAGGGTAATAGGGTGCATGTTGCACCTAGATCCTATATGGAATCAAAGAGACCCTTACTGACACTAAATATTGGGAGCCTGAACAGAGTTATGAATTTTAATTTAGGGAAGAAAATAATGGTGTAGAGATGCCAGTAGAGACTGAGTATAAATACCTGGTCTAGTGACTTACAGTAGGAATCAGTTCGTAAGTAGGGGTAACAGCAGAGCGCTGAGAAAACATAAAGGAGGTGAGTTGAGAACATTTGACTGTGTTTGAATGTGAGCAAGTCTTTGACATACCATTGGTTAAACTCTACGTGAAGTTCACTGGGTAACTGCCATTCTTGTTTTTAATTTGTATCTTTTATGCTCCATGCTTATCCCTCCTTCATGCCATTAAATAAACACATTCAGCTATTTATGTCTTGAAGAACGTAACTTTTAGGAGGCTCTCTTTCACAGTCACTATTTTACATTTTTTATACGTTACTATGGAAAAATATCAGTTTATTTTACAATTCAGTGTCAGCTAAAATATGACCTAATATTTTTCATTTCACATTTGACAATGTTTATGATTGCAGTTTCATCCAATTGGTGATATTATTCTCATCTTTTTAATCAAGTCTGGCATTTTTTAAAACATACAGTGGAATGATATTCCCCTGTATCCCTGAGGAACTAATTTGCAGACCTGCTTTTTTATCATTGGCTCAATTAACTGATTTCAAAGAATCATGCCATGGTTCAGACAACAATGCCATCTGTGGTCCCTGCTATACACAGCAGTCCTTTCTGCAGGTGACACGTAGTAAAGTTATGTTTTAAAAGTGTTCTGGTGTGTATTCACTTAAATTAAAAAAAAAAAAAAAAACTGTATTTTGTCAAGTGCAGAAGTAATCTTAAAGTTTTATATTATGGCACAAGGATTGTATATATTGCTGAACTGAAATTTTACCATATTTGAATAGTCAACTACATGTGACTCATTCAAAGTGCTTCTCAAATGTTTTACAAGCCTTTAAGGACTTATCAGGATTTGTTGAAGTTCAGTGTGTTTTGGGTCAGGCTTTTATCTTATTACCAAGTGTATTGTGGGAAAAAATAAAAATTCCTGTTAACGCACACATTACCATCAGCACAGCTACCATCAATCAGCCAACTCCCTAGCATGGCCATAGCGTGCCCGTTGTTTCATTTTACATCTAGATTGACACATATTTTATGACCCTTTTTCTTCATCCTTTGTACTGAAGAAAGAATAGCCATTGTATTGATTTAGTGTTGATGTCCATGACCTATCAAAACCAAGTGAATAAAGTCAGCTGAAGCAGCAGTAACCAATATGGCTTGTGGCTTGTGTGAGAGAATGGCTTCTAGAGAATTACTAACTTTAACCCAACAACTAGAGATATCTGAAATAACTCTTTAGTTAGGAAAGTCTTTAAGTATTTATTTATTACACCTTGCTGCATCCAAGGACACTCAAAGACTATACACATTAGCTTTACGTGGCAATATGTTCACTGTCTTATTAATCTGCAAATTTTCAGGATTTTAAGAGAAAGCGGACAGCAGGAGGCTTAGTTGATAGAATTGTCAATATATTTTTTATTGTTCGGACATCTTTCTCATTTTTTACTAAAACTTTTGGAAGTTTCATGTAGTCTTCTCAGACTCCAGTGAATCAGAATACCTGACTCCTCTTTCTCTCCAGACACATCCTTGAATTGTAGCTGAAGACAGAGAACCTGAGTGGACCAGAAGAAGCAGTTTAAAGTTCCCTTAAGGCTTTCCTTAAAAAAAATATCAAAATAACATCATTAGCTGGGAAAAAGTAGGTGCAGAATATCCCCTACTATGTTACTACATATTTTAACAAGCCAAACTTCATTTTATGACTTTCCTCATTTTTTTAATGAGGCAGAGAAAAAAAATAGTGATGAAAGGAGATGGAGTAGGAACTGGATTTACAATACAATACAATACAATACAGTTTATTTTTGTATAGCCCAAAATCACACAGGAATTGCCGCAATGGGCTTTAACAGGCCCTGCCTCTTGACAGCCCCCCAGCCTTGACTCTCTGAGAAGACAAGGAAAAACTCCCAAAAAAACCTCGTAGGGAAAAATGGAAGAAACCTTGGGAAAGGCAGTTCAAAGAGAGATCCCTTTCCAGGTAGGTTGGGCGTGCAGTGGGTGTCAAAAAAAGGGGGTCAATACAATACAATACACAGAACAGAACAATCCTAATACAGCATAAAAATAAAAACTTTAGAAGTACGGAGCAGAATTTAACAGTAGATGATATCACATAATAAGATTTGGATATTTTTAGAGTCCTGGAGACCTTATCCATCAAGCTGCCTCCCCCATTTGGCCATTCCACGGCTAAAACAGTGCTGGGCCAGCCAATCCGATGAAAGGACCCCTCTTTCCCATGATTCCTGCAATCCTCCAATAGGGATGATTATACCACAGGCAAACAACTTGGCAGGTGGGCCGTGGCACCAATTGCCACATTTGAGTACTGAGAACAGAAACAGAATAGGTGAGGGTTAGAATTCAATTATAATTATCATGTTACTTATGTTTTAGTGCTAATGACTAACAACAGAAATGCACTCTGTACAGTTAATCAGCAGCTCTAGTCAGGATATGCTAAACTGAAGTCCCGGTCTTCAGCCGGGATTTAAAAGATAAGACTGAAGGGGCATCTCTTATAGTAGCAGGCAGACCATTCCACAGTTTAGGGGCCCTGTAACTAAAAGCTCGACCTCCCACTGTTATTTTATTAATCCTTGGAAAAATAAGCAGACCAGCATCTTGAGATCTTAATGTGCGCTCAGGTTTGTAAGTCATGATAAGTTCAGACAAGTAAGTCGGATCTTGGCCATTTAATGCTTTATATGTATTGGATTTGTTTCCTATTAAACTCCCTGCCCCACTGTCCCAAGAACTGTGATCTGAGATTTGGAATTCTGAATCATCCAAGGTCACAAATATAACTTTAATGGATATCATTCTCATTTTATATATATTGTGGTCCCCAGCCGGGGAGGACGAGAGGAGGGCTTGTGCCTTCTCCAGACCGCGAGGGGGTGTCCGTCCTGGTTATGTTGGGGGCCTCAGGTAAAGGGCTTGGAAGCCCAGCCCTGTAGGGACGCGTGGCCACCGGCAGGCGGCGCCCCGATGCCGGTATATCCCGTGTGGTTCCCGGCCGGGGCGGGTGCCCGGCCGGGACGCCCAGGAGGACCAGAGGAGGGCTTGTGCCTCCTCCAGACCGAGAGGGGGCGTCCGTCCTGGTTATGCTGGAGGCCTCGGGTAGAATGCTTGGAAGCCCAGTCCTGTAGGGACCCGTGGCCACCGCCAGGCGGTGCCCCAGTGCCTGATTATCCTGGGAGCCCGGCACTTCCGCCACACCAGGAAGTGCCGGGGGGAAGACTTTGGAGGACACCCGGAGAGCTGCCGGGAGGACAGCCGGCACTTCCGCCACGCTGGGGCGTGGCCAAGGGAAGAATGCCGGGAACACCTGGTGCTCGTCCGGGAAGCATATATAAGGGGCCGCCTCCCTTCAGTGGGCAGAAGTCGGGTGGAAGAGGACGGAGCTGGAGGGAGGACTACAGGCGGCCAGGAGAAAGGCACGGGAACTATGTGGCCTGGACATTGGGGGAATCGGTGCTGGAGGCACTGGGGTTCGTGAGTGCACAAAAACTTGTACATAGTTGTAAATAAACAGTGTGTTGGGAGTAACAACAATGTCCGTCTGTGTGTGTCAGGGCCAGCGTCCACAATATTCATTGATAATATAACCAGGACACAAAATTTCCAACCAAAACACCAGCGAGAATGTGTTTAATGACAAATCAAAACGTCAAAAAACAGTCGAAATTCAAGCAGAATATGAATTCTGTAGTCTCATGTGGCTATACGTAATTCTTAAATAAGAATATACATCTGGGGACAACTCGTTAAAAGGTTTGTAATGCATAGCAGAGAAATTCACCACTGCAAAGGCTGCACATACAGGTCTTTTTCATAAAACACCTGCCCCTGATTCCTCTATTCCATACACTTTAAACTGCAGGGGTTTCAGTGTGAGAGCAAATGAAACTGAACAGACAATTTGACATGAAGAGAAAATAAAAAGTTAAAATTGCTGTTACAATTCTGGGAGCTTAGTAGCCCAAAGTAAGTGGAGCTTACACACCACTGCAGCTACTTGGCTCCACACATTTGTGATCTGATTCTGCCTGCTGTGATATCTTTCTGTCATTTTGACTATTGCATTACTACATAATATAATAACAGCAAGTTGAGTTTTGAAATACATTATGTGCTAGGCGTATACTACATATTAAAACAATGCAGTTATATTCTGGCAGGGAATGTTTGCATTTCCAATTAGTAATGCTAACTTACTTTAGTTTGTTGTTTAGACATGCAGTCAGGAGGTGGGTGCTGTTCAGCCTTGTTTGTTCTACTAATTTCTTCTGCTGGTGTCGTTAGTTAGATTTGCTGATATGGATGTTTTGAGTAGTGAAGTCTATGTCTCCCGTGACTCTTCGTTATAAACTCTCTTAACCGCAGGTCTTTTCACCTCCTTTTGACAGGGAGTGACACACTGTTTACTTTGAATTTATATTTTACAATTCATATTTTCATGAACATAGCTGGCAATTCTTTCAGCCTTACATTAACTCTGAGACTATTATCTATACTAATAAAAGGCAAAGACCTCACTAACTGATTCACTCACTCACTGACTAACTCATCACTAATTCTCCAACTTCCCATGTAGGTAGAAGGCTGAAATTTGGCAGGTTCATTCCTTACAGCTTACTTACAAAAGTTAGGCAGGTTTCATTTTGAAATTCTACGCGTAACGGTCATAACTGGAACCTACTTATGTACATATAAGGCCATAGCCTGCAGCTCGGTCATCATGTGAGGCGGAGTTGCATCCCTCATCGTCACACCTCCCACGTAATTGAGTGCCTGCCCATATAAGGCCATCCGTCAGCTGCAATCCAATAGACACGCTGCCGCCAAATATCCGCAGGTAAAGGACTGTGCTTATGCAAACGAAGATGAGATGGTCAGGTAAAGCCGTGGACATCGCAAGATCGCACAAGAGAGCGGCGCATGTGAACTGACTGTGAAAGCAGTACGTAGAGAACAAGGAAGAGCTCCAAAGAGCGCTGAACGAAAAACGCATTATACAATTAAGAAGGCAGCAAAAGAATATGAAGCGAGTGGCGCATACAAGCATATTCATAAGTGCAGCTACTGCGGAAACAAAGCACGGTGTAAACCGTAAGTTATAGACACGCTGCCGCTGGCGTTTGTCATGCCTACGACGAATACGATATTCGCAAGGTACAAGTTTAATGAGAAGATGCGGGGTATAAACGAGACTTTGGATCACTTTGTAACGGAGTTAAAATTGCTGTAACTGAGTTAAACTTGTGGGTGAAGGACTGTGCTTATGCAAACGAATAAGAAAGCAAGGTGTAAAACTTAACTTTAAATTAAATTCATAGACACGCTTCCGCTGGCGTTTGTCATGCCTAAGACGAATACGATATTTGCGAGATACAAGTGAAGGACTGTGCTTATGCAAACGAATAGAAAGCAAATTTTACGTTATTTTTAAAATGTTTCCTTTTCTTTTTCATAACTTCTTTAACACGCTTCTTCTCCGCTGCGAAGCGCGGGTATTTTGCTAGTCATTAATAAACAGCAAAGAGCAGACACAGCATCTATGACAATGTATTGTTCACTTTTATCACTAGTCCATGGACGTCTTGGAAAGCCAGTGTATAATCATAGGTTACAGAAAGGTGTTTACTTGCAAAACGTTATTTTTCATTTTTAACAAGTGTAATGTACTCTCTGCACATACAACACACATTTATATGTGTAATAGGAGTGTTTGTAGGAGGGTTTTCAGCTGTAGACAGTTTATCGTAATCAAAAGGTTGCTGTCTGTCAGACCAGGCTAACAAGACCACCTCTGCTCTTTGCAGTTCAAAATCACTGCCCGTATATTGACTGCTGCCTTAATGAGGCCTTGGATTAGTTTAGAAACTTGACACTCCATTAGCCATCTAATTATTCCAACCATGTTTAAAATATAATCCACTTGTGGTTGCCTCCAGAAGTAAACACCTGACTCAGCGAGATTATGAATTCTACTTTTTGTTAGCAAAGTGGGGTTGTGTCAGATATATAGCCCGTTCAATTCCCATTTAAGAACGCATGTCTTTTCTTTGTTGTAAGCCTTAGTTACAAATAGTTAGGCTAGCATTTTGGTGTAGCAGTTATGGCTTTGGACTTCTAGCCTTTATATCCTGCTGCCAGCACTGTATGACCATGAGCAAGTCACTTCAACTGCCGGTGTTTAAATTTTAAAAATAAAAGAAAAGTAACCAATTGATTCTCAAATGTTGTACATTGCCTTGGGTAAAGAAGTCAGCCAAAGAAGAATAGGGACACTTCTTCTTTTTTTCATAGCTAAAACTGAACAACTGATCCTCTGTTCTTGAGTTCTTTTACCTGGCACTTATTAGAAAGGACAGTTAACTCCTTTATAGTGACCACCTTGGGCCAGGTAACCTCATTGGCACTTCCAGTTCTTTTATTGCATTGGTCTTCTTTGTGCCACGTTGAGATCTACCTGTAAACAGAGGAGAGCATTCTCTGAGACATCTGGAATTCTTCACTTTTTTCCTGTAGTGTTTTCCCTGATTACCAAGCTCTTGTCTACCAAGCAGGGGAGTAAATTATAACCTAATATTGTTTTAGAAATAACACAGAGATTTTGGAGAAGTATCAGTTCCCCTTATTTACATCAAATATGACCTGGAGTGAGATGCTTGAATGCTTCTAACCTCTCTTGGGTCTTATGTTGAACAAACAAAAAAGTTCCAAACCTGAGTGTATTTATAGTTTTTTTTCTAGCTCACTGTCCCCGTATTTTGTGCTATTATTTCAACACTGATAAAAGTACGAGAGGGTGGGCTCGTTGTTATTAAAGAAAAATCAGATACAGCCTTAAGATCTTCTTTTGATGGTGCCACCCCTTTATAACCCACTTAAAGTTTAACTTGCTAGAATAAGCTGTAGCTCCCTCACAACCCTCACATTTAAAATTGTCCATCATCTGTTTTTTTTGTATGTTTTTTTTTGCCAGCATTTCCACAGCTTCCACAGACAGTATAGTGTGTGGAAAGCATTTCAATGTAATTTTTCCACAGTACATTACTAAAGTATTGTTGTACGCATATTGATTTGGCAAAATTTTACCCTGGATGCCCTTCCTAACGTAACCCTCCCCGTTTATCCGGGTTTGGGACCGGAACGAAGAAACACACTGATTTGTGCATCCCCTTTGGCTGAGTTAAATATATGGGTTGGGGACGGTGGAACTGAGCAGAAAACAGGAGACAGAACTGGAGGTGGCAGAGTTAAAGATGTTAAGATTTGCATTGGGTGTGATGAGGATGGACAAGATTAGACATGAGGACATTAGAGGGTCAGTTCAAGTTGGAAGGTTGGGAGACAAAGTCAGAGAGGCGAGATTGCGTTGGTTGGCACATGTGCAGAGGAGAGATGCTGAGTATATTGGGAGAAGGGCACTAAGGATAGAGCTGTCAGGCAAGAGGAAAAGAGGAAGGCCAAAGAGAAGGTTTATGGATGTGATGAGAGAGGACATGCAGGTGGTGGGTGTATCAGAGCAAGATGCAGAGGACAGAAAGATATGAAAAAAGATGACCCGCTGTGGCAACCCCTAACGGGAGCAGCCAAAAGAAGAAGAAGAAGAAGACACTACTAAAGAGTTAGTTTTGTCATTCTTACCTTGTGGCCAGATCTTAGAGTTCAGCAGTGGCAGCCATTTGTAATATGTATGTAATGGGTGAGTCATCAGCCATTGTTGTGCTACTGTACTAGAGTGTACTGTATAATCAATTAACCTTTCTGAACTTTATTATTGTTAAGTATATTTAGCTAACATCCTTATCAAATGCAGTTTGTGAGATCAACAGATTAACAGTTTATATTTTTTTTTATTTGGCACACAGGCAAGTTACATGACTTACTCAGGCTCATACAGTTAGAGCGATACAAGAATTGAACCTTCAGCCTTGTGGTTTAAAGTCAAAGTCACTGCACCACACCATTTTACACATGATGTTTTAAAGAGCTTAGATTATTCCCTTGACAAAAATCCTGTCAATGTCAAAAAACCCTTACACAGCCAATAAACACATCTTGATCATTCCTGTGACTAAAACAATTATGTAAATTGAGTGCTGGCATAGTTTTTTTTTAAATTAAGTTGTTTAAAATTCATTCATGCTCCTATTGTGTACAAATTGAAATTAATGAAGTAAAAAATACCAGTACACAAGTTCTGATTTAGGCCTTTCTCTGGACTAGACAATCCTATTTCATTTCATAACGTGCTTCTGATTTTAGTCCTGCAGGTCAGTAGTAAAATGTGTTTCATTATTCGACCTTCAATGAAAGAAATCAGCTAAGGAGGATAAGACAGGCAAGTGCCAAAACAAGGAGCATTGCCATTCCTAAAACATGATTTTTTTAGAAATGCCCTGTTGACTACTTGAAACATGGTAAATTGATTACATTTTTAAAATGTTTCATGCCACTATGAAAGCAGAGTTTTAAAAGACAAATTTAAATCATTAAAATCACTGCAACGTATGATAATTATCACAAGGGATATTTGTGTTTTTAAAAAGGTTAACCTCAAATGTATGTCATTGTATGAAATTTCACATGAGATATTTAAGTTAGGTCATGGTAAATAAATGTGACTGTTGGTCCATGCATGTGAACATGCATATAGTTTTCTACATAAGGCACCTTTCACAGTGAATACTATGATAAAGTGCTTCATAAAGTGTATTTATTGATATTAAAACAAAAGATGAATTAAAAAAATGTTTTGGTGTGAACAGTACAAATTTCACAGCAACATTGATAATCCATGCAAAGGACCCCAGATATGGCAGAGTGAAGGAATTATCACAGCTTCTTAATTTTAAAAAATGATATGGTTTAAAATATATAGTTGAAGTTAGTCGTTAGACGGGAAAATGAAAGAGGTTTATATACTACTAGCAAAATACCCGCGCTTCGCAGTGGCGAAGTACTGTCTTAAAATTTTTATTAAGAAGACAATTAAACCTTTTTAAAACTGAGGGAAAATATACCAATAATTATTTGTTAAGGATCTCTTTGTATGCCACGTTGTCAGTTCAGCCCTCCAGTTGTAATTTGACCAAGCTGTAGCTGTGTGCTGAGCTTACTCTTGAGCATGCAACGTACAGTTGGCCATGTGAACAGTAAGCTTGTCTCAAATCTCACAGCTTGGATTGCTGCTGTCATAATCAGTTTAAGTTTCATTGTTTGTTTCAATTACAACAGTATTTGTAGGACTTGTGCTAAAGAGACATTCGGCATCTGTCAAGCGTTGTAAGTATACAACCAGTTTCTTTGATAACTTCATATCAAGCTTTTGAGAGTTTAAACATTTCTAAACATCCAAGTGTCCACTACTGAAATCGTCACCTGTGAATCTAAGATGTTTAAGAGGCATTGGCGGTTGTCCAAAGGTGTAAAATATTTGGCCATTTCGGTACACTTAAGCATTTCACTCTTTTAGTGCTCCTGTGTAGTATAATTATCTCCTGTACTGTCATCAGTCCACACCTTGAACCTGTCCCAGTCATTCAATACATAAGACACAATGTTCCTCCGGATATCAAGAGTGAGCCTGATATGGCCGTGCAATATGTAACAAAGAGAATGGAAAAGGCAGGTGCCATCTCCGGGCATGGAAACCACTTGGTAAGTGACAGTTCTTTGATCGATGGTGATCACCTTGATAGACATGTTAATGGGGGTACGGTTGGAATGATAAAGGAAATAGGTACCTGAACAATGTAAAGTAAGTCTAAAATACCTACACAATAACTATAATCGTAATAAATGAACAATAAAACAGCTGAGAAGCCGTGGATTAAATAAAAAGACTGTAGTTATCAGCAGGGAGACGTGAACACCGTGGCGAAGCAAGGAAGGGAATGTAGAGACTGGAGCGACAGACGGCCTTATAAAGGCAGGCAGCCAACAACGTGGGAGGCGTTGGGATGGGGGACCCAACGCCGCCTCACACGGTGACCGAGCTGCAGGCTATGGACGTATATATGTACGTAAGTAGGATTCAGTTAGCGTTGGGAACCGCATACCAAATTTCTTGAAGATGAGCCCATAAGTAACAAAGACCGTTGAAAAGTTCAATATGACGGCCGACAGTGGCATCATATCACCGAAATAAGTACCAAATTTCAGCCTTCTACCTACACGGGAAGTTGGAGAATTAGTGACGTTGGAAAGTTCAATATGGCAGCTGACAGTGGCGTCACACCACCGAAATAAGTACGTACATTGGTTTCGGTTAGCGCAGGGAAGCCGCCTACCAAATTTCGTGAAGATGGGGCCATGAATAAGAAAGTTCAACATGGCGGACGCTGTTGACCGTTATGCGTAGAATTTCGAAATGAAACCTGCTTAACTTTTGTAAGTAAGCTGTAAGGAATGAGCCTGCCAAATTTCAGCCTTCTACCTACACGGGAAGTTGGAGAATTAGTGATGTTGGAAACTTCAATATGGCAGCCGACAGTGGCATCATACCACCGAAATAAGTACGTACATCGGTTTTGGTTAGCGCAGGGAATCCGCCTACCAAATTTTGTGAAGATGGGGCCATAAATAAGAAAGTTCAACATGGTGGACGTTGTCGAACGTTATCGACCGTTATGACCGTTCCGTGTAGAATTTCGAAATGAAACCTGCTTAACTTTTGTAAGTAAGCTGTAAGGAATAAGCCTGCCAAATTTCAGCCTTCTACCTACACGGGAAGTTGGAGAATTAGTGATGAGTGAGTGAGTCAGTGAGTGAGTGAGTCAGTCAGTGAGGGCTTTGCCTTTTATTAGTATAGATATGCAAGTTCAAAAATAACTCCAGAGAATTAGCAATATGAAGCTACTGTACATAGGTGGACCCAAAAATTCCCAGAATCGGTCAATAATACAGGAGTAGGGTATAGTTATCAAATATGCCACTAGGTATCATATGTCTACAAGTCTGGTTAATCGGTCTGCCGAGTGGCATCATGCTGAGCTAATCAAGTGAGTATTTCTGGTGTTTATTCTACAATTGTGGAGGTGACTTCTGAAATTTTTTCTCCAAGAGACAATAATGATCACGTTTTTCACGTTACATTGAACCTGCGAGGTGTCTTAGGGAAAGTATCAGGATTTAAACGTCCACAGAAGTGGAGTACGAAAAACTGCATTTTGCATCTGTACACACTCAAACAGTTTTTGATCAGAAACTGTGGTTGCTTCACACCTCTCGTATTCGCGCAGATTTTGCTTTATATGACATCTCTTTGTCCTGAAATTAAAACTGAGATGAAAGGGAAAAAGATTTACTACCATGGAAGAAATACAGGAAAAAATACTGGAGTCTCTAGAGACGGTAGCAAAAGATGAGTACAGGATATGCTAACAGGAATGGAAGAAGTATTGGGACAAGGTTACTGAACCTCAAGGAAAATTTTTTGAAGTTGACTTAAGTAAGTTGCTGTAGGTTTTATAATAAAGTTTTTTTTTTTTTTTTTTTGTTTAACAATTCCAGAAATTTTTGGGCTCCCCTCGTTTTGGCCACTGTTAGGAAAAGATGAAGTTGGCTCATCCAAATGGACAGATTTTAATAAACAGACCAAGAAAGGAAGAAAAGAGTGCTGCATAAAGAATAGTTGAAAAAGATTAAAATAAATGTCTGCCAAAACCAAAACTTTGCAACAATATTCAGAAGTTGAGAAAACATTGCAATAGTTTTGAGTACCTAATGATCCTTTCTACAAATAACTGAAGCCACAAGTTTTTTTTTTGTTTGGAATTTATCCAGATACATTTACACAAGTGTTATTGTGTTACCAGCAGTGCCATCTTAAGTAGCTTCCACAACTGTGACCAGCAGTGATTACCATTGTCATAAACAATATGCCTGACTAGGAAAAGATTCCCAAAATTGTGCCAAAACAACATCGCCAGACATAGTAAAAATATAACGATTTTAGGGTTTTGAAAATTGCTGGAAACATTTTGGTGTTTATACTTTTGATGGACTATTACTGCACCAAAATTTGGTTTGTTGTTTTCATGTACAGGCACCGCCATTTTGTATGTTTTTTGGTAGCTGTGACTATGTTGTGTTAGTGATGACATCTCATTGCCATTGGTTACTGGAAGTCATAGCATGTGACTTCATCAACCTTCCATTATTTATTATGTCCAGGTTTTTAGATTTAAGACAAAAACCGAATTATTTAACAGTTCGATTCAATTTAGTGGTTCAGGACTTTTGATTAGTGTTTTGACACTTGTAAATTTGTGTTTTTGTCATTCTAGCTTTTAACACTGATAAATTGTTTTGTTAATAGTTTCTGGGGTTTCTTTTCAACTCCTGGTCCTTGTCCTATTAGAAGATGTGAAGGATGTTACCTCCCACATTAAAGCCTGTGCTGCTCTTTCTTATATAGTTCCTTTGTGTTCTGAGACGTAGTCCAAACTTTCATTGATGTGGAACCCTAAGTACTTGCAGGAGTGGATCACCTCTACATCCAATCCCTGAATTATGACAAGACATAGAGGATCATTGGTACGGCAAAAGTCAATAACCAGTTCCTTGGCTTTGCTGATGTTAAGTTGCAGACAATTCTCTTTGCATCAAGAAAAAAAATTCTCCACCACTCTGTCTCATCCCACTTATCAATACACCACATTAATGCAGAATCATCAGAGAATTTCTGCAAGTGACATGACCTGGTGTTATATTTATAGACAGGGGTGTACAGAGTGAAGAGAAAGGGAGACAGAACTGTTCCCTTTGATGCTCCAGTGTTGTTCACATCCATATCAGAACCGCAGTCCTCGGGTCTCACAATTATTCAGGACACCATAGGTTCATCAACCTGCATATGGCAGCACTGGGGTGCACTGGTTAGTGTTGCTGCTTGATAGCTTAATTTCCCTACCTAGCCATTGTCTATGTGGACTGCACACATTCTCACTGTGTTCAAACTGGTTTTATCTCACCTTTCCTCTGTTGTCAGATGACTGTGTTTTAGATAAAATAATAATGGAGCTTTATATTTTCATGATTTGTTTCACTAAATCTTAAAGATTTATTTTGTTTTACTGTATTTTGTCCTTAGTTAATGCCTCAGTCTGTGAGTTTATGTATATATATAATTAATTTACTGTGCTTTATAATAATCTATACAGTATGTGAAAGCTATCTGAGCCTGTACTCATAAAGAACTGCACAAATATGAATTTAAAATATATTATAAGGGATTCTAAAATATATGATTTTAATGTCAATAGGGGTGTGTAGCAGAGGCTGAAAGATTACTCTGTAGTGAACAGAGGGCTGATGTCATGCAGTCAGCTGAGGGTTATGTGGAGATAATGTATGCTACTTGTTAGCACATTATTGTGAATCCAGTGGAACCAGGTCCTTCTGAGTTGTTGCTAAAATAAACATTTGGATGAAAACTGCATAGATTATGAAGGCATGAAAAGTATTTCTAGAACTCAGACATGGTAAGGTCAGGTATCTCATGACCATCACTAGAGCTTTATTAATAGTAAGTGATTCCAGTGCCTCTGCTGGACTCTCAGTAGGGTGCTACTGTTGCATAGCTGATTGCACTCCCAGAACTTTCCGGCTAGGCTGACTGAAATTATTTGGTCTAAGAATGAATGAGTAATGAGTAATTGTATAAAATTTACTAAATGTACCCCTGTAAAACTCATCCTATTTATTCTTTTAGATTTCCTCTTAAACATTTCCTGCAGTTCAGATTATGTTAATCAAAAGCTTATAAGACCATTACCCTTCAGTGGCTTTCAATAGCAAAAGCAAAAGCTTCAAAATATCTACTGTGCTTCACTCTGTGAAATTTATATTTTACATGCATCTGCTTTATTTGATTGATGTGCGCTTGGTCTTTGTGTTGCTTGTTTCTCAAAACCTATTCATTTTAAAATATAGTCTGTCCAAGACTCATATATCTAACATTCATGTAAATCAAGTCACATGAAGAGGCTGCCATATTTGCATAGAGTATAGTAACCGCTGATGAAAGTTTCTGCAACAAATTTTCAGTTTTTGTGTAGTAATATAGGGTGGCACAGCACAATGATATAGTAGTCAGAGCTCCTTTTTAACAGATCAGACTTTCTGTTTGAATCCTGCTGCAGTTGTTATCTTTGTGGACTGTTCATGTTTGCTCTGTGTATGTGCAGGATCTTCTCGTGCTTCTCCAGCTTTCTTTCTGTATTCCCAAAAAATTCTGGTTAATATAATAGTTGATTCCTAATAGGCCCATGTGTGTGTGAATGTGGTCTGCAATAGACTAGCATTATTTTAAGGCCTTTTCCTGCCTTGTACCCAGTGAGGTTAGGACAGATCACACACTTGATTCGAATTAAACACATGTTATTTAGGGTTTCACTCTAAATAAGCCCAGAATATAATTTGATATACATTGGTAAAATGCAATTGTGTAATGGCATTCGTGGAGTCTGCAAGTAAAGCAGTATTGGACTTGGGTCTACTGGACCCGATCAAAGTACATTGAAATTTCAGGTGAATTTTGCCCAGGTTGCAGACTGCAAAAATAATATGTACAGGTGGTAACACAATAATAACTTTAAAAATAACACCTGCCTTCTGGTATCCATGTTGCAGTATTCATTGTTCAAAATTAGGTTAAAGTTTTTTTGTTTTTTTTTATTAACCCATCCATTTGCATATTATGGTTAGAGTCACATCTTATAACATTTTTATTTATACTGCCAGTTAATATCACAGGTTTGATGACATGGTACATGTATAAGTATATGTTATAGGAATGCCTTTATCTATTTATGCTCAGTTGTTTGTTAATCACTAACTAATAATAGGTACACCACTGTCACCTTCTCTTCTGTATTTATAGTTAATAATTTTTTTAAACTTGAACTATTGTTGATAACTACAAAAACTATGTGTACTCTATGTATGTATATATATATATATATATACAGTATATATAAATATATATTTATATAGATAGCACACATCCTGTCCAGATCAGGCATTAAAGTAGTGCATACACTAAGAAACACTCTGCAGACAGTTCTTTTTAATGACAAGAGCAAGAAATCTGCAGCAGAGACACGAAACTCAGCATACAGTATACCATGAAATTTATGCATAGCTGTATACATGGGACAAACATTTAATACATTCACAACACATATACAATAACATCACAATGCTGTCAGAAATAAGGACCCATGGTCTCTGATGTATCTTCTTCTAATTCTTTTGGCTGCCCCCGTTAGGGGTCGCCAAAGCGGATCATCTTCTTCCATATCTTTCTGTTCTCTGCATCTTGCTCTGTTACACCCATCGCCTGCATGTCCTCTCTCACCACATCCATAAACCTTATCTTAGGCCTTCCTCTTTTCCTCTTCCCTGGCAGCTCTATCCTTAGCATCCTTCTCCCAATATACTCAGCATCTCTCTTCTGCACATGTCCAAACCAAAGCAATCTCGCCTCTCTGACTTTGTCTCCCAACCGTCCAATTTGAGCTGACCCTCTAATTTACTCATTTCTAATCCTATCCATCCTTGTCACACCCAATGCAAGTCTTAACATCTTTAACTCTGCTACCTCCAGCTCTGTCTCCTGCTTTTTGGTCAGTGCCACCGTCTCCAGCCCATATACCATAGCTGGTCTCACTACCATCCTGTAGATCTTCCCTTTCACTCTTGCTGATATCCGTCTGTCACAAACTACTCCTGACACTCTTCTCCACCCATTCCACCCTGCCTGCACTCTCTTTTCACCTCTGTTTTCACAATCCCCATTACTCTGTACTGTTGATCCCAAGTATTTAAACTCATCCACCTTCGCCATCTCTACTCCTTGCATCGTCACCTTTCCACTGACCTCCCTCTCATTTACACACATGTATTCTGTCTTGTTCCTACTGACCTTCATTCCTCTCCTCTCTAGAGCATATCTCCACCTCTCCAGGGTCTCCTCAACCTGCTCCCTACTATCTCTATAGATCACAATGTCATCAGCAAACATCATTGTCCACGGGGACTCCTGTCTAATCTCGTGTGTCAACCTATCCATCACCATTAGAAATAAGAAAGGGATCAGAGCCGATCCCTGATGTAATCCCGTTCCAACTTGAATGCATCCGTCACTCCTACCTCCAGTCGAGTGTTGCCTTCCTGCCTCTCAGCTGTGACTCGCCTGGACAAGGGAGTGCAACCCCCTTTTTATTATGGACAGGGCCATTGCCTGTTGGAAATGCTTCCGGGTCAAATGGAAGTCCAATATATTGGAGAGTGCATCTCCATGCAGCACCCTTTTGCAGCACCCTTTTGCAGCACCCACGGACCCCAGCAGAGCTGTGCTGCCAGACTACTGCTCCCGGTATTTCCTGCTGCTTACTGACTGGGTGCCAATATGGAGGTCTGCTGCCATCTAGTCCCTGGGGGGAATAAACACCCCTCAGAGACTGTCATTCCCTGTCCTCTTCTTTTATCTCGGCCAGGGAATGTCCTCAAAACATGTCAGGTCGGGATGCCTTTCCAAATGCCTGGAGCTTCCCGCCTGGGTGAGGAATTTCTAGTCGGGATGTCTATCCCTCCCATATGCCACCTACAAAGGTATACAATAGGACTGAACCTTGCTTTTAGCTAGGCACTAAAATGTACTGAAAGTGGTGTCTACCGATGTAGTTGCTTTTTCTACTGTACAGGAGTCTACATGTTCTAACAAGGCTTGGCATGGACAGGGATGCAGTCTCTGTGAGATGTGCCTCATTTGTTGCCTGACTCAGTTTAAAAACTAATTTTAGTGTTACATCTTTCTGCTGCACCAGAGCAAATGCATGTGTTCTGATTCTCTCAGCATTCTCTTCCTATGGTTATGACATCTTGTGGAAGCTTTCTCCTTCATCTCTTACAAATGAAGAGTGGCAAAAGTGAAGTTGGAATGGAAGTAAGACAGAAGCATATAATCAAGTTACATGATAGTGGATAAATGTGTAAATTCTGAGATATGCTGGAAAAAGTCAGATAATAGATATTATGAAGCATATATTCCTTTATACCCCTAAAATTCAAGAATGTAAAGGTGTGCCAAGGACACGAAACTGAGCAGTGGATAAAAGTCATCTAGTCAAATGAGTTATTTGCTTTGTCTTAAACAAGTGCTGGAGTAGATGCTCATTTCCATCAGTGAATATTATAATAAAAGGAGATGTCCATAAATACAAGACATCTCTGAGAGATTGTGTTCACCCGCGGTGAAGCATTTTAATTTTATATTAACAGAGTTTTACAGAATGTCAATGACTCTAACTGCAGGGCACAAGTTGTTAGAAGATGGTTTAAAGATCATGACTAGAATAATGTCCACACCATGGCTTGGCCCATGACCCAAGTTCTATCCAACTGAGATTCTAAAGTTGCATGTGAAAGCATTCTCCACTACTTACTATCAAAACACCGACTGCAGCAATTTCTGACTTGCGAAGAATGGCGTCACATCCAGTAGACATTGTCAGAATCTGTGTAAAGGTACATTGAAGTTGTTTTGTCACGTGGCTTAATGTCTCAAAACATTAGTAAAGTAAATAACTCAATGTTACTTTAAGTAAAGTTATTCACATACATACCTTTACATAAGACGACTAGACTTACACTATTAAAAATATTTATACTTGCTTTTTTAAATTGCTCAATTTATCCTGTATTCTGTTACTGTCTAGGGAGTATGAACTATGGTTGGGCCAGGGCAGGGGTTACACCAGGTTGGTACTGAGCAGAAAAATCACACACTGTCACACAAATGCTCAACACACACACATACACACAGAGTCTTTAACTTAAGACATTGTGAAGACATTGCAACTCCAAAGTGGTGTCTGGTTTGAAAGATGGTTTGTTTTCTGCAAGTTTTTTTAGCCAGTGTTGCAACATTTTTTTTAAAAGGATTCAAAAAATGATTAGGAGCTTTTTGATGCATAGCAAAAGGCTTCATTAACTATTAAAAAAAAATTCTTTAGCCTCCTAAATAGCACACCCTTATGAATACACCATCCAGCCAATATGTGTGGTCCAGTGTACCTTAATTGGTGTTTATGCTGTCTTTATCGGCAACGCTTAAATCACAATGTCTGAATTACTTGCAAGTTCACCTCCCAGCACCCAATATCCTATTTGCTGAGCATAAATGTTGATGGATTCCCTGTAAAGATGATTAATTATCCCATAAAAAATTAAACTTACAGTAAGAAAGACTTGTTGGGAGAGAATGTTCCGGGTGCTTTGGTTGTTTGCTCATTAGATGCTCGTTAGCAGATGGATTTCAGCGGTTATAAATAATTCTGTTGAGTGTGTACTAGGCAGCACATATAATGGTGTCTCAAGCGAGGTGTCAGATCATGCTAAGTGACAGTACTCTAGCCAAGATGATTAACTCTTACTGTTAACTTTTCCTTTGAAGATTAAATACCAGGTGCTCTCTTACTGAAGCACAATTTCAGGGGTTTCATAATAATGAGTAGCACATTTTAGAGCAAAGATGTACCTAACTTTTGTACAAAATATTTAAATCTAATTGGTGGAGTTTTTTCAGAGATTCTTTGACATCCCAGAACTTGGAAAATGGAAGATGAGGGCTTTTTCTCTGAAGGCCTGCTGTTTAAAAAATTAAAAGGAGACAGCTGTGTCCCAAAACAACTGTGGTGGCATGCCATCAAAGTTATATATCTCATAGAAGAACGAAGCAAAAAATATTCTAGGTTTGCTAGCATGTGTGTAACATATAAAAGGATTAGTTTTCATTTTTGTCTACTTGATTTTGATAAGATACATTTCATAACAAATGAATGCTGTTAGATTATTAAATGGAATAGGGCCATAACTTCTTTAAAGAATAAAGTGCATTTAAAGAGCTTGCTTTGACTGGACTAGTACTTAAATTTATACATTCTGTCTCTGTCTCAGTATACTGATGGAATAAAAGGCACATCCTGTTTTCTGGAAAGTGAAAATTATATGATTTGTATAAAATTAAAATAGTTGTCAATTTTTTTAGCCCTTGTGACCAGCCATACAGCTTAACCAGTAAGCCACTTCAACTTGTCAAATACAAGGAACCTCATTAGATGCACATTTACATTTCAAAAATGATGTTGGTCCTAAGAAAATACAATCTCACTTCCAAAAAAGCTGGAACGCTGTGTGAAATGTTAATAAAAACAGAACCTTATAAACCCATATTTTATTCACAACAGAAAACATATAAAACGTTGAAAGTGAGAAAATTTACCATTGTAAGAAAGGATAAGGTCATTTTGAATTTGATGGCAGTAACATGTCTTAAAAAAGTTGGGACAGGGCCAGATTTACCACTGTGTAGCATCCCCTCTTCAGTGGAATGCAAAAGTTTGGGCAGCCTTGTTAATAGTCATTATTTTCCTGTATAAATCGTTGGTTGTTACGATAAAAAATGTCAGTTAAATATATCATATAGGAGACACACACAGTGATATTTGAGAAGTGAAATGAAGTTTATTGGATTTCCAGAAAGTGTGCAATAATTGTTCAAACAAAATCAGGCAGGTGTATAAATTTAGGCACCGTTGTCATTTTATTGATTCCAAAACTTTTAGAACTAATTAT
>JANRMT010062813.1:22221653-22240829 GCA_026402145.1 Polypterus bichir lapradei | reverse complement strand
CTACACGGGAAGTTGGAGAATTAGTGACGTTGGAAAGTTCAATATGGTGGCTGACAGTGGCGTCATACCACCGAAATAAGTACGTACATCGGTTTCGGTTAGCTCAGGGAAGCCACCTACCAAATTTCGTGAAGATGGGGCCGTAAATAAGAAAGTTCAACATGGCGGACGTTGTTGACCGTTATGACCGTTACGCGTAGAATTTCTAAATGAAACCTGCTAAACTTTTGTAAGTAAGCTGTAAGGAATGAGCCTGCCAAATTTCAGCCTTCTACCTGCACGGGAAGTTTGAGAATTAGTGACGTTGGAAAGTTCAATATGGCGGCCAACAGTGGTGTCATACCAACGAAATAAGTACGTACATCGGTTTCCGTTAAAAGTTTAATATGGCGGCCGACAGTGGCATTATACCACCGAAATAAATTTCAGCCTTCTACCTACACGGGAAGTTGGAGAATTAGTGACGTTGGAAAGTTCAATATGGAGGCTGACAGTGGCGTCATACCACCAAAATAAGTATGTACATTGGTTTCGGTTAGCGCAGGGAAGCCGCCTACCAAATTTTGTGAAGATGGGGCCATGAATAAGAAAGTTCAATATGACGGACGTTGTTGACCGTTATGACCATTACGCGTAGAATTTCGAAATGAAACCTGCTTAATTTTTGTAAGTAAGCTGTAAGGAATGAGCCTGCCAAATTTCAGCCTTCTACCTACACGGGAAGTTGGAGAATTAGTGATGAGTGAGTGAGTGAGTGAGTGAGTGAGTGAGTGAGTGAGTGAGGGCTTTGCCTTTTATTAGTATAGATTTAACTGACATTTTTTATCGTAACAACCAACGATTTATATAGGAAAATAATGACTATTAACAAGGTTGCCCAAACTTTTGCATTCCACTGTAACAACAGTCTGTAAACATCTGGGAAATGAGGAGACCAGTTGCTGGACTTTTGGGAGAGGAATATTGTCCCATTCTTGTCTGGTATAGAATTCTAGTTGCCCAATAGTCCTAGGTCTTCTTTGTTGTATGTGTTGTTTCATGATGCGTCAAATGTTTTTAACTGATGCAAAGTCTGGACTTTAGAAAGGCCAGTTCAGCACCCAGACTCTTCTACTATGAAGCCATGCTGTTGTAATGTATGCAGTGTGTGCTTTAGCATTGTCTGGCTGAAATACGCACAGCCTTCACTGAAAAAGACGTTGTCTGGGTGGGAGCATATGCTGCCCTAAAACCTGTATACACCTTTCAGCATTGATGGTGACTTTCCTGATGTGCAAGTTGCCAGTTCCATAGGCACTAATTCACCCCCATACCATAACAAGCCAGATGGTCCCTCTGTTCTTTATTCTGGAAGATGTGGCTTCCAGGTTTTCCAAAACAGAATTTCAAATTTTCATTCGTTTGACCATAGAATTGTTATCTACTTTGCCTCAGTCCATTTCAAATGAGCTTTAATCCAGCGACATTTCTGGATCATGTTCACATATGGTTTCTTCTTTGCATGATAGAGCTTTAACCAGCATTTATGGATGGCATGGCGAACTGTGTTCACAGACAATAATTTCTGGAAGTGCTCCTGAGCCCTTTCAGTAATTTCCATGACAGAATCAGGCCTGTTTTTATTGCAGTGCTGCCTGAGGGTTCGACAGTTTTTTGCAGATTGGTAAACCTCTGCCCATCTTTACTTCTGAGAGAGTCTGCCTCACTAAGATGCTCTTTTTATACCCAATCATGTTACTGACATATTGCTAATTAACCTAATGAGTTGTGAAATGTTTCTACAGTTGTTTCCTTTTAGTACAACTTACTTTTCCAGCATTTGGTTGGCCCCATCCCCACTTTTTTGAGACATGTTGCTGCCATCAAATTCAAAATGAGCTGATATTTTTCATTAAATAGTAAAATTTCTCACTTTCAACATTTTATATGTTATCTATGTATCTTCTAGTGTAAATAATATATGGGTTTATGAGATTTGCAAATCATTGCATTCTGTTTTTATTTACATTTTATACAGTATTCCAAATCTTTTGGAATTGTGGTTGAAGTACACATAAGGGAAAACTTGGAAGAATACATACAAAGGCAAAAAACAGCCTCCCTGTCCAAAATTAACAGATCTTGAACCAATGTTTTGTTCAATGGAGTGACAGGCCCTCTTACTTACCACTGCACCACACAAAACACCAAACCAGTCTCACCTCTCTTCCCAAACATCTCACTGTGTCCCTCTATCACTTTCTTTTTCCTCCAGATTTTCTTTCTCCTGTCATAAAGAATGTGCTCCACCCAACTTTCAGTAAACTCTTAGATGCAATTAAGCTTTAAAGTCCATTCTGGGGTCACTTCACCCACAGCTCCAGAATCACTGAGGGGTTAGTGTTTGCGCCCTTGACTACAGATTAGAACTCCCTGTAGCGGCTCCAGCTGTCCTTGCAATGCTAATTGATCATTTGCCCTTGCAGGGCCAGGTCCCGAAGGCACCTCACCATCTGCCTGCTGATGAGGTAGCATAATCCTGTATTTTTCCACCTGGATCCAATACCTCTAGCTATTTGGAATTTTTCTTCCTACCAAAGAATGTTAGTTATCCATGACAGTAGCTGGGTCCCTGGCTATATAGGTTTCTTCAAGCTGCTCTCTCTCTGTCTCTCACTTATGCTGGGGTCCCTGGACATTTTGACCCCTAGTAAGTCTTGCATTCCAGCACCGAGAGTCCATCTTCCTTTCTGTCTGTTGAACATTGCTCTATCTTATGTCAACCTGATGGTGCACTTGTCTTTAGAAATCTTTTCACACCCAGCCACCCCTTAAAAGCCATTTGCCATTCAAATATTTCAATGATGTATCCATTTGCCTTCACTAACATTCCTGAATTGTGTTCGATTATTACAATATGTAAGTGAAAATAAATGGAGCACAGGGCTTAGAGAGAATCCTAAATGGATCAAAAAATAAAAAATAAAAATGGCAGGTTATTGTACAAGGATATTTTTCTGAATTAAATCTTGTCATAAATATTGTTCCATAGGCATCATTGCTACTCCTTTGGTTGTTTTTAACTTTGTTTTTTGGATTTCATATTGGGACAGTGCTTGCTATTGATGTTGCCTATTTTGAAGGCATTGCCTTCTGTGCCTTTTGTGTTCTTCAGAGCCTTAAACAGAGCCTTTTTTGAATAACTAATCTTTTATTTAAAAATGTTCCTCATTGCCCGTTTTGTTTCTAGCCATGATTTGACAGTTTTCCCCTTCTTTAATGGGAAATTTTGTGATTTTTTGGGACTTTCGTTCTTGGAAACTTTTTAGTTCACAAAATGGGGTGTATATGTTTTATAGTATGTTGTATACTAAAAGCAGTTTCAGTGGCATACATCAAATCCAAACTTGTAGCAGATATGCAAGACTTTAACGTTATACATGCTTCAGCATTAAAGACCTCCATTTTATGACACTGTTTTAAAGTGGCTTAATACATTTCAATATATTGACAGTGTGAAGGACATGCTTGTTGTACCATTAAGGATTGTTATACAAGTAATAGCAGAGAATACAAAAGAGTATCACAAGCAATAGACATTCAGCATGATGTCAGACAGTAGCATTAGGCATTTCAAACAGTGAACAATTCACCAAATAACTCATAAATATTTATCCTGTCACCATATAAGATACAAATAGTGCAAAAAAACACCATACAATATAAATAGTGTAAATAGTGTAATAATTTATCTTCCTTTTTACTTAGTTTATTATTAAATGAAAACGGGATATGTTAAACTATTTGCAAACTCATTTAGAAAAATGTATTGTGAATGGTGCAGTTTATTTGAAAACTTTTTTATTTAAGACAAGTAAATAAACTACATCAATTCTTATTTCACTACTTTATTTCTTAACTTAGCTGCCTGATTCAAGGCACCAGACAGTGACCATTTACGCTGTACTTTCACAGATCCTCACATCCTGGTGTCACACCCGTTATAAAGGAGTATTGGCTTTTTTCAGCTCTTCTAAAGCTTAATACTAAACATTTACACTGACAGAGATATACCTCAGAGTGATAATTGTTGTTTTAGTATCAATATATTTCTCATTGTACAAATACTCATGAGAGAAATATGCTTGAATTGAAACAAAACCTTTCATTGTTTTTTATTATAATGTTATTGATATTTGTTTATTTATGGTCTGGCTGCCATTATAACAATATTCCTCTCCTTGGGTCCCACTGTGGTACCGATTTTCATATCTGGGTCCACAGATTAAAAAGTTAAAAAATCCCAGTATATAAGAAGCTGCATGTAAAAAAGAATACTTTTAAAATCAGAAGTTATGGTTTAGGAGTTAATAGGAATCAAGAAATACCATAAATGCATTCATGGCATACATTCACCTGTCATCTGTCATTTTTGATGGCAGCAGTTTCTTTTGTTGTAGCACTACAGTTATGTTAAATTTCACAATGTTAGTGAAGACATGCCACATTACAACCAAAAAATATTTTTCCTGTTTTTCTGCATGAACTGTAATTTTCTTTTTTTTATTGGGAGAATAAATAAACTCATTTTCACATCCAGGATTTGCTTAGCATTCTGTGTTGGTGGTATTTATTGTTTTTTTTTTTACCACTTTAATCTATATTTGCAGTTCTGCTGTGCTTCCATGGCTGTTTAATAATTTTTACAACAACTGTGACTCAAAACGGTTATGGAAGTGCATCGGGTCAGTGAGTTGCCTGTGGGGATTTTACCACAGCGCCCTGTATAACCGTGAGAGTGCCATGTAGCCTGCCTGTGCTCAGTGTGTGTCATAGCTGTGAAGACCCTTAGGATGGCTGTCAGCCCTGCGTGAAATTCAGATTGCATGTACTTAGGTCTGAGTTTTGGATTTTCAAGTCACACAATACATTTCATTTCATGCAGGGTAAAAACCTCTTTTGGCAGTACTGCAAAACAGTTTTCAACTTCCCACATCCAATTCCCCTACCCCTATCCACTGGGACCCGCTGGCTGGTTTGATAAAAGACTAGACAGATCTTTACGGTGTATATGGACTTTGTTCATATGACCCTGATTTACTTTGTAGTACTAATTAAGTACGAGTCCCTCGCTCGCAGCGCTCACTACCTTAGAATGCGCTGTTGATGTATGTAAACTGTTAAAATGTAAATATCACTTAAGGCTCCATTTAAGAAAAAAAGTTAATAACATTGATAATCATTCAGGTCAGTGCATTTGTGACAGGTAGGCTCGACTGCCTTCAGGATTTCAAAGCCTGCCATTTTATTTTTTCATAGCATAGTGATTCATGATAAAGTTTTCTTCTGCTAAACATCTAAAGGAGGAGTCATTTATTCTTCATGGTTTTCTTGTGTTGGTGCAGCTTTAATATGTTACATTATTTTGTAAAAAAACAAACAAACAAACAAATACCTTGTAGCTTTGTAGATAAGGATAAACCTAAGAATTTCATCATATTGCTGTACTTTATTTTGATTCCACCTAATTTAACTTTTAATTCAGTTGTGATAGACAGCATTAGTTCATTGCATGAGCCAGCAAGATTAATTACTCTAAATAATCTTTTACAGATGTTGCTATAAAAGGTGTATAGATGCAAGTTCTCATTTTTTGGGTGGTTCCCTTTGTTATATCTTGTTACACTGCCATGATGTGCCATTTGACTTCAGTCATGTAAAGCTGTAGCAGGGTGCAGTATCTACTTGGCAAAAAGGCAAAATAATTGTCATCAAGTAGAAGGACAAGAAAGACGTTAGACCCCTAAGCACTGTTCACCATTCAGCAACTGTCAATGTTTGTGTAAGGAGAAATGTGGACATCATTAAGCCTTGCACATGCAGTGACACAATGGATGGTGTCGATCATGTGGATCAGGTGCTGACATTCTACCCTCTTGTGTGGAAGCAACATAAACACATTATAAGAAAAGTATCAAAGAAATACACTTCTACTGTCCTGATTACAATGTGCATTGGTGTCTGTTTCATAACATATTACATGAAGGATGTGTATTAAATCTGCATCAATGCAGCAGTGGAGACTAGACATACCTTTCCTACTGTATCTGTGTTAATGTTTTGGTATTTACATGTTACTGTTACACGTAATAAATTTTTTTCTTATTGAAAAAATTCAAAGTTTTTGGTTAATTTTTCTGAGGTTAAAATAATGTTAAGGAGGATAACAAGAAAAAGGACATAATTCATTTTAACAAGCAAGCAAGTGGGCTGAAGGAATGCATAATACATTTTCCAGAGACTAAATAGACACTTGCAGTGGTGACAATTTGAAGTAAAACTCACACATTTGGTAATTCATGGGACAGGCTCTCCATTTGGATGGTAAATTCACAAAGGCTTTGGTTAGAACAAAACGTAGAGGTCACGGTGGGATTCCAGAACCTTGGTTAAGAACACCTGTCCAAACGGTAAATCAAGGTCGTCAATTTAAGCACTATTGAGAATAAGCAGTGAGTGTTCTTTCTATTTCAAATATTCATTGCAGCCATTTGCCCAAAGACCTTTTAACAGACTACCTTCAGCGCTCTTCATTTTCAATTATTTGATAACTTTAAATTTCCTCCTTTGAATATCATCCTGTCAAAATCTAGTAGATCTGAGAAATAAAAACATACATAAATAAATAAAAATGATATAACTATTTAACTTCTGGCTATTCCATGTAATTGAAATGTCTCATATCTTTCATCTCACATTTCCTGAAACTATAGCTGGTCAGTGCAGACTTCCCTGTCCTCAGCTCTTCTTAGGGAATTCTGAGGCATTCCTAAGCCAAATGACAGATATAATTCCTCCAGCATGTCCTGGGTCTGCCGCAGGGTCTGTGCCCATTGGAACATGCCTGGAGTACCTCTAGAGAGAAAAACTGTGGGATCATCCTTATAACGTGCCCAAACCACCTCAGTTAGCTCCTCTCGATCCAGATTATCAATGAATCTGCTGTGAAGCTCTCCCAAAATGCTGAGCCTCTTACCCTATCTTGGAGTGTCAGCTCAGCCACCCTTTGAAGAAACCTTTCTTCCACTTGTACTTGAAATCTTTTTTTTCAGCTACAGCTCTTTACAATAGGGGAGAATAGGGATATAGATCTACTGATAAACTGAGAATTTTGTCTTTAGACTCAGCTTCCACTTTGCCACCATGGACCGGCAGAGTACCAGCAGAACAGCTGCTGCCACTCCAAACCACTTGTTACTGTCATGCTTCGTTTTTTCATCATGCATGAATAAGATCCTGAGATACTTGCACTCCTCCACTAAGGGCAGTTCATCCCCCCCAATCTCAAGAGAGAACCATAACCTCAGACATGGTGATGCTGATCTTCATCCCAGCCATTTCACAGTCAGCAGCAAATTGCTCAAGTGTGATGAAGGTCACAGTCAGATGAGGCAAAGAGGACATCATTATCTGCATAAAGCAACGATGCTACCAGTAACCTTCCCAAATGGACGCAGTTACATCCTCGGAAGCTCGTTGATAACCTGTCCATGAAAAGCACAAACAGGAGTGGTGACAAGACACAACCTTGAAAGAGTCCAACACCCACATTGAACAAATTCAAATTAACACTAAGTGTTCCGATACAGCTCTCGCTATTTTCACAAAGGGAATGAATAGTACACAAACGTGTAAAAACATTGAGAAACATAGGCATGAAAACCAAAACAGAAGGCAAATTGAAGTCAGAATGCAAAAAAGGTTTTCTGCCAAAAAAGAATTCTTTATTAGTTTAGGTTTCTGTCCTCTAAAGCCGAATGTGCTGACCACAGTTACTGATTTCCTTGACAGATCATGTCAGTTTATGTGTCTGAAAATCAGCACTCATGTCACATTTACCAACCAAGTGCCGACCTTCCAGCATTATCTTGCTTGCCCTTTTTTGTGACAGCCAATACTGAGCTGCCTGACAGAGACGATGCTGTATGAAGGATTGACAGGTTAACAGGTAAGGTAAGTTCAGGTGAAGTCTCTGCCCTTTTCTCTTTTTTCCATTCTGTTTTAGTAAGCAAAACACAAGACATCATAAAGACTACTCACTCTTCAGTTTAAAACATGCATGTTCCTTTTTCCTTGCTGCAACATTCTATGCATTGTACTTCAACATGACCGTTTATTGGTTGTCAGCTATCATGCACACGGAGTGCACCCTGACGATTAAAGACAAAATCTAATTGCATTGATTTTATTAGAGCAAGTCATAGGCTAGTAAGTCTCAGACACTGGGTATGTCACATTACGCTGCTTCACAGGCATGTCCTAATGACTCTCTTAAATTATGTACATGAAAGCTATGATTGAAAATCGCAGGAAAGGCTGCCTAATGTGGAATAATCTTTAAGTACCCTAACAAAACAAGTGCATCAGGAGAACAACAGATGTGCACCGCAATCTTATATAGGCAAGAAATTTGTAATGTGACTCATGTATCACATGACCTGCAACAGGCGTAGTAACAACATAACTACTGCCATGCAGTGATAGGAAGAGTGGAGCCTTGGATGAGACAGATGTTCCATTATTGGGAATTATTTGCCGACTAGCTGTGTAAGCCTGTTGTGTAACAAGCACGGGGTCCTAAAAACTATTAAAATAGTCAGAAAAAAAAATTGAAATGTAGAGATGTCAGGTAATTGAAAGGAACTATTCTGGGCATCTCTCCCCTAGGAGGTTTCGTTTTGCCGACATGCTCGCCTCACTTGTGTATTAGCGGCGGGTGGAAAAGTTAAAGGGATACCATTTTGCCAATGTGCTCATCTCGCTTCTTTAGAGGCTAAGCATGTGACTTTCTTCGGAGGTTACGTTTTGCCGATGTGTGTGCTGGCCTCACTTAGGTATCCTTGGAGGTGGAGCCCTTACCCCAACTCAACATCAAACTTCCGGGTCGGACAGACACCCACACTTCCACGTGTAGACGTTTATATACAAGATGGTGGCAGAAAGAAAACAGTTTTGTGTATTGCTTTATTAAAGCATTTATTTATTAAAGCATATGTTTATGTATATGTCAAGGGGCAATGCAGATTATGGACTTAGAGAAGCTGGGGGAGCTTTGCCCAGTTCAGGCCACCCCTAACATATGATGTCCTAGATGGCTGCTCATTTTAATCTGACAGTGATAGTCAGAAAATGATGGCAACTATCCAAAACACAAAATTGATGTGATCTGATATTCTGCCACAGAGTAAAAAAATAGCAGTTAAGTGGAATTTAGTGGACTGGAAGATGAAACATCGATGAGAAAACAAGCTTGGATGCATTAATACGAAAGGACTAGCATTCATGCATCAAAGTCAAAATGTTTCTGGACATTTCATGGACAGTTAGTAATTTAAACATCTCTTCAAAATGCCAGCTAAAAAAATGACTGCTAAAAAAAGATCACACCTAATTATAAATAAATTAACAAATTTAAAAAATATAATTAGAAAAGAAAGGTATATTTGAACTGTCTATTAAAAACCAAAGTAAAAAATTATCAGATCTCTCAAAAGAAATTCTGAAAGCCCAGGAAAAAATTAGAAAAGTCTAGAAATCATAGCACTATAATAACGAGAAGATAATTTTAAAATCGTAAATTGAAATAGAAAATTTTCATAAGTGAAATGTAGAGGGTCCAGAGGAGCCTTAGCATTAATTCATGAGAATTTGCTTTATTTAAATCCTTAAGTAATTATGTATTGTATAGTTTCACAAGATATATTTCAGAATGGATAGCTGGAATGTGGGAAAATAATAAAGAATATTACATGAGAAACAGAAGGGCACAGTTTGAATCTACTTGAGGTGAAATAGATTAAGAGTAAATATGGGCAATATTTCTATGACTAAAACAGATTTAAAAGCACAGAATAAGGGAAATGGCTAAGATGCCTTGTCTTAGTCTTTTCTTAAAAGTGGTGCCAGACCGCTAAAAGAAAAGAAAAAATTCAAGTCATCTAGATATACTCCCAGTGCACAAGTCAGCATTAGCACATGAGGTTGACAGTAATGGTATATGAATGACTTAGAATGAAGTGTTAGTAACACTAAGGGAAGAAATAGAAAAGACATCACATGGTAATGAAAGAATGTGTAGATCTTAGTGCAATGAAAATAAGTGCTGTAATAAACAGGTAAATTTGCAAGATGAGAGGCAGTAGATACTTTATAATGATACTTTGAAAGTACAATAGGTTTCCTAGATTATCTGCCATTTTCTTTAATGATTTGGAGAACGCATTCAGTAGAATGAAATAAGCAAATAGAAATGCTAAAATCTGAAGAGGATGCGGGAGAACTGTGGACTCAATACTATGAGATATTAATGGAACAGATAATAAGAATCTGTGGTTTGGACAAAAGCGTAAAAAATAATCTGTCAAAAGTATATGGCATGAGACAATTGCTATGTTGATCAATTCAAGGATAAAAAAATATTCCCATAGCATAATATTAAACTTAAATTTAATTTAAAATGACAGGGCCTTGTACATTTTGTTTTTACAGAGCTGCAAACTTAATCATGGCTCAAAATACAGGAATAATCTATGCATCCACCTGCGACTTTATTTGCATCTTCCATTTTTAGATCAGAGTCTAGTTACCATAGATGCTTCAGTGTCATAGTATATATACAGTGTGACAAGTTGAGGAACCATTGCTGGGGATTATTATCATGTTTTGATTTTCATGAACTGAATTTAGCAGAAGGTTTCGGGATAACTGATGTACAATGAGATCTAGTGTTGTAAGAAAGCTTATTTCTGTATCAATGCAATTGCAAATATAGTTCTGACATATTGTAACTTAACTATTGTAAATTAAAAGTGTTTCTTCTGAGAAGAATCATGTGCAGGCCAACAGGAAGAAATCCTGAACTTTGCCCCACGCCTGAGGTCCCTGGTTTATGTCACACATGAAAAGCAGAATCCTATGCTGTCTGAAGAAACTAAGCAATTCTGGGCTTAAGCTTATTTTAGTCTGTTGGGAATGAACTCAACCCCATGTAGCTATAACTTTATTTTAACTTCTGCAATATTATATTATTAAATAAACTCTGTTTACTATATAAATACCATATATACCACTGTATATACCACACACACACGTATATATACATCGTATATACTACTATATATACCATATACATAAGGAGAATATTATGATGTGTCAAATTTTCAACTTCAAGATTATGAAGGATTTAGATTTGTGAACACTATCATTTGTGAATGATCTCTGCATATGTGTAGGTGTGTCAGGATATGGATTTAAATGTTTAAAGATTTATTATTTTCATGTGCACAGAGTACAGTGATTACTCATATTTACTAATCAATACGCAACAAGATGCTGGATATAAGTCCATACATAATGCAAACACTCATTCCAGGTGAAACTTGGTTACATTTCTTGAAGCCTCTTAAATGCAGATTTAGCTCTTCAGAGGTAAATACATATACCCCAGGTTTTTATATATAGAAAAAGTATTGGGATAAGGTGAAAAATGGAAGTTTGAGTTTTTAATGAATACATAATTTTAGTCATCCAAGAACACAATTTAACCTTAGTAGTGGTGTCTTGGATGCAAGTCTACAGAAACAATAACTCAAAAACAATTCACTCATGCTGAATCAAATAGCACAGTTATTGGTATTATTGTTTACAGAGATACAGGATTAACTACATTTTCCACATTTTTTTTTCAGCTGTATAAAAAGGTTTTAGGCACATGTCAAATATATGGTTAGTGAAGTTTATCCATCCATCCATTTTCCAACCCACTGAATCTGAACACAGTGGTCTGCTGGAGCCAGTCCCAGCCAACACAGGGCACAAGGCAGGATCCAATCCCGGGCAGGGTGCCAACCGACCACAGGACACACACAAACACCAAGGCCAATTTAGAATCGCCAATCCACCTAACCTGCATGTCTTTGGACTGTGGGAGGAAACCAGAGCGCTCGGAGGAAACCCACACAGACACGGGGAGAACATGCAAACTCCATGCAGGGAGGACCCGGGAAGTGAACCCGGGTCTCCTTACTGCGAGGCAGCAGCACTACCACTGCACCACTGTAGTGAAGATTCAAAATTTCTAAATGTCAAAAAATATTACAAGGCATACTATGAAGAACAATAAACAGTAAAAGACTAAATCAAATGAAATATTTTGTGTGACCACCTTTTTCCCTTAAACTGCATCAATTCTCTTAGTTGCACTGTAATGCAGATAAGTGGCTGGTAGTTTATTCCAGTTGTTGTTCCAGACTTTGACTGTCTTGTGTGCGTCAGTCTCTCCAGGTAATCTGAGACAGTCTCGATGAAGATCAGGACTGCGGGGAGGCTATTGAGTCTGTTGCAGAAATCTCTGTTTGACCTTTTGATGCAAATAGTTCTTTAAGACCTTGGTTGTGTGTTTGGGGTTGTTGTTCTGTGGCAGAATGAAGTTGATCAGACTGATCAGATGCATCCCTAATGGTATTGTGTGATGAGTGAGAATCTTCTTGTACGTCTTAGAGAGATCATCAACTCTATTTGCAGAAATTCATTTCCAACCCTGCAGGAAACATCCCCTTTACTTTATAGTTGGCTTCAAACACCCGTCTATGTAGCGCTCTTCATCTCTTCTGCAGATAAACTCTTTCCTGTTTGAAACTGTGACTTGTCAGTCCAGAAAAGTTGCTGCTATTCTTCAGCACCCCAGTTTTTGTGTTTGTGAGTCTGTTGTATTTGTTTAGACTTCGAAGGAATGGCTTTGTGGCAGCAACTCTTCCATGAAGACTGCTTCTGATAGGACTTCTGACAGACAGTAGAAGGATGTATTTGCACTGAAGTGGTTACTCTGAGTTCACATCTGTCAGCTGTGCTGGACCTCATTCAGTTTTTCACTTTAATTTGACGCAGCCTTGTTGGCCACTCCCTTTTTTGTGTGGACAGCCACTGCCTTTCTCGCTTTCAGCTTTTCTGTTTTTATTTATTTAGTTATATATTTTTTTTAATTTTATTAATTTTATTAAAATCAAATAACATTCCATACAAATAACTCAAGTTTTACAAAAAAAAGTTTGAAACAAATCAACCCCCACCCCTGAGAAAGAGAGCTAGGCCACAGTGTAAAACTCGATGCTAGTAAAAATGAGTAAATAGATAAATTAATAAATGAATAAAGATAAATGGAATATAAGAGGGGAGAGAACCTGCTTCCTCAGTTTAAATGCTTATTCTAAAATGTTATTGATTAGATCCTGCCAGGTTCTGAAAATTTTTTGTACAGATCCTCTAAGTGAGAATTAGATTTTTTCCCATTTTAAATATTACATAACATCAGTTACCCACGGACTTAGAATAGAAGAGTTAGGATTCTTCCAGTTGAGCAAGATAAGTCTACATGCCAATAGTGAAGTAAAGGCAATTAAAATTTGTTTGTCCTTCTCCACTTTAAGCCCATCTGGAGGTACACCAAATACAGCTGTTAGTGAATTTGGAGGGATTGTGACGCCAAGGCTGTCTGAAAGGCATTTAAAGATTTTGGTCCAGAATGATGTTAATTTGATGCAAGCCCAAAACATGTGACCCAGTGAAGCCAGAACTTGATTGCAATGTTCACAGGCTGGATCTTGCCCTGGAAACATTTTGGACAATTTTAAGCGAGACAGATGTGCTCGATATATAATTTTGAGTTGAATATTTGTATGCTTTGCACATATGGAGCTTGAGTGAATTCTCTGCATTGCTACTTTCCATTCCTTTTCTGAAATGCTGAGTGAGAGATCCTTTTCCCACTGTTCTCTTGGATCTTTGAAAGGGAGGGACTGTAAAATAGTTTTATATATTATGGAAATGCTGTCTGAGTCCTCAAGACTGAGCAATATTTTTTCCGGCATAGAGGTAGGTGGGAGGTGAGGAAAATTGGGCAGGTTCTGTTTAACAAAGTTTCGAATTTGATGGTAATGAAAGAAATGTGTTGCTGGAAAGTTAATACTTCCTGCATTGGTTCCATATTCTGAGTGAGTAAAGCACAATTGGGTTGTTAGTATATTGGTGATAACATGCATTTATTGGGGTGCAAAGCAAGAAATACAAAGAAGTACTGCAGGATTTCATTTCTATTGCGGACCAAGCCTGTGTATGTTTGTGTCCATGTCTATGTTTTTATAGTTTGTATGTTTGCTGTTCGATATTAAAATTGAAAGTTAGGTAGAGCCATGCCACCTTCTGCCTAAGGTCTTTGTTGGGTCGCTGTTTGGATACGTGGATGTTTTGAATTCCAAATAAATGAAGTTATGGTTGAATCTAATTTCTTAAAAAATGATATATTGATGTATATTAGAATGTTTTGAAATAAAAAGTGAAGCTTAGGAAGTATATTCATCCTAACAATGTTAATTCTACCAGCTAAAGTGAGATGAAGGGTTGACCATCTATGCGAGTCTTGTTTAACTTTTTCCATACAGACAGCAAAATTATGTTGATAAAGAGCTTTATGTTTACTTGTGATGTTTACCTCATGGTATTTAAACTGATCTGCAATAATAAAAGGGAAGGTGTCCAATCTAATATTGTGTGCTTGGGAATTCACTGGGAAGAGCATGTTTGTTTAGAAGAGCATGGACAGCACATTAGGAAACACATGTCTATTGAGAAATTTCTTCTTGGGATTGACCTTCTTGATACAGGATGACCACCATGTGTCTTGTTGCTCTGCTCACTCTTGTTTCATTGTAACAACTCATGATTTGAAGGTCACTTTTTAATCTGGTTATTGTTCGCATTTGATTTCATTCCTTCTACACAACTGTTTCTGTTTCAGTTGATCAGTTTATTTTAGTCACATTTTGTCATTAATTATTAGCACCTGTTTGTTAACTTTATTTAATCAATGCCCTGCCTTAGAGACCTACAAATTATTTAAGTTTTTGTCTGAAAAGTGGTCTATTACTTTATATGTTAATTTCTTTAATGAAAAAGTTCTCTGTAATGTATAATTTTATGGAAAGTGACTGGAAATATGAAATTTGCCCTTTTGTATTGACACATTTATGCAGAAGACAAAAAATAATCAAGACCAAAGGCATATATAAACCTAGGGTCTAAGACTTTGACGTAGTACTATATGTACACATGTATACAGGGTCAAAATTTAGAAATCACACCTTTATTTTGGAAAAGGCAAAAGCAGGACACATTGGACTTTCATGTAGTATAGCACTTTTTTTATCAAGAACTAACAAAGTTTTGTACATAAAGGTTATGATCAGAGCACAAAATGAAACAATTCATTGCTTGATTCTAAACTACATGAAAAAAGAAAAAAAAGACATGTATCTTTTATAGCATAAATAAGCCATCTAATTATTATGGATAACTATTGGACTAAATAAAGCATCTTAAAACCAGCAGTCGCAACATTTGACCTAAAGTCTCTTGCTGAGATAAAATGAAGTCTGTTCATTCCTTTCATCAGTGTATTACTGTCTGCTTAAAGGCTTAGAGCAGGATTACTCACATCTGCATAAAGCAGGAGACAGTGTTTAGTTGGCAAGCAGGCATGCGTGTGATCTGAACAGGTTACACTAATTCAGAGATCAAAGGCCTGTCATTTCATAACGTAAAAAATATGCCAGTTCGCAGTCAATATAAGGATGTTGTTGGTAGAATGTTGGGAGGGGAGGAGGCATAGCAGCTTTATCTGAAGTTTTATTCTTAGAAATCCTAGTATGTTATTATAAACTAGGATATTTTTAAATTATTGAAGTACTTTACTTGATTTCTTGCAGTCACTAGGGAAAAGTGTTGTCTCGATGTACATAAAGATTAGAATTAAGTATTAATAAAAGAGCCCAGTGACAATAATGAAGAAATCTTGGCTTTGCAACAATTTGCATTGCCCCGGTATTAGTTAGAGTGCTAAATTTGTTGCTAATAGGACTTGCTATTTATCATAGTCCATTTTGCTTGGCCAACTTTTAATGTCTTTAGTTTTGCTGTAGGATGTTATTTTTTTTGCGATATTGCAGTAGCTGAAATTTATATTAAAGGATGATTTGTTGTATCCATTTCTCTATTATTGATAACAAGTTCTTTGAAGAAAAAAATGTTTCTATCATTTGGCATATCACAGTATACTTACAAGTTGAGGAAGTGGTTCTTATGACTGAACCGGGAAAAGAATCAACTTGCATTATGGATTGACAGTTCAGATATTCCTGGTCTTATGCTCAGTGGTGCCATGTAGGCTTAATAAAAGGGCAGGTGAACCTTTTAGTGGAAGCAAAATGAGCTCCTTATTCATTTGCAGTAAGTGAGGTATGTCTACCAGATTTACAGTGACAGTTATTGTATGTGACTAGCCATTCTGTACTCTATATACACTAAATGTTTAATTTTGACATTTAGAACCATTTTTTACATTTTGCTTCACTCTCTGAATTTTTCATTATGTCCCATGATTTGATTGTTCTGAAAGTACAGTTGGTGTGACCGTCTTTTGCCCTTAAACTGCATCAGTTTCTTAGGTTCAATCTAATGCAGATAATTGGCTGGTAGTTTGTTCCTGTCCTTCTGCAGACTCTAGCTGTCTTGCGTGCTTCAGTCTCCTAAGGTAATCCCAAAAATAAAGCATCTGTTGATGGTGATTTCTGTGGAAGGTGCTATATAAACTATAGAAGGATTGATTGATAGAGACTTTCATTCAGCACACCCCAACCAGGGACTGTATGTAGGGGTACAATATATTTTATAAAAATCCATTTAGTTTCTGCACAAGCAGCTTTAGCAATTTGCTCAGGGTCTTGCAATGAGGTAGCTATTGCATTAGTGCACCGTATAGAGCCTTGTGCTTCTGAGCCAAGGGACATGGCGAGTGTGTTAGAGAAATGAAGAGTGCATTAATCAATTACATTAGCCCTGTGACCCAATTTCTCATATGTGTTTGGGCTTAAAAGTAATTTTGTAATTTACTGAATGCATCATCCAGATATGAGTCTAGAATCTTTCAAGTCTGGACAGATTATCATAGTGGCTAAGGAGTTGGACTTTACAAATCATAAGTCTGTCAAGTCAAATTTATTATATAACACATTTAAAATTACTAAAACTTGACCAAAGTGCTTTGCAACAACAACACCAATCAGCAGACTAAAAAGCAAGAGTAATTAGAAGAAAAGAAGGCAAAAGGAAAATAAAATTAACATGTGAACAAACAAAATGCTTACATTTATATTTCTTTACAGTTACACAACTAAGCATACAGAATAAAGTTAACAATGGTCCCTCAACATCACAGTAAGCGAGTAAAAATAAGCTATTTAGAGATTTAAAATTATCAGTCATAATGAATGATTTTATTGTGAAAGGCAACCTGTTCCAGAACTTAGGACACACTACAGAAAAGGCTCAGCTAATTAGGTGGTGAAGCAGCCTCTTGCTGCCTCTGGGCTTATTTGATATTGATTGTAAGTAGGGCGTGTCTTGCAAGAATCTCATATTCCACGTCATCGCGAGACGGTCCTGGGTCAAATTCTTGGCACAAAGTCTCATGTTTAAGGTCCCCGCGAGACACTCTGTGGCCAATCTCTTTCATCTCGCAGTTTCTTTTAAATGTCTTCCGTGATCTTCACGTGAAGATCACGTCTCGACGCCCTTATGTTTCTCTCCGGGATTTTTTTTTATAATAGAGAGATATAGTAGGGTCAGTTTTAGTTTTAGTAATTATGGTATGGTTAAAGAGCTACTATGGAGTTTAATTTTGTATCACAATAAGACAGAACTGTACACTTAACAGGTTTGGATATAATATTAGTATAATGTTAGTGGAAGCTTACTACACTATATAGTTTACTATCTGGTTTTGTTTTTGTCTGATGATAATAAGCATAATCAAAACTAGATACCGAATATGAATAATTTTTTACAATTTTATAATTTTGAAAATATTTTCCTCTGTGTCATCTGTGCTGAACAAATGTACGCTGACTGTTGGCACTTTTCATCATTTCCTTTTCTTGACCAGAATGGGCCAATTTGTTATGAAAGTAAGGTGAATTTTAAGGCTTGAGGGTTTTTTTTACTCTAAATGTCTACAACACACAACATATCCTGCTACAAGACAATGTGCTTACAATAAATGCCTTCAATCTTGTATTCAAAAAATCCCCATGCTGTTCTTTATTATTTTCTACCAGCCATGTTGATTTTTGATTCCATCTCAGGCACTTACAATTCATAGACAGAATTATGCCACCTGCAGGCTTGAAAAGATATCAAAAATCAGAAAATAGATTCTACTGTGTTCTGACAGGTGTCATCATAAAAATCATGGGGGCTTAGAAAAACAGGGCTCTTAGGCTTGAATCAGTGTGCAGACCTCACCTAGTTTCCTAAGGGAAACAAAGAAAATATGTGTATTTTCTAAACTCGCTTATCCAGAGCAGGATCTCAGGAAACCTGGAGCCTATACCAGCAGTTTTACATGCAAGGCAGGAAAAATCCCGGTAATATTATATACATACTAGCAAAATACCCGCGCTTCGCAGCGGAGAAGTAGTGTGTTAAAGAAGCAATGAAAAAGAAAAGGAAACATTTTGAAAATAACGTAACATGATTGTCAATGTAATTGTTTTGTCACTGTTGTGAGTGATGAGTGTTGCTGCCATATATATATATAAATATATATATATATATTTACACATACACACATAAACATATATATATACATATCTATACATATACACATATACACGGCGTTCAAGCTCATCTCCATTACAGTAAATGGAGAAAAACAGCTTCCAGTTATGACCATTACGCGTAGAATTTCGAAATGAAACCTGCCCAACTTTTGTAAGGAAGCTGTAAGGAATGAACCTGCCAAATTTCAGCCTTCCACCCACACGGGAAGTTGGAGAATTAGTGATGAGTCAGTGAGTGAGTGAATGAGTGAGTGAGTGAGTGAGTGAGTCAGTGAGGGCTTTGCCTTTTATTAGTATAGATATATATCTATAGAAGTCTGCGTGGATATTATGAACTATCATATCTGTTCAAGTTCTATTTAAATTTTAAATAGAAGGAATTTTTATTTAATCGACAGAAATATCTTTGGTAGGAATGGTAAAAACAGACAGGAATATTATTCCTGAATAAATCAACTCAAACCTTAAA
>JANRMT010062813.1:22185409-22211653 GCA_026402145.1 Polypterus bichir lapradei | reverse complement strand
TTAAGCAGACAGCTGTCCAAACGAATGCCGTTGTTTAGATTCACATCAAAAGGATGTCATTTTGTTTGTGTGCACTGTTCTGGGTTTACATACACAAAACGTACAAACTGGCCTGAATGGTTCCTTCGTACTTGCACACATGCATAAACATACAGTACATGCAAAGACTGTGGTAGTCCACTGACACTGTTTTCAAGTCAGCAGTTGCTGCACAGTTTGCATATGCAGTATGAACTTCTATTTCCAGCACATACTTAGCAGTAACTGAATTATAAAACAAATTTTATTTACCCACCTATCCGGCCTTTGATTTTGTGCTTACCCTAATTCATGATGACAACTCTGCATAGACGTAAACTTTTGGTGTGCGTGTGCACAGCTTTGATGTCAAAGTGAAGTAATTTTCTCTGTGTACACAAGTATCGATTCACATATTTGGAAAGTGTGAACTGGCATTTAAGGGGTTTTTATTGCACGCTAGACTGCTTTGTTTTGAATCCAGCAGTGCTTGTGGCTTTATTTTATTGTTCTTTCATATTGCTAATTTTCAACCACATTTCTCTTGTTTCACACATGCAGTGATGAAGCAGAAAGAAAATTAGGCCTCCAGAAGCTTTGTAATTAAAAATAAAAACAGAAATGCAAGGCTTTTACTTATTACTATTAATATATTATTGTAAAGTATGTATTTTAACACATTACATTCACTGCAGTATACTTTAACATCAATAGATCCAGTTTTAATTTAAAAAGCAAAATGACTTGCTACCAGGTGTAAATGAACTGTCCATGTTTTTTGAAATTCATGCCAGTCTTCACACTAATTCAATAAAGGGCAACACAGCAGAGACAGATGTCTATTTTATACACTCTGGTGGGGGCATTTTGTTAATTAAGAGTGTTGTTTCAAAGGTATCAAGCTAAAAAGATTAAAATAAAAAGGGTTGTGCCTCACCTGCTTTCAATGCATACAATGATTCTTTATGTGATATAAAAATGATACAGTGGCTTGCAAAAGTATTCGGCCCCCTTGAACTTTTCCACATTTTGTCACATTACAGCCACAAACATGAATCAATTTCATTGGAATTCCACGTGAAAGACCAATACAAAGTGGTGTACACTTGAGAAGTGGAACGAAAATCATACATGATTCCAAACATTTTTTACAAATAAATAACTGCCAATATCAAGATTTGTTTGCAAATTGCCCTTATCCCTTTCTATCAGTATATGATATTACACAGCCTTAATTAGGCAAACATCGACTAATGGCAAAGGACAGAGAAATTAACTACACTGTTATAAAAAATGTTTTTGAATGCCATTTTTTGGTTCTTTTCTGGGTTGTGTGGTTCCTTATAGAATAATTGCTTGACAAAGCACCATTTCATTCTGGGAAGGGTTCTTTGCAGATCTGTAATGGATGTTAGGGTACCTAGCAGGACACTAACAGATTAAGAAAATCACAACTTAGCCTTTGTTGTTGTGTGTAGCGACAGTCCTTTTAAATTCAAGATCCATTAGTATTTCACAAATCTGCTGCCATCTGTTCATGGTTATCTACTGTGTGGGCACTATTACAGATCTAAACAAATAAAGGTTCTTTGTGGAACCTTCATGTGGATGGGTCTTTTGGGAACCAGAAATAGTTCTCCTATGGCAAAGCTCTGAAGAACCACTCTGGCACCTTTATTTTTAAGAGTGTAGAAGCTTTGATGAGGCTCTTCATTTAAACATTGAGCAGCTTTCTTCATAATGATCTCTGGTACACTAACGTAGTGTTCTTGTCTTTTAATTCTTGGGCTCTTTGACTATTAGAATGATGTTTAGATTTTGTCTTTGCCTCATGTTTTTGGTACTCTTGCTCTTTTCCAGTTCTGCAGTTTTTGTGACCATTTGCCTGCCTTTTTTCCATATTCTTTTAGATCATGGAATTTGTTAATTAAGAAATGTTTAATTTTATTAGATCATTGTTCTATCAGATCATCATTTTCTATACACCAACATTGCTGCCATCCATTTTTACAAGGAGATATGCCAACCAATTTTATAATCAGTGTGTCGTTCTTTTATTTTAGTGATCTCAGTGTTTAGTGAGCTGCCCTTTTTTGTTCTGTTACTCTAAGACATTCATTAATCTTTGAATTGTTGAAATAGTTTTAAATGCTTACATTTCTTTGTCATTTTCTTTGTAACTGACCTGTTTCTGTAGAATTTACCACTCTAATTGTATTTCAGAGCTAATAACTCTGAATGATGAAGTGAATCTATTACTTGAGTGCTGTATTTACTTATCTGCTCGTGCATAAGAAACATTTCTTACTAAAGACACATGAAAACGGCAGTGAAGTAGAGCATGGCTGTGTGTGCAATGCTCATTACTAATCATAAACATTTGAATGGAAAAGAAAACATGTTTATTAAAACTAAAACATATTTTTTTAGAAAGATTTGTTGGAAAGGTAACTAAATAGTGAGATAAGTAAAAGCAAGAATGACTTGCTGATTGGGATAATTGATTGAAATGAAAACCTGCAGCCAAAGGGGGTTTTCCCTCAGGTCTTAAGTTGAAAACCACTGATGCAAGCTATTCATTTTCAAAAACAAAATGCAGTTTATAAAGTTGATCTACAGTTAATGGTACGTCATTTCCCCAAATATATTTTGCTTTAAGTATCATGGACAGCTCCTTTTTTAAACCATGCCCCTTCCTGGCACTTAAATTGATTGTGGCATATTTAAGGTGCCAACACACATACTGAGTCCTGATCCTGTCTGGCACATATATATTGCTGCTTTAGCGCAGCACCTTAATTCTTTCCCTTTTCATTCAGGTAATGGAGGCATATACAACTGCTCCTTCTAACTAGGGCACATTGTCCCATGCGTATTAAATAGTCTGGAAAAAAATGACAAAATTATGCTGTCAATAGTAAGCTAGAGGGCATCTTCCTGAATATTCACTGCCTTATAACTATGCTGTATATTGCAAAGAACATTGATCAAAGCAGCATTCAGGACAACAGACGTGCTGTCTTATGCGTTATTAAATGTGACTCATTTTTTGTGACTGTAATAAATATATATTTTTTATACTTTTGGAGTTCAAGCAGTGAATGAATGTCACTGAAAGCTGCTTTGATGAAGTACCTTCTTGAGAGACAGGGCAGTCTAGTTGTGCAACAAAGGAAGACTGTCTCAGTCCTGAAATTAAGTAGCTAGTAAACTTTACATTGCCATTTGTCTTTTTAGCAGAAGCTGAATCGCATCACATTCACTTTTTTGTTTATTTGTGGCACTGATGATGTGCCTTGCAGCTCACAAGTCCAAAGCCCAGTATGTTGCCCCTAAAAATCCTTAATTAGATTACAGTGATCTGAATATGTTATACTGTAATTGTGTTTGGTAAGACAGAACTCTGATATATTTCCATTCAGAAACTAAGCCTTTGCAATGTTCTGAAATAGTCAATTAAATAAAAGACAATGCCTATTACAAGTTACATACATCTTCTGAACCTCCGTTTGTTCCAATGTAAGGTTATGGGACACCAGAGCCTGTGCTGGCATCAGGAACAAGGCAGAAACGAACCCTGGGTGGAACACAAGAACATGATGGGGCCAAATAATGCATACACCCTCTTTCACTCATATGTAGCATCTTGCATGTTTTGAATAGAACTGATGTGATTAGAGATTAAACGTAGTATACCAGCATTCCCTGCAAAGCACCATTGAGGTACGTATTGCAAAGTATGAATAAGTTACTGTAACAAAAAATTTGTTACACATTAAACAGGACAATTAATGATGTTTTCAATGATAAATTTGGGCTGATATACAGGTGGTCCCATGAAATAACAGGGCATTTGATCACCTCACTCATATGGAACCAATGGAAAGTGACAAGTTACCCAAAGTGGATTGTATTTAGGATGTAGAAATATAGTTGGTCTACCAACAAAAAACAAGAGGGGAGAAGATATTAAACACTACACAGATGGTGACTGAGAAATAAATCCATTCTTTGGGAGATGTGAAATAGTAGCATTAATAAAGTCTCTACTCCTAAATGTGTGATGTCATAAATGTGTTGACAAGACCCCAGTTAAAGAAAATGCAAAAAAGAGTAAAGCCAACAAATGAGTGAAGCTACTCAGTGTATTGTTTTTTTTTTTCTTTTCCCAGTACAGTCATGTCCTCAGACAATTTACAATGCTGAAATATAAATTGCTTGTAAATATTATACATGTAGTAGTAGTAGTGGTGGTGGTGTTCTATATACAATACATTATGATTCTTCTTACATACACAGTATGATGGAAACCGGTGTTAGCAAGCCCCAAACCCCAACATGAACACACAAGCACAGTCCCGGGTTCAAATGAAGGTTGGTTTATTGATCATATGTTTACAACCAATAACAAAAGCACAAAAAACACAGGTTTTCTTTCTCCACAATTCAATTCACCACTATATTTTTTCTCACCACCGCACTGCCCTCCTCAAGTCAAATGTTTCCTCTTTACCTCCCAGCACTGACTCGCCTGGCCAAGGGAGTGCAGTCCCTTTTATTAAAGACCCAGGAGTACTTCCAGTGCTAGGACCATTGCCCGATGGAAGCACTTACAAGTAATGCAGAACTCCATTACAGCAGGGAGCTTGTCTCCCTGTAGTGCCCTCTTGTGGCACCCTGTGACACCAGCAGGGCTGCTCTGCTGGACTACATTTCCCTGCATGCCCTGTTGGCTTTCCACTGGGTACCGGTATCTGGTGCTGCTGCCATCTAGCGTGCTGGGGGAATAACAAACCCCCAGTGATATCTTTTCTTTTCAATGGGATGTCTGTCCATCCTTTCCAATCCTTCCTTCTGGATCTGCCTCTTCTGTCCTCCCCGACTGGGATGCTTATCTGCCTCTTAGGAGTTTCCCGTCCGGGTAAGGAATCATCCCCTCTCCTGGCTGGGATGCCCGTCAACCCCATGTGGCATCTACAACAGTCATATTGACAGTTACCTTTGAATACACACACATAAGTAAATAGCAAAGGATGGAACTGAAGGAGTTATGACATACAGAGAAGTCAGGTTTCAACTGGCCAACTATATCTTCAAGGTGTTTTGTTAGCTCAGTTCATTGCTGCAAAGACTCCATCAAAAACAAGCAAGAGTTCAAAAACATAGTGAGACATGTAAAGTAGGTAAGCTATCTGAAAGGCTCTCCAGTTTGTCAACAAATTTGTGAGAAAATTATTGAAATGTCTAAAAACAATATTCCTCAAAGAGAGATTGGAAGGGATTTGCACATTTCTCCCTCTACAGTGAATAATATCATTAAGTGATTTAATGAATCTGAAGGAATTTCTGTGCGCAAAGGACACAAGTGCAAACCTAAGCTGAAGACCCATGATCTCCAATCCCTCACATGGCACTGCATCAAGAACCGTCACTCATTAATAGCTGATATACAGGAACCACATGCCTTTGTCAAGCGCTACAATATGGAGATACATTCACAAATGCCACTTTAAACTTCTCTGTGCAAAAAAGAAGCCGTATGTTAACAGTGTCCAAAGTGGTGTCCGCTTCTCTGGGCTCAGAGGCATCAGGGATGGACCATTACAAGGTGGAAACATGTATTGTGGTCAGACGAATCAGTATTCCAGAACTTTTTGGAAGATATGGACACTGTGTGCTCCAGACCAAAGACGAAAAGGACCATCCAGACTTTTATCAGCAACAAGTCCAAAAGCCCGGGATCTGTCATGGTATTGGGTTGTGTCAGTACCATTAGGCAAAGGAAATTTATACTTCTGTGATGGCAGCATTAATGCAGAAAAGTACATTGAAATTTTAGAGCAAGATATAATGCCGTCAAGATGACATCTTTTCCAGGGGGTGCCCATGCATTTTTCAACAAGACAATGCAAAACCATATTCTGCACAAATTAGGCATGGCTGCGAATGAAGAGGATGCGAATACTGGACTGGTCTACCTACAGTCCTGACCTGTCCACAGTAGAGAATGTGTGGAGAATTTTGAAACAAAAAAAATTCGACAACGATCACCCCATACTGTTGCACACCTTAAGATGTGTTTGCAGGAAGAATGGGACAAAATAACACCTGAAACTCTTCTTTGCTGGGTATCCTCAGTGCCATAACATAATTTAAGTGTTGTGAGGAAGAATGGCAACATTACAAAATGGTCAATGCTTTACTGTCCCAAATTTTTTTGGAATGTGCTGCAGGCCTGAAATTCAGGAATAGATGTATATTAACAAATGAAATTAAGTTGACGAGATAAAACATGAAATATTATGGGTCTATACCGTCTACAATGAAATCCAATTCAGTCAGTTCAAGAATCATTGCATTTTTTTTTTAAATTTGCATTTTCAAAACCGTCATATCTTTTTCTGATTTGGGGTTATATTTACTCAGCTGTACTCTGAATATCCTCTTCTTTGGACTGGAAGGGCATTGACAGCAGCTGGTTACAAACAGCACTTTAAAGCAGCTTTGCCTTCCTGAATGGAAGAGTCCTGGCTGGGCCATTTTGTCCATTCATTCCAGTCTACTGTTCAGATGGACCCCCAGTAATTGATAGGACTCCAGCATATATGCCTTTCTTGCATTACAGTGACTGATGTTATGGTATCACAGTTATACTGGAAATCCACCACCATCTCCTGTGCCTTCTGAGGTTTGATTGGAGATAGATAGTTTCTGTATATTGCTTGAGAAAGTCACTCACCACTTTTCTGTACTTTTCTTCTTCTTTATGCTCTTATTAGACTGTAATAAAGCAGACATTGGAGACCTTAAGTAGGTGGCAAATGCTCCTTTTGTACCACTGCCATTAAAATTCAGGAGATGAGTACAGTTACATGCAGCACGTAAAAGGAAGAGTTAATGTGGAGTGCAGTCCTATAGGTGACAGACAGTTTCAGACCCGAGTCCTGAGTCCTGTTGTTTTATGGGATGTTTGTAGCAGTGCTACTGTGGGAAAAACTTTTTCTTCCCCAGCAGCCCCTACTTCCATTTCAAGTTACAAATTGGCATGGTTTTTCAAAGACTTAGTACAACCTGCTCTCAGGCCAATCTCTGACTGTGTACTTCTCTCTGTTAGATATGTATGTGGTTATGCTCATATGCCCTTTGTGGGAGTCTCACACAATTCCTGCACTGACTCATTTTAGCCAAAAGTCAGACTGAGATAACAGGTCATAAGTTGGATGGCATTAACTACATGATATATAAAATTCTGCTGCAGAAGAGCTATTATTGTTAGGAGGAGTAGTAGGGCAATGTGTCACAGAAAGTGTCAAAAACTGAGGTTTTTTCGGACATTACACAAAATGGGACCCTACTGCGGTCCTCTTCAACTACGATATTCTCTTCTCCTGTATATTCCTGAGTGATGTTCATGTTAGTAAGTTTCTGCCATCACAGATAAAAAGCACTTACCCATCAAACACAGCAGATTTCCCATTCCTGCTGAATGATTTAAACTGTGAGGCCTTGATGTTCCACAGAATGTCCCACTGAATAAATACATTTCACGGAGATCTACTTGGAATGTATTTTGTCTTATCATATGCATAGCACAGTAAGTTTAAAAATAGTGACAGGCCTCAAATTCGTATTTTGCCCAAGTTGCTTTTATTTAAAGGCATTGTATGCACCTTTTCTGCACCATGAAGCGTAAGAGAAATGCATTCCAAGAAGAAAAGACTCATGGATTCATAATGACTTGATGTCTCTATTTTAGCAACTGTTCCAATATTAAACTGCAAAGTCCTTTGGGAAGAGAAACCAGGACAATTGCTAGACAGGACTGTGGCCCTTGGAGTAGCCCTTTCTGACTGGAATGGTTTCACACCAGAGAATAAGATGTACTCACTTGTGCACTTCTTACAGTGGAAAAGGCTTTTTTTATGTCACATCTGTGTCAGCGAGCATGCTCCTAGTCACAGAGCCCAAATAGAATTACATGCCTCACCTGCTCTCCACAAACTCTGCCTCCTCCCAGTCGAGCTAAATGACTGTCAAACTTTCAAAGCCGTTTAGACAGTGGCACAGGAGGACCCTCTGTACTCAGCTGAGCGTGAAATCTAAGTGAGAGGAAGGGAATGGAAGACTTTTACTAGTCACGGTTCACTTATAGTACATTTTTTTAATATGCAGTGTTGAGTGCTTTTATTATTTAGAAAATTTTACAGGTTTAAAGTCAAAAGATTTACAATATTAGCACATTTCCAATCAGTGATATACACTCGGGTTCCCCTGATAGTAGTGATTTGCCCTAAATGATGTTTTATTTAGCTGGAGGCTGTGAAGGGAGTATTTTGAAATAGTCTTGACTTGCAGAAATGCCTGACACAGTGAATTCAAGTAGCAGCCAGTTAATGGCAAGTGTAAAAAAAGTGGAGGATGTCAGCCCTTAGAAAGGGATCTGTGGAGAACATTAGATGCTACCAGCAGATTACTTTTGGGAATTTTGGAGTTAGATTTTCTCAGCCTATAAAATTGCTGCTAAGTATTTCTGTAAACGCATATGCATGGATACTAGGACCCATATGTCACCATGCCACTGCACTATGGCAAGACATTTTTGAGAACTGACAAGATTATTTTACAGTATGTAATAGGGAAACTAATCTAACTAAACTACAAAAAAAATCATTTGGAAGTCTGACAGGGAGGGTATGTCCCTTCAGCACTGGGAGGCAAGGCAGGAACCAACTCTGGCAGGGGTGCCACTCCATCATGTGGCACACAGCCAGCCAGTCTGTAGTTGGTAGCCTAATAATTTTGATGTGAGTAAAAAATTCTGTCATCCCCAAAGACTGTGAGCATATTGAACAAAGAACCCATGACCCAGATGCTGTGAGGTAGCCATGCTAAACCATGCACTCCATGATGCCACATAATAAATAGAGTTAATAAAATTAAAACAGAGTGTAGCATTGAAAGACCCTGGGATGATGTAAACAGCATGCCTGAAATATTTTAAAAGTAAGTTCAATCTAGAGGGGCTTTGCAAATCAGTCACAAACTAGGGGTCCACCTGATGCATGCTGGTAAAGTGCTGCAGCTCTGTTTAGGATGATTTGGTGATGATGTGGTCAACATCTCTGCCTGTGCCTCATTTTTCTGTAGTGATGGACTCAAATAGTGGCCAGCTTGAAGTGCACATGCTATACTAGCATTTTGCAGGTGCCACACATTCCCTGAGAAATCAGTACGTCTACCTCAAGTCTAATGATAAGCCTGAAAAATATCTTAAAACATATCTCAGAACAAGATTAAGATGTCAGAACTTTCAAACTCTGGAGTAAATGCACATTTAGCTTGATTTTTAATGTCGATTTAAACAAACATCATCAAGGAAGAGTCTCTGGTACAGCAGGAACAGGCTGGTAATTTGCCTGTTGTTGAGTTTCCTTGACTATTCAGCTCTGTCTGGGTGACTGGTTTGGAAAAAGGGCTAAAGGCTTTATTGCTTGATGTCTTCCAACAAGACAGCAATCAAATGTTAACTATTATGATAGAAAAACTGCCCTCTAATGTGTATGCTCTCTTATCATTGTATTCAATTATTATTTGTGAAGATTAATTTAATAAATGACATAGATCTCTATATACCACTTCTTCTTTCTTTCACTTTCTCCATGCAACCAAAATATTTTAGTAAATTCTTGGTTATATTAAACATTTTGTGCTTGACCTTAAACTCTAATATATTTCAAAAGGATTTCACAACTCATATACTGTAGCATCTCCTATTCCAGGTACAATCTAAAGTAGTTTTATGTGTGTGTATAGCTGCTATGTAATATATAAAAGCCATTTTCTATTTGCCATTTTGAATTTGAAAGTGCTGAGTCTAATTTATGCATGTATTTTGTAATTTCCCTTTCATTTCTAGGTTATGATAGTTGTTTTACCAACATTTTATTAGTATTTAATTGACACCATCATTTTATGTGTTTTGTTCATGGCCATAGCAATATTGCTCAAAATCTCAAAACCACATACTCATCTGTACAAACCTTTAAATGTCTATATCAAAAGTAAATTAAATATAACCACAGAAACTCTCACTTTTCCATCAGAATCAAAATATGCCATCATATAATACATATGAGAAGTCAAATACACAAACATTGGTGATAACTATGACACACTAGACAGGAAAAAATCATAGCACTACAACAAGAAAACCTTTTATGCGTGGGAGTTAAGTGTAGCCTTATTTCTAAGTGATAGTTAATATTACAAAAATCATTTTTTAAGGCAAATGTTTTTTTTGCACTATTAAATAAGAAATGAAAAAATCTACAAACATTTACTGTATACACAGTACATACAATTTACAGTATGGAACGAAAAAATACAAGCATCACAGTAAACAAAATACAATGCACATTACTTTGTGATATTCCAAAAACACAAAACTGCAAACATCACTGTAGGGTATACAATAAATTTGTCAGTTTCATCTTCATCTATTCTTTGTTGCAGGGTCAGGCCATAAAACCTCATCCACATCACACTGAATGTAATCATTTGCCAGACAGTGAGGATGAGGTGCTCATTTGTGTTGAATCCATCCTTGAATTAATTCAGGTGAAATGTCTACTCATGCCTCTTCCATGGTTTGCAGGAAATTCTCTCTGTGATAAGGGTTCTAGTCATACACCTTCCATCAGCATGCAAAGAAAAAATTGTCAATGAGTTTGAGGAATATGAAGTATGCTAGGAAAAGCCTCAGTAGAAATCTAGGGTTGCTATTGAACCATTCACGAACCAGAGCAGCACAATGGAAATTAACGCTGTCCTAGATGTTGTGGTTTTGTTCCTGTCTTCCCAGCACCCCATCTTCCCAGTAAAAAATGTAAGTGTCAAGAATATGCAGGAATGTTACTAAATGTGCTGTATTGTATATGTCTAGTGTTGCATGGCCTTGGAGAACCCAGAGTCACATTGTCTTCCATCATACATGAACCTCAACAGTCTCTCTTTGGACAATGATGTTCCTGCCTGTTCTCCTTAGTTTGGTTAAGTTAAATCTTGCCTCGTCCATAAAGATGTATTCATGTGGGTCAGCCATGGGATCAAGCTAAAAACACATTCCAGTTTAGCACATGGAACTCACTGTAAATGCTGTATTTTATATATTCTATATATGATTTACATTTTAGTACGAATACAGTTATTTTAAGGTATTATTCTACTGTACACAAACTAAAGGCCTACTATAATGGAATTCTCTACACTTCACTGTAAATAGGATGGGAGGGTTGGGGGTCAGCAGCCAGTGAACACATATCTACAAAGGCTCTTTATATTAATATGGTGTCTGGATTAAATTTCCATTTTTTAGTATGGATCTTACTTTTCTTCCTATGAAATACTATACTACATTATATTGTGGACTCTCTTGTTAATTATATGTTTGGTTCCCCATTTTTCTTAGTTTCTTAGAAACTGAAAGGAGTTGTAGGCTCATTTTCTTTAAAACTTATCACTAAAGTGAATGTGGTGATAATGATTGAGAAGCATGAAGAATGAATATTGTGACAAAGCCTTTTTAAGGTGGTACATGAAGATGAACAGAAAAACACAGAAAAATAAGCCTCAGTCTGAAAAGATTTGATGCTGGTGTGCAGTTTAGTCTGTCCTCAATTAAACAATCAGCATCTTTCTACAACTGGTATGGAGGTGGCTCCAAAAAAGACTGTGTCAGAATGTTTGGAGTTTTCATATCCTTCCCATGTACAGTATGTCTGCCTGTTCATTTTACATCTGAAAAATGTACACGTTGTGTTAACTGGTGACTCTTACCCGACTCGAGAATAAGCCCCAGCTCACCCTAGAGCCTAAGTTAGATTAGACAGGTTCATTAAATGGCTAAATGTTCCGACAGGCATTGCCAATTGTGTTTATTCATCAAACAAATGAATGTTTAATGTGAAAACAAACTCTAGTTGCATTTACTGTCCCTAAAAAGTGTTTGCAGATTTTATGTATTGCAACAGAAACGTCTAGATATGATGTCCTAATTTATTTTCTTTCTGGTAGCTTCAATTGTTTGACTCTTATTCTTGGTATTATTGTTAGCAAAATGCAACGTCAAATGCAGTATTTATAAATTCATCCGTCACTGAACCAGTTTAATCCAGTTTAGTATTTCAAAGGCTCAAATTAGAAGCCAAACTTGGAAGGGTTCCTAATTACACCAAAGCCATTTTATGACAGGTTAGCCTAAGACACATGTTTTTGGGAAGAAAGTCAGAGAACCCTGAGAAAAAACACAGGAAAATATAGAAACTCTGCACACATAGTAACCGGCTGGTACTCAGACCTAGGAGTGTGAAGCTGGGGCTTCACCACTGTGCCATCCAAAACTAACAATGATGTAGTAGGTCATGTCTTTATCTGTTATTTTGTGGCTCTGCTTAGGATAGTTTAAATTTGAATTAAATATGTGAAGTGAGGACTGTTAGATGATCTTTCAGATCATGTGCGCACTCATGTGAACATGTATTTGCTAAATTAATGAATCTGCCAGAAAATGTGTCATATTCATAATGCGTAGTTTTTGTCATCACCTAGCAATGGAGCCTCTCCAGGACATGCTTCTTATTTCTACCATTTCATAATACAGTATATAGGATTTAGGCTTTTAAAATTCATCTTTTTGTTGTTTTAACTAAAGTTTATTTTTTTTTTTTACTTTCTATGTTACATTTTTCTTATGCAGAGACAGTTATTTAAAATGAATTTTTAAATTTTTAAATTCATTTAAAATGAATTTTGGTTAAAGATTGGTAGTTTATAAAAAAAGGTAAGTTTAAAATACTAAAACATTTAATCATTTCAGTTCTCATCCTTGCCATGCAAAAAATATAAGACTGTGGATTTGGAGTATATAAATAATTAGATGTCCCTGTATAACATCCTGTGGTACTCTGAGATGTGATAAATAAACATGGCAGAGCATTCTAAATTTTAACCTGCAATGAAATTCAAAAGCTTGCACAACAGTAATCATATGCAAATATACAGTGGGCTAAGGGCTGAGAGTGTAAGGAATCAAAACATTTTAAACAGGTTTTCAAAAATGTACAAGGCTACTTGAAATTTCTGAATGCAGAAAAAACTATAAGCATGGAAAGTGTTGCAGTCCAAAAATCTCTTCCCACTGCTTGGCATTGGCAGCTGCGCTGAATCAGTCTTCTCGCGCTCTTGTCTCGTTCTTGGTTTTGACAGCTCATATGTGATCCAAGGGTTCCTCATCTTTCCACCTGCCTCTCGGTCTACGGGGGGTAGTGACTAATGTTTTACTCATGACTAAGTTCTTGCAAAATAAAATGAGGATAAGGAAGCTGAAAGAAAATGTGCTAGTTTGTGAGATCTGCAGTGGATGAATGCTTCACTCCTTGCTCCAGTGTGTTTGTGCCTTTTTGCCTTTGTGGGGGTGTAAGGATGTGGATGGCAGATTTTGGATTTATGCCAGACGGTGTTTAAAATTCATTGTCCTTTTAAGCTTTTTTGTGCTTTAGCACCCTTTGAAGACTTCCCATAATTTTCTGTGTCCTGTGGCTGTTTCACATGCAGAAGAGGATCTGTAGGAACAGTAGAAACAAAACAATGGATGGTATACATGGCATAGTGTTCTGGACGGTAGAGACCTGAAGATTAGTAAAAAGAAAATCTAACTGTACTGGCCTTTCTGCATTTTTGTTCTGTCTTTTATATGGTACTATTCACAGTACCTGTCAAGACAGGTAATAGAATAATTAAAAAAATATTTGATATCTCTTACACCTAGATGTACATTTTCAGCACCTTTTCTCTGTTTTTCCATGTGTGAACATCTCTTCACCGGTGCTACCTCTCTTGAGCGTGCTCCCATAAAGCCTGTTTCTCAGACTCTGTCATTATTTTTGAGGTGCTTTTCTCACCTTCTGTTCAGTTTTATATTTTCCATCTTTGAAGGTGATTCTCTCCGCATGCCTCATATGCATTTACTCCTCCTTGTGCATCTTGCACTTCTTCTTTTGTCACACCACCAAAGCCAAATTGGCAAGTCACACCAAAAACTAAACTGACCAATCAGATTGCTCAGAGGGACTGACCTTAGTGTTTTGATATACAGAAGATAACATAGTTTATACATTTATTAGATAAGAAAATACTCTCTTTTAAGGCTGGCTGAGTGGTGCTTTGGTTGGCCCATCAGCCCCTCAGCTTCACTCTTAGGGTAATTCCTGGCCTGGCAGCTGTCTGTACAGAGTTTCCATTTTACCCCTGTTGATTTATCCAGGTACTCCAGTTTCCTTACAAATTGTACAATCATATAGTTTAGATATTTATAATCATTTAAAGCCAGTGGAGTTTATAAGTGAAAGTGTGTTTATTAAGCATAAACTAAACTGAATTGAGTGACAGCTGTAAATTGTGTGTATGCTCAAGTGTGCTCTGTGACAGATTAGCATCCTGACTCTGGTCACAGGTGTGCAGTTCAGAATAAGGTTAGAAAGATCAAAAAGAATAAGTACAGAAAGTTGAGATACACAAAGTAAATAAATTTATTCAAGGCCTTCTGTTTGTCATTAGATTTCCTTTGTAATCCATTTCAGTGGTGCTACACAGTATAATGTTGAAGAATGAGAGGAAGGTCCATGTGGAACAATGGGATCAGTCCTGACTGTTGGATTGACTAACTAGAAAGGAAATAAGACATATGGGCACTTGACATGTAAGAATTTTGAACCAGACTTCGGGAGCATACTGTATGAGCTAATACCACCAAATATTAGGAATTTGCAATGTAAATTAAATATTCTACAATTCTGCAGCCATTTTCGTATTCATAACTACTGCTAAAAATCAACACTCTCTCGCTATGCCAAGGGTTTTGATGAAACAAGATTAGAACACTAGAGTAGGAAAATTGCATTTGGCTTGTACTACTTTTAATGCTGTCCAACTTTCACAAGAGTAAACAGCTGCAGAAGGCCATAGAGAAAGCAGTCAGACTCTCATTTACTTTAGCACTGAAAATGTGAAAACTGAAACAGAGATGAGAAGCAGAAGCACTAACCGCTTCGCCTTCTATGCAGAAAAAATACAAACCCCCAACCTTACAATGACATACAATATTTCTGCAGAACCAGTGGCGCTCACACTGGTAGATTCAGAAACAGTTTCTATTTACAGATCATAAAGTTGCTGAGGAGTTAATTATAAGAACATATATTGTAACTTAATAAGCAGTGTGTGTATGTGTATATAAAATCCTGTGGTCCCTAAAGGCCCATTCCCTTTGCATTGACCATTGTGTAGTCTTCAAGTAGAGCCAAACAAGCCATGTTATGTTGAACTATTAGGCTATGAATAGGCTGTAGGGTGTGATTTTTATAGCTTTCTTTACACAGAGAGTGAATCACACCTCTGCTTTTACTTAATGCAGTAATTGACAATAAGTGATTCCATTAGTTTTTCATTTTGAGAAGTGACAACAAGTAGCCTGTATAAACTGAGAAAAGACAAAGAAGTTCTTCAGCGCAAATACAGTGGAACCTCGGGTCACGAACGTCTCAGAACACGTACAAATCGGGTTACTACCACACACTTCCGGTTCGTACGTGCCGATGATTTCCGCACGTGTTCAGTCTCTCTCTGTGCATTCGCTGTGAACTCTTTGTGCTCTATTTCGTTTCTCTTCCGGTTCATATGCGCCGGTGATTTATGCACGTGTTCAGTCTCTTCCTGTACAGTACATTGTTCTCAGTCAGATGTGTATCACGCAGAGGGACTTTACCTTAAAACTGTAACCTCCTCTTCACCCAGTTCCTCCTCACTTCCTCATGCCAGAACTCGACTCATGCAAGGTTAGTTTTCTTGGTTGTTTATGGTTAGTTTTTGTATAAATTAAGGATTTTTCAAATGTTCATTTTTTTTCCCTGTGCTTAAAACTCATTTAAAAAAGTGTTTACAGCGAGGGGTTCGTAAGGCTATAGAGTGAACTCCTATAATATTACTTTTCTTGGTTGTTTATGGTTAGTTTTTGTATAAATTATGGATTTTTCAAATGTTCATTTTTTTCCCTGTGCTTGAAACTCACTAAAAAAAAGTGTTTACAGCGAGCGGTTCGTAAGGCTGTAGCAATGTTAGCTTTCTCTGTTCAAGGTTTTCTCAGTGTTATTCAATGTTTTTACATTTAGTTTACTATTACACTGTACATTCTATGGTATAATTAACTATTTTTGTGCTTAAAAATCTTTAAAAAAATATATTTCGGTTATTGTATCAATTATGATAAAAATTAGGTAACAGAAATGTACAATTTATAAACTATACTAATTATCATGCTTGTGGTATACTTCTGTTTGTACTCAGTGGACACATGCTTAGGTTGCCTGTTTCACAAGCAGGTAGAATCTTCAACAGAGTTATCACGTACACATTGTGGTAAGTCAGCCCAGACACCAACAGACACCAAGACACACAAGTGCAAAACACATGCTTTTATTTATAGTTCTTACCCTTCAGCACACAAATTACCACATATAGGCTCAGTCCCTTCTCTCTGTTTTCTTCTTTCTTCCTTTTCTTTCTTCTACCACCTCTACTCCTCCCTTCACAAGCTCCGTCTTACACCTCCTGACTCCTGCTTCCCGAGTAGTGTCTGCTGGCACCTTATAGAAGGCACCCGGGAAGTGCTCCAGGTGTTTGATGACCTACTTCTGGTAGCACTTCCGGATGTGGTGGAAGAACTGCTCATGAGGCTGAGCAGCTGCTGCAGCACACCCTGGTGGCGCCTACGGATCCTAACAGGGCTGCACCAAACTCCAACTCCCATAGAGCCCTGCGGGAGTTCTAGGCACCATTGTAACCCAGGGGGACTGCCATCTAACACTCCGGGGGAGTTAATGCTCTGGTCCTCCCAGCATGGAGGCGTTCCAGCCAGACATAGGCCCCGTCTGTCCACCACAACGATAGTTGTCAATCCGGGATTCGTCATGCTGATAGCGAATGCCCTAATTACCCTGTTGTCCCTCATGATCTAATCTGAATAGATTCATTCATTATTATTTAAATATTAACTTAATTTCATGAAAGCATCATGTGTACAAGTTCATGCACAACTTAATTGATTGGATGTGACCACATTCAGTCTGGCTCATGAATATTGTTGATTTGTGTGAAATACTGTTGATGTCACAATGCTGTTAATGAAATACGTATGTGGGGATGTTGCGTGTTAATGTACTAATATAATTCAGAAATTTGACATCTACAATGATATTGTGTTGGATCCATCCATACATAAAACTTTTTTAATTCAGGGTTTCGGAGAATCAAAGCATATTCATGTCAGCCGTACACAAGGATGAAACAGCTCTGACCATCATAGGGATCATGTAGCCACAGTTACAGGCTTGCTTCACGGTCTAAATGCATCAAATAACCTCTTGTCATGTCTGTGAATAGTGGGTGGATATTCATGCTAATGAGATATAAATTTACATACGCCAAACATCAATCAAGGGACACTCCTGTCCCTGTCAGAATGGCCACAGTTAGACAAAAGATACATTAGATAACATGCTGTGCATTTTTGGATGCCTAGAATTTATTGTAAGATATCAGAAAATGATTTGTTCAGTTTCCCTGTAATAAACTTTAACATTGCATTTGCTTGTAATGGCCGTTTGTTTAGGCTGTGGGTTTTCAATTTCAATTTGAAGCCTGCTCGTAAATCAGTGCGGGTGTCTCACCAGTCACCAGCCTTACTTGTCTCAACACTATACACTTATTAGCTTTCTCATCATCTTTCTATAAAGTGTCACTGTGATTTGAAGAGCTATGAACTATTACCAAACAACTGTGAATATGTTTATGTTTCATATACGTGTTCTGCTCTTTAAACATTGCCTCAGATTATAATTGAAATTTGCTCTGAAATTCAGAATTTTTCATTTGTCATAATAAAGCAGAATTACACGTGCTTATTGAGTAAATAAGAACTGCAGAGCCTGTGATGTTTCTTTTGCTAAGCTTTCAACTTGGTGTCACATAAGTTCAGATATTTGGGCTGCACACTGGTTAGCCCTGCTGCCTCCCAGCTCCACAGTCCCAAAGTTAAATCCCAGTGGATTCTGCCTCTGTGGAGTCTGTGTACATTTTTATTATTTTTATTTTCTTCAAGGCAACCTGGGTCTTCTTCCCAGAGATATGTACGTTAGGTTGGTTGGTTCCCCTAAACTGACCTGCAGTGATTATACATATGACAGTGCCCAGGGTTGGTTACTGCCAGGAGTTTGAGTTAAATGTTGTATAGATTATTAAATGAAATTCAGGTACTTTCATCAGACACGGTTTAAAACTTGTGGCTCAAGTGTGTTTTGTTTGAATTTGACTCTCAATAGCAGTGTCTCAAATTCCAGACCTGGAGGCCGATATACTGGAACGACAGGGGGAGCAGATGTGCCAGTGGCGTAGCTAGGTGCGGGTAGAGGGGGCAGTCTACTGTGGGCAGCACATTTTTGGGGGTGGCATTATTGGCCAACAGGCTTGGTACAATTCGTGTGTAAGCAGCAGAGTTTGGAAAAATATCACTCATGAATGAAAAAGGTAAAATTCTGTGATTTTTATCCACAAACGCTTCAAAAATAATTTTGAGACTGTCCTTCTGTGACGGCATCAGACACAAAAATAAACATTACACCAATAATAATTTCTAGGAAGATAAGCAACTAACAATTTATAATTTCATTTTGTTATCAATCCGAATGCATTCTTGCTCCGTGCAGAAAACATCCCCACCTATCACTTGTACACTACACTGGTTCTGGTTTTCTTAGTGTAATTATATTTAACTAATAATCAGAACACAGCTTATCATTGCATCTATACAATATTCTTGTCTAGTTGATGCTTATAAATAATTATATGTGAGAAATTATTGCTGTTTCTCGATATATCTACACAAAATTTATCTTAATTTTTCTCTATACATCATTTTAATTTTCTATTTAAATAGGTTAACATATTCAGATATGTTGGAGGGCGGCAAATTGAAGCACCGCCCCACCCCGAGCGGCATGAACTCCAGCTACGCCACTGAGATGTGCACAGGACACTGCCTTACCTGGAGCACAAGATGGTAGCCCCCCTGGCTTATAGCAGTGCTTCAGATTCCTGCAGGGCTCCATGTGAGTTGGAGTTTGGCATGGTCCTGTTGGGTTCTGTAGGGGCCCCCAAGTAGAGCTGCAGAGCCCTACTTTGGGTTTCAGGTGGAAGAAAAGACAGAGAGAAGGCAGAGAGAGAAGAGACAAAGTGCTATTTGATTGACTGTACTTGGGTTTTATACTGTGCTGTACAGGTGAAAGACTTAGGAAACATGTCCCACATCCAAAATAAACGTATGTTGTGCTGGACTTTTGCCTTGTGTCTGTTGTGTTGAGTCTTTAGGGAGCTGGTGTACCACCTGTTGGCCACACCATACATTGCGAATGTCATATAAATGTTGAAATCACCTGTTCTACTAGGCAACATTATGATAGAAAACATTGCAGCCCTTAAATGTTATGCATTTTTGTTTGATTTGCATGATATCACAACAAAATAAATCTGTTTTTTTGATAACATGTAGCGACAGGGCGGCATGGTGGAGCAGTGGTTGCGCTTCTGCCTTGGAGTTAGGAGACCCGGGTTCGCTTCCCAGGTCCTCCCTGTGTGGAGTTTGCATGTTCTCCCCATGTCTGTGTGAGTTTCCTCCGGGTACCCTGGTTTCCTCCCGCAGTCCAAAGACATGCAGGTTAGGTGCGTTGCTGATTCTAAATTGTCCCTAGTGTGTGATGGGCGTGTGTACCCTGTGGTGGGCTGGCGCCCTGCCCAGGGTTTGTTTCCTGCCTTGCACCCTGGGTTTGGCTCCAGCAGACCCCCATGACCCTGTACTTAGGATATAGCGGGTTGGATAATGGATGGATGTAATGACAGTAAAACCTTATAACTGTAAGTTTACAATTTAAATGATGTTGCATTTTCAATGCCAAGAAGAGGGGCATGCAGTTCCAAAGATGAGGATGAATTGTAGGACAGTGCTAGACTGGGGTTTTGGGAAGAGTACAATAGAAATCAGATGTCAGAAGGCATTAGTTGGCCCTTCTTAAGAAAATAATTGTGTATGACTTGTCAATGGAAAGCAGAAAAGCAATTAATCCCATTGTAATTTGTCCACATAAGAAAAACCTTAAAGTTGAACTTCAAACTGTATAAACAGTTGGATGTCAGAAGTTTACATACACTTAGGGTGAATTCTTTTGAAGTCATTTTATAACTCCGCCACAGACTTTTACTAACAAACTATAAATTTGGCATATCATTTTAGACATCTAAGAGTAAAAGTCATTTTTTCCAAAAATGTTTACAAACTATTTCACTTTTCATTGACTATATCACAATTCCAGTGGCTCACAATTTTACATAAATTTTGTTAATATCCGGTAGCATTGCCTTTAAATTGTTTGACTTGAGTCAGATGTTTTGGGTAGCCTTCCACAAGATTCTTACAATAAGTTGCTGTAATTTTGACCCGTTCCTTCCTCTGTAACAGATTCACAAGCTTCCTTGCTTGTCCACACTTTTTCAGTTCTGCATACACATTTTCAATCGGATTGAGGTCAGAGCTTTGTGATGACCATTCCAGTATCTTGACTTTGTTGTTCTTAAGCCATTTTGCCACAACTTTAGAGGTATGCTTGGGGTCATTGACCATTGAGAAGACCCATTTGCAACTGAGCTTCAACTTCCTTGCTGACTTGTTGAGGTGTTTGCTGCAGTATATTTATATAATTTGCCTTCCTCATGATGCAATCTATTCTGTGAAGTGTACCAGTCCCTAGTGCAGCAAATCACCCCCACAACATGATGCATCTACACCCATTCCTGACCGTTGGGATGGTGTTCTTTGGCTTGTAAGCCTCACCCTTTTTCCCCCAAACATAACAATGGTCATTATGGCCGAACAGTTTGATCTTGGATTTATCAAACCAGAGGACATTTCTCCAGAAAGTAAGATCTTTGTTCCAATGTGCCATTTCAAACTGCAGTCTAGCTGTTTGGTGGCTTTGGAACAGAGGCTTCGTCCTTGCTGAACAGCCTTTCAGGTTATTTCAATATAGGACTTGTTTTACTGTGGATATAGAGACTTGGCTACCTGTTTCCTTCAGCATCTTCATACGGTCCTTTGCTGTTGTTCTGGGATTAATTTGCACTTCTTGTGCCAAAGTACATTTTTCCCTAGGAGACAGAATTTGTCTTATTCCTGAGATGTGTGGTTCCATGGTGTTTATACTTGCATATTATTGTTTGTACAGATGAATTTGGAACATTCAACCATTTCAAAAATGTTCCCAAGGATGAACCATATTTTTGAAGGTCCACAATTTTATTTTTGAGGTCTTGGCTGACCTCTTTCATATGGTAAGCAAAGGGGAAATATGTTTCATGGTAGGCCTTAATATACATCTATATGTTGATTCCATTTTGGCTAATTGGCCATCATAAACTAACTGTCTAATTGCCTAAAGGCTTGACATCATTTTCTGGAATTTTCCAAGCTGCACAATGTTCATGACTACAGTTAGGATCATTCAGCACCAGATTCACTGTAAATTGTTTTCTAGTAAATGATGGGTGGAACAGGGCCTGGTACAGGTACCATACAACTTTAGATACTGAGTTTAAATGCCAGTGGGGGTTTTCTCTGGGTACATTCCAAATGCTAGCAAGCTCAGTTAACTGTTGATTCTAAGTTGGCTTAGCATGGGTGAGTGTGGGTATATCTATGTGTGTGCCATTTGAAATGGGATGGTAGTCCATCTGCAGTTGCTCCCAACCTTGTCCTCAATGGTCTCAGGATAGGCTGCGACTCCCCATTACTCAAATTTAAAAAGAGAGATCTGGTAAAGAATCGAAAGCTGGCATTTAACCTTGGCTCTGAACATTTGCATTTGATAGTCATATTTATAAGTACAGATCCCTGCAACGAAATTATATATAATCTAAGTCTAACACCAAATGACCTTAACTTCACTATTGTGCAGCACTAACTTCATTGTAATAATAAAAGCTAAGACTTTAAAGAAAGGAAGAATATACTTAATGGTGTAATGTTTTATTTACAAAAGGCAGCGTGAACAAACATTGAAATCTGTCTGTTCATAAATACTGACACATCTACTGTATAGCTCACATATACTGTACAGCATACACATATGAGCCACATACTTTGCCTGCTCTAAACTTGTGGCATGAAAGCACAGCAAGTCCAAGAGTGAGAAGGCAGACTAAAATTACTTTTTAGCTGTTAGGAGAAGCAGCACAGTAACTTTTCTTTCCTGGGCTCGTACAGCTTGGATTTCTGCAGTAACGAGAGCTCTCAGTGACTCACAGCTCAGTCGGCTCTGTCCAGGCTCCACATATTTGAATTGAACAGTGCTGGCAAGTAGAATTTTTATTTTTATGTATTATTTTTGGTTTTCATAAAACAATGATACTCTTATTTTTTATTGCTATCTTAAATAGTGTGAAATGTGAGGGAATGAAAAAACTGCCTTTTTCAGAAGAACATAATCAGAGCCCTCCTTAATTTATTGAAGCATTATGATTCCAGGTTCTAATGAAACACCACAACTGCTATATTTCATTTTGCGTAGTACAAAAATGTTTGCCCTGGATGGGAAGCCTGTTGTGTCAACAAAGTCAGTTCTACTTTGAGCCAAATGAAATGTAACTTCATTCAGAATTTAACAGTATGTGACAGAGTGTTTTATTTGTACGAGGGCTCTAAAGAAAAGTTCCCTTGAATTTTTGGGGATGTTAGCTATCCAGTAAGGTGTCATAATCATCAACAGCATTATTTACGTTCTACATTTCCCGCTGAAGGTAATTTTAACAACATGGTGGGCTGGGCCCACAAGGCTTTCCCATACACACCAACTTCCTCCAGCCCATCTTGGAGGATACTCAGGCTCTCTCAGGTCAGTTGAGAGATACCTGTATATTTCACTGCACCTCAATCTTCTCCCTGTAAGCCATGCCTGATGATACTTTCCATTGCGGTGTCTAGAGTGCATCCTTAATCCTTTCTCAAACCACCTCAGCTGGCTTCTCTTTATCCAGAGAAGCAGTGGTCCTCCTGTATTGCCCAGCTCTTTTCCGTGTTCTGGAGAGTTAGCCCAGCAACAATTTGCAAGGATCTCATTTTGAACTCTTGTACTCGCAATGTCGTTTTTTCAGTGACCTTCCAGAGCTTGTGACCATAGGTAAAGATGGGAATGTAGACTTACTAAAAGTCAAACAGATCCATCTGCAGACTGGGAGAGAACCATGGTCTTGGATTTGGAGAGGCCAGTACTTGGCTATGAACCATTCCATTGTGCACCAGAGATGTTACACTGAGTACTTCTGCAAACAGCAAAGATGTAACACTTGGGTTCTCAGACAGGATGCCCTCCGAAGCTCACCACCATCTTTACATCTTGTTCATGAAAATCATAAACAGGAGACGGGACTAGACTCACCCTTGCTGGAGTCTTCTGTCAGCTTTGTACAGTCTCAGTTTAAAAGCAATTGTGTACACTTAACTCTCACTGTACAAATACAGGAATGGAATGGCATGCAGCAGAGGCTCCAGAATCCAGCTTGTCCATTGTTTGACTGCAAGTAAAGAATCCAGATTACTTCACCAGAATCTGAGGAATTCACCAGAATTGAACAGAGGTTTCATTACAGTACCCATGGAGTTACATTCCCAGGAAGTTTGAAGTGACTGGAAGTGTTCTTTTTCCCCCTATATAAAAATAGGTTCCGCCGCCCTAGTCTGTCAAGTCTGAAGCACTTTCCCCATCTTTCATGTAACATTAAAAACACATGTTAGTCAAGAAACTGACACAATATTGAGTGCTTTCAGTTTCTCCAGTCAGATTTCTAACATCCTTTGCCATTACTTAGCTTTTTAATCACTGCAGTGACCTCTGTGTCAGACATGGACACAATGACAAACAGTGCTTCTGGCATTGCCTCCTCTGAGGAGGGTGCCTACCAGGTTTAATAGTTTCTCGAAGTGTTTCTGACTCAAAACAACATCAACAGTTAGGGTCAATGTTTACCCACCATTTTTGAAAAATAAAAGCCTGGGCAGTGTGCTGTTATTGCTTTGGAGTCATTGGTTTGCCAGAACAAGCTTAACTGACCTGGGAGCAGGAATGGGAACATGACTTTGCTTAAAGTTAAATTGCTTGAAGCAATTAGACCTATTATAACATTACAATAAGCTAAAAATTATTTCATGCTTTTGTTTTTAGTCAACTAGATTACTGTAGTGCACTCCTAACAGGCCTACCTAAGAAAGACAACAATTGGTTGCAATTAGTGCAGACTTCAAGTCAGAATTTCAACTAGAAAATGAAAATCGAAGCGCATCTCACCAGTTTTAGGGTCATTAGATTTAGTACCAACGTCAATTAGAACTGACTTTAAAATACTACTAATGGTGTAAAAGGCCTTAAATACTCTTGCCCCTTCATTATATTTTGGAGTGCTTGTCCCCCTACGCTCCAAGTCGTAACCTTAGATCTTCTACTGGTGGTCTCATTATAACTGCGTGAGGTGGCCTTTTGCTGTTATGCACCTAAAATCTGGAATACTTTACCAATAGAAAGACAGTAGACTAATAGTTTGCAACATTTAAAAAAAAACTGCTAAAAACCCATTATTTTAATGTGCCTTTTTCGTAGCTACATTTTAGTTGTATTCCTAATATTTCATATCAGCATAGAATTATTATATTCTTCAAGGATTTGCAAACCTTACTAATCTCTGCTTTTCTCTGCTGTCTTTTCCGGTTCTTCTCTGGTGGTGATTTGTGCCACCACCTGATCAGGGCACCATGTAGCCACCTGTGATGATGGAATGAAGGTGGGTGTCTCAGCTGTCCACAAGACCAACTTCATTGAATCCTTTCATATGAAGCATGAAAACAAAGGACTGATTTAGGAACATTTATGTTAGGTAGAATGCCAAGGGGTGGACTTTTGGCCTTGGGACCCCTGCAGATTTTGCTTTTATTTCCAGCTTAACTGGAGTTTTTTTTTTTTTTTTTTTTACTTTCTCGTATGCAAAGTATTGTAATCGTCCAAATATGCAACCTCAAGATTTTGATGAATCTTGAAGTTTTAGACCTCCTTGAGTCCGATTTACTTTCTCGTAGGGAAAGTATTGTAATCATCCAAAAATATGATTCTGAGATTTTAATGAATCTCGACATTTTAGACCTCCCTATGTATGAAAATACCATTTTTGGAATTATATCTGTGTGTGTGTGTATGTAAACACGGTAACCTGAGTATGCTTTCAGTTAGGTCAACCAAATTTTGCATGCAAGTATTAGGTACAAAACATAGATTTGTATCAACTGTTGAGCTATTTCTGCATAAATGGAAGTGGTACTTTTTTATTCATGCAGCTGCAGAGTCTGATTTATTCAACTTTACTTTTATAATAATAGTTCAATATATTATTAATTTGATTTGATTTGTTGTTGATGGTTCTTCAATGTACATAATATAAAAGTATAGTCTGGGTTTACTCCTCAAATATCCATCCCCGTATCTGAGTATATGAGAAAGTCTAGGGGAGACCACTCCCAATTTTTTTATTGTCTTTCTTCTTGCCTCCCTGCAATCTGGCCTTACCACTGGACTTATCTTTATAGAGATTTACATCATGATATTGTATATAAGGACGCTACACTTCTACTTGACATTTATCTGTTTTTTAGATTGTATATATTTATTTGTTATTTATTCTTTAATAGTATTGCCTAATCTTATTTGTTTTTCTGTTCTTGTAACTTTTTCTTTGAAATCGTGTAAAGCACTTTGAGCTACATTGTTTGTATGGAAAATGTGCTACATAAGTAAATGTTCTTGTTGTTCTTAAGCATAAATTAATAGAGATGCTAATTTGTGCAGCAACACCATTAGTTGAGCTAGTGCATGTGATTGCAAATGGTATCTCAGTCTAAGAAAGCACATAGCCTGGTGTTTTCCATAGGAGCTTACAGGTGGCTCTCACTATGAACTACACTGTCTATAGAAGACTAAATCTGTTAAATCTATACTAATAAAAGGCAAAGCCCTCACTGACTCACTCACT
>JANRMT010062813.1:22119375-22185009 GCA_026402145.1 Polypterus bichir lapradei | reverse complement strand
ACAACAGTGACAAAACAATTACATTGACAATCATGTTACGTTATTTTCAAAATGTTTCCTTTTCTTTTTCATTGCTTCTTTAACACACTACTTCTCCGCTGCGAAGCGCGGGTATTTTGCTAGTATTATATATATTCAGCTACTGAGATTTATGGATGTTATGATTTAACCTAAACAGGAATGTAAAAACCTCCAAAACACCTTATCCAAATGCAACTCTTCATTATTTAATTGAATTATATTTTACTAAACTCCAAAATTTAAAATAAATGAAAAGTATAATCCTAAAGTAAATATTAACAAAATAAACGATAAATCACTAAATCAAAAGTTGCAGAAATTCAGAATTCTAGATTTAAATAACAATGGCAAAAGTCAAAAGCCAAAAGCACATAAAACCTAGATGGTCAGAAGGCTACAACTTTCACAAAAAGAAGGCAGAGAACATGAGCAACTAATTTTATAGCAAGGAGGCTCTGGGAACTGAAGTCTTTAAATAATCTTCAGGTATCTGCAACCCTAATTACTGCAGCACCTGACATCATTAATCTAATTAGATTTGACATCCCAGTAGAGATGTAACAAAAAGAGTACAGGATATTAAGGAAACAAAAAGCATAAAAAAATCAAGAGACATGAGCATTGAAAAATAACAAAGTAAAAGAGGAATGAAAAGTGGGAAGAGGTTCTGCAGCAGTAATAACAATGGGCAGTATGGTGACATAGTAGTTAGAGCTGCTTTTTTGTAGATCGAGGTATCTAGGTTTGCAAACATGAACATACAGTAGTGGGCTTTCCGGTGTCATCATTGTTTTGATTTTGTTAAATTTCACGGCATCATACTGAGGGGAATTGTGTGGTGCAGATTTAGAAACAACTTAAAATAATTTTCAAATGAAGCTAGACAGTCAAATAGTTAAAAACAGAGACAGATAAACTTGTACTTATGGCAAAAAATAAACCAAAACTGTAAACAAATAGTTCATTAAAACTAAAATAATTTCACACAGATTTTTAAGCTTTCAAACACTGAATTCATAAAGGAATACTCCACCTAAGAATAATTTTTTAATATGTTACTTACTCAATGTTCTTTGTGCTATTCATGCATAATGGAGAGAAAGAAATTTATGACATAATAGAAGTCAATAGCAACCAGTGTTGTACAACCATAATGTGAAAAATGTTCATGGAAAAGAGAAAACAAAATCTCATATTACTCATGTCACATAATCCACATGTGTGTTATTCAGTTATACACTCAAAATGTGCAAAACATAAGCATGCTTTTTTGCTAAACATATGGAAGAAGATGATCCGCTGTCTCTAACAGGAACAGCCTAAAGAAGAAGAAGATTGTTAAATAATTACTTCCACGATTATCAGTGCACACATAGACAGGAAACATAAGGCTGCATGTGGAGGAATTTTTAAACAGTAGACAGGGCTCTTGACCAACAAATAAGGGGGAAAGGCAGGTCTACAATTCAAATTGGCTGTCAGAAGTTTGTAAGCACAGCTTTGAAATAAATTAAATAATGACGCATAAACCAGTGCAATCTAACCAGTTGGAGGATTATATGGTTGTGTAGTTGGGTTTGAGGCAAGACTCTTGAAGTACCAACACTTTAAATAAATTATAATTCAGAAATGTTTGTTGCAATAGCACCATAAAGTGGAAAGTCTTTTGGTGCTACTGTGGACAATCCCAAATAACCACTTCAGGGGCTGGAACAGCTGTTTGACCAGCTGACCCTTTTTTGCAGGAGTACTGCAGTATTTTATCCTCAAGTGCTTTAAGACAATAGTATCATAATTGCAACAAAAAATAAGGAGAAATAAAACCATCAATGACCAAGGGTTTACATTAAGAGAGTCAATCAAGTTTTCACACTGTGCGAAACTTAAAACTCCCTTGAAACTTCTTGGGAGCCTATAGCTGATGGATTGGAAGAGTTTTACGAAATGAAACTAAACAGATTATCAAGGCAATTTAGTCATAAGCTTAAGATATTTTATTGCTAATGTTGTCTAAGTATAATCTAAACTGCAGTGTTGTTTGTGCATCACCTGGTTCTGTTCTCTTCTGCTTAAAATATAGAAAGCAGCTTGTAACTCCAAATGGTTTGTTTACCCATTGCTACCTGAATGCAGTAGGAGGCATTGGAACATCTACCTGGAGATTTCATGCTGAAACACTGACAACTCTTTTATAATTAAATAATCATTGGCAGAGGCAGGCCACACAGCAAAGAAGGAATACTGTAAATATTTAATCAGATCACCACCAAATGTTCCACTGATGGGGAATGCCAGTTTCTAAAGCTCAAAGCTGCCTGCGAGGATGTTCAAAGTCACAGTTTTGCTTGAGGAGCAGTAAAATGCTCGCAGATGCAGCCGTATGTTATGTGAAGAAGGCTGTTAGTACTTGAAGGACTGGGGAACTGGTGACACATCTTTTCAAATTGGACTTTCACAGAAAAGGATGGCCTCTTTGAAGTCTGCAGGGAAAACAAAAAGGGAAGTTAGTTATGCTTAGATTATGCATACACTATGGCTGACATGCACTATTTCAGGGTTTTCAAACTCTGGTCCTGGAGGGCCCCAGTATTTGCAGGTTTTCATTCTAAACCTTTTTTTTTAATTGGTGACCTGTTTTTGCTGCTAACTAACTTCTTTTGAATTAATTTTAATTGACTTGTTTTTTAAGATTTGTTTCCCTAAATCGTTCATCACTTCATCGTTCCTCTGAATTGCTTCATTTCTTTCCTTAAATGGCACCCAAACAGAAATGAAATGTGAAGTAAGTGAACCAATAGAAGACCAACTAAGTCAGGGCCTCAAACTCCAACCAATTTCACCCCAAGCAGTTTTTTAATTAGGCGCTGATTATTGTTGTTAATTAAACCCATAGCAGACATTTCTGAAATTGTTGTTTTTCTCTTTTGTAAGAGCTCTGCTAAAATGTTTTGTGGACCTGAGCAGATCAACACTCCTTAAACCTTTTTCTTTCTTTATTTTCAGATAGTGTATGATGGGCACAGTTTGCTGGTCATGTTTTGGCCCATTTTGTATCTTACTATTGTCCATCCATCCATCCATTATCCAACCCGCTGAATCCGAACAGGGTCACGGGGGTCTGCTGGAGCCAATCCCAGCCAACACAGGGCACAAGGCAGGAACCAATCCTGGGCAGGGTGCCAACCCACCGCAGGACACACACAAACACACACCAAGCACACACTACGGCCAATTTAGAATCGCCAATCCACCTAACCTGCATGTCTTTGGACTGTGGGAGGAAACCGGAGCGCCCGGAGGAAACCCACGCAGACACGGGGAGAACATGCAAACTCCACGCAGGGAGGACCCGGGAAGCGAACCCAGGTCTTCTAACTGCGAGGCAGCAGCGCTACCACTGCGCCACCGTGCCGCCCTCTTACTATTGTTTGGAAGCTAATTAAGGAAAAATAAACAATTAAGGGGTCTGAGTCTTCAAGAGCAATTCAAATAAAATTAATTCAAAAGAAGTTAATTAGCAGCAAAACAGGTCACTAATTAAGAAAAGGGTTAGAATGAAAATCTGCAGCCACTGTGGCCCTCCAGGACTGGAGTTTGAGAACCCTGCACTATTGGTATATAACAACATTGGTGTCACAGGCTCTCTATTTTGTGGTGCACTTTGATATAACCTAAATTGTTTGTGAATGTCCCCATATAAACCTTCTATTCATCTAGCCATTTCCTGAGTACATTTTATTCAAAAAACATCCTATGTAAGGCATCCATCCATCCATTATCCAACCTGCTATATCCTATCTACAGGGTCACGGGGGTCTGCTGGAGCCAATCCCAGCCAACACAGGACGCAAGGCAGGAAAAAAGCCCCGGGCAGGGCGCCAGCCCACCGCAGCCCATGCAAGGCATCATTATTAAAAAAGAGAACAATACTAAAAAAAAAAGGAAGTTCAGTTTGTCTTTGGCAAAGATTTAATTTTAACAAAAACGGATGACCTAAAAATGTAAAAGTAGTGCTATACAATTTTCAAGCACCACTGAATAAACATTTGTTAACTTATATAATAGATTATTCTGAAGCCTACTTGTTCACAGTCATGGTGGGTGTGTGACATTCCTTGGCAGCACTGGGTGCAAGGCAGAAACCATCACTAGACAGGACAATTAATTGTCAATTAATTTAAAACAAAGTTTTGGAACGTAGAAGGAAAAAAGAGGTTTATTCCCATCCCTCAAAAAAATATTATTGCTTTTTTTCACAAAAGTATTGCATTATTACTCAATAATTATGATGTTGCTTTGCTAATGTACTGTGTTATTTTGAAAAAGTATTACAATTATTGCATTATTTCGCAAGCATCGTGCATACTACCGCTGTTATCATTATGTATGTGTTTGTATTTTGGTTGTCTAGTGACAGTTTTCACGGTGAGATTTAACATGTGTGTTGTTTGCAATCAAGTATCAAAAATGGACCTAAAGTTATAGGCATGTATTTAGTTTAAAAATGTTTAATAAATTTAATGCAGATGTTTTACCTTATGCAGAGCAATAGCACAGAGCTAGCATTCTTGCCTCACTGTGCCAGGGTCTGCATTGGTTTTACAAGTTCTCAGTGTGAATTTTTGGATTGATTGATATTAGTGAGTGTGCTTAAGTGTGTGTGATTACCACTGAATACCGAAAATGTGTCAAAAATGCTTCTCATTTAAGAAAATATGTTTAATCCATCGCATTATGTGAAGTAAACAACATCCATCTCCTTTTTCCATCCCCAACCTGAGCACACAAACATCTGAGGTATGAACACTAGCTGTTCTGATCCCTAAATCATTGGCACATATGATGAATGTTTATTACTTATTTGATATTCTTAGCAGCACTTTTTTATGACTCACACTTTTATTTGAAACTTCAATCACTGACTATCAGTAGCACTGAATAACGAATATCCCGATCCAGTCCAAATCATCTGCCCTGGTTCAGAAATGATTGTTTGCCATTTATATGTTTTGAAGGAAAGGGCACACAGACTCACATAGGCTAATAGTGGATACTATGTATTTTTGATGGGAATACTGCAAAAAACAAGTGCACTCAAAGAATTACATTCATGGTTTTTTTGTAGAATTATAGCTCATCCAGTAGGTTTACTGGGCCGTTCAAGAGTGCCCCACCGAATCAACAAGTTGATTAAGAAGGCAGACTTCAGTCATAGGATGTACTCTCAAGCCTTGGAGGTAGTAGTGGAGGAGAGAATGAAGGCAAAGCTGAGTGCCATTATGAACAATGCTACACATCCTCTCTCTGAAACCCTAACCCTGAGGACTTTCAGCCAACAACTCATTCAGCAGAAGTCTGTCAAGAAACACTACTGGAGCTTCTTTATACCAACAGCAATACAACTTCGTAATGCCTCACCATGCCTGCTCTTTTATCTTTAACAGAAAATAAAGTCAGACATTTTCTTCTTTTTGGATTTCATGTATGTATTTGAAGGAGGTTATTATTGTTGTTTGTTATAATATTCCTTGATCTTTTGTAAAAAAAAAAAAAAATCTCCCTTGGAACAAATAAAGTACTATCTATCTACACTCACCTAAAGGATTATTAGGAACACCATACTAATACGGTGTTTGACCCCCTTTCGCCTTCAGAACTGCCTTAATTCTACGTGGCATTGATTCAACAAGGTGCTGAAAGCATTCTTTAGAAATGTTGGCCTATATTGATATGATAGCATCTTGCAGTTGATGGAGATTTGTGGGATGCACATCCAGGGCACGAAGCTCCCGTTCCACCACATCCCAAAGATGCTCTATTGGGTTGAGATCTGGCGACTGTGGGGGCCATTTTAGTACAGTGAACTCATTGTCATGTTCAAGAAACCAATTTAAAATGATTCGAGCTTTGTGACATGGTGCATTATCCTGCTGGAAGTAGCCATCAGAGGATGGGTACATGGTGGTCATGAAGGGATGGACATGGTCAGAAACAATGCTCAGGTAGCCCGTGGCATTTAAACGATGCCCAATTGGCACTAAGGGGCCTAAAGTGTGCCAAGAAAACATCCCCCACACCATTACACCACCACCACCAGCCTGCACAGTGGTAACAAGGCATGATGGATCCATGTTCTCATTCTGTTTACGCCAAATTCTGACTCTACCATTTGAATGTCTCAACAGAAATCGAGACTCATCAGACCAGGCAACATTTTTCCAGTCTTCAACTGTCCAATTTTGGTGAGCTCGTGCAAATTGTAGCCTCTTTTTCCTATTTGCAGTGGAGATGAGTGGTACCCGTTGGGGTCTTCTGCTGTTGTAGCCCATCCACCTCAAGGTTGTGCGTGTTGTGGCTTCACAAATGCTTTGCTGCATACCTCGGTTGTAACGAGTGGTTATTTCAGTCAATGTTGCTCTTCTATCAGCTTGAATCAGTCGGCCCATTCTCCTCTGACCTCTAGCATCAACAAGGCATTTTCGCCCACAGGACTGCCGCATACTGGATGTTTTCCCTTTTCACACCATTCTTTGTAAACTCTAGAAATGGTTGTGCATGAAAATCCCAGTAACTGAGCAGATTGTGAAATACTCAGACCAGCCCGTCTGGCACCAACAACCATGCCACGCTCAAAATTGCTTAAATCACCTTTCTTTCCCATTCTGACATTCAGTTTGGAGTTCAGGAGATTGTCTTGACCAGGACTACACCCCTAAATGCATTGAAGCAACTGCCATGTGATTGGTTGATTAGATAATTGCATTAATGAGAAATTGAACAGGTGTTCCTAATAATCCTTTAGGTGAGTGTATCTATCTATCTTGGAAATTAATGGAAATGTTTTAGCTTTAAAATGAACATGTCTATAAAATGACTGATACTGATACAGATATTAATATCATTTCACCTGCAACATGGATGGTATTCCTTCATAGGCTATATTTTAGCAACAGGTGGTATGTTGTGCACCCATGTCAAATAATGTTTTTTTTTTTTTATTTGTTTTTTAATTTTCCAAGTTGGATAATATTTTGTTCCTTAAAATATAAACAAGTGTTTTGTTCACCACCAGAGATCCCTGCCATTTCACCCTTCACCCTTCACTCTCATTGCTACTAAATAACATTCTTTCCTCCTTTCCTTTCCTAGGACAGCGATGAATGTGAAGTCGACAGGAATAAGTGCTGCACACTTTGCAATATGTTTTTCACTTCTGCGATTGTCGCACAGTCCCACTATCAGGGGAAGACACATGCAAAGCGGGTGCGGCTTGTCCTTGGTGAGCCACCTAGCACCCCCAACACTACAGGTAGGAGAAGATAATGCGGTGGTGTGTTAGCATTGTTGTCACAAGAATGAAGTATCATAAAGATGAGATGCTGTAGTGGAGAGAGCTTTGTGAAAGCAGGAGGAAGCTTAATGATGCTAATTTTGTTCACCAACTTTTTTACTATTTAAACATTAGCAAGAGTACATGAAAAGTTCCCTGAAAGCAAGGCCCATTCATCTGCTTTACTTAACACTTTTCCGAAATGAGACATGTGTTAATTCAATGCCATGGAGGCACACCCCCTGCAGTACCCAAAACAAATTATGCCATATGGTAATATGCCAAACAGAGATGATTTATTTTAAAATCATGCAATGATAATCACACGTAAATCAGAAATTAATCTACTTATGCAAAATGACATGCCCTAACCTGTAGTGAGGATCTACTTTAACTTTAGCTGCACCTCAGTAATGTTTCATTTCCTTTGTTTGTCGTTGGTTCCTACTAAGGAGTGCTTGCCCCTTTTATCCATTCTAAGTTTCAGTGTTCCTAAGTGCAACAATTTGTATCATTCCAAGGCTCACTTTGAGGTTCTGAATTTGCACTAAAAGCTGTTGTGGTTCCCATTTAGGCACCTTAACCTTCTGCATGCTGCTGATACAGCATTTGAGAGTATTTTGAAATCCTGAAATACGATACTTTATTAATATTATAAGTAATATTACAGTGGCGCAGTGGTAGCGCTGCTGCTTTGAAGTGAGGAGACCCGGGTTCACTTCCCGGGTCCTCCCTGCATGGAGTTTGCATGTTCTCCCCATGTCTGCGTGGGTTTCTTCCGGGTACTCTGGTTTCCTCCCAAACACATGCAGGTTAGGTGCATTGGTGATTCTAAACTGTCCCTGGTGTGTGTGTGTGCGCCCTGTGGTGGGGTAGCGCCCTGCCCAGGGTTTGTTCAAGCTTTGTACCCTGTGTTGGCTGGGATTGGCTCCTGTGACCCTGTAGGTAGGATATAGCGAGTTGGATAATGGATAAATATCACCAAAAGAAAAAAAATGTATCAGTCCACTTCCCGTATTTGAAAACCTTTGATTCAATGAAATTGATTTAAATATTTCTTTTAAATGTAGAAATGAATGTTTAAAATTGGGCCTGAGGGACAAAGAATTGGTTTATATTTAGAAATCAAGCAAAAAACTGGAACATGGGTTGTTGGACATGTTAAAAGTTATCATCAGTCCTTACAGTGTCATAGATAATCTTGGAATATTTTCAAGTTTTATGGTAATGCCCAATTATGTTTTTAATAATTATAAACATTATTATTGTACTGCTGTTGCAACACTGTTTTGTTTTTCATGGGTCACCATTTTATGCTTTTTTATGTTTATATGTTTACCTTTGATACATCTGTTGCCTGTAACGAGACACATTTTGTCATCACACTTCACCTATATAAGATGGTGGCACATCTTCTAGTATAGTAGGTTTGGATCACTTTACTTTTTATTATATCTTTGTTAGAGTAGAAATAACTAAACATTTCTTCCAAGAAGACTTTAGTAATAGAAATATTTGGACTTTTGGATAGGACTCTTACATTTATGTTTTTATTTATTTGTTTCCTTATTCTTGATGTATATTTAGTTAATTAATTTATTTTCATTGTAACTGGAATTTTCTCTTTTACCTCTTTGTAATGCTATTTTAGCTACACTGTAAGATAATGTGCTATATAAATAAATGCTGTTGTTTTGTTTTGTTTCTTTTGACCGTCATTCTGTGCCTTGTGGTTTGGATTTAGATGATCAATTTTCCTGCCTTTCACCCCATGTATTGATTTTCTGCCAGTCCACCCACTAAGATTTTTCCTGCCTGTTTTTGGTGCTTTCATTTTCCAAGTCTTTTTTTTTCAATATTAAATTATTCTGTTAAAGGGGGGACATGGCAGGTTTATAGAATAAGGGCCCAGTAAATGAATCAAAGTCAAAATACTGGTTTGGTTTCTACAAAAATAAAGCCTCATAAATGGGAGTAGGCCTCAGATAATCCACACGGCCTTCTTTACATGTCTAAACTCCCTGTATAGTTATCATACCAGACAGTCTAGTGCCAAATTCAAATGTCAGGCTTCTTGCCTGCACATGCTCAAAAATGGAGCTTAGTCTTTTAAATATCAAAAATTCTAAATTTCCAGAAGTGATTAGAGGGCCACTGTAAATCCTTTAGTCCCAGGAACAATAAAGATACACTTCCTTAATATTTAAAGATTTTTCGAAGGAGAAAAGGATTAACTAAAAATAAAGGCAGGAAAAAGGGCAAGAGTACGTTTTACTAAAAGAGGCAAACCCAATAGTAAACAAATGCAATAATCCAATAACAGTAAACAGTACCTTTAAACAGAGGAGGACCTGAAATCACAAAATTCAATAACAAATAAGGCAAGACTCAAAAACAGGAATCAAAGCTAAGATGAAATACTGAGGTTCCAGTGTAACTAGAGTTTTGCCTTAAATGCTAGCGGAGGCAGTATCCCATCTGCCAAATCAGATCTTAAAGGAGATAGGGCAGATAAACAAAAATTGTAAGCCATTCGATTGTCTGTTTGTTTCTCTATTTATTTGACTGTCTGTTTATTTGGTAATCATGCAAAAACAGCAGAACCGATTTTTAAAAAACTTTGTCTGTGCCTTGCTGTTGGTCCACCTTAAAATATAGGCTATATTTTATACCAGGAAGAGGGGCTATAATGGGAAGGAAGGCAACTCAGAAATTAGCACTCACGCATGGCCTACAATTCCCATCAGACAGCAGAAGTCTGCTTGAGCTGTGGGGAGGATATCATCTTTAGCATGCAGAAAGTTTCAAGTGCCAGCCAAAGCAGAATTGCATTGTTCTTTTCAATGGGACTTGGATAACATTTTCAGTGTCTTGCAGGATTACAGCTTTGGTCTAAGTGTACATTTTATTATCTCATTATAGGTTGTCTTTAGCTATGGTGAGTTTACAAAAGACAGTTTTCTCCCAGTTTACATATGCCTATGTAACACCAGGTATTATGTCTACTAAAACAATACAAAAGAATTATTAAACACCAAAAAACAAAATAAATGCTGAACAAAACCAAAAACAGAATTACCAATAACATATATAAAAATAATATTCAAAAACAACAAACTTAAAAATAAAAGAAAACATACCAGGAGATCAATAAATTGTCCCTTCAAAACCAAAACAATAAATTATTACAAGAAAGCCCAGAACACTAAGTCATAAAAGCACACAGAAAGGTTTGTTTAAATTTCTACAGTCTTGGACACCAGGATAAATGTGACACTGTGACTTGATGTCACCATGTGTGACTTCCAGGATGGCACCATCTGTAATGGGCTGTCATGGCAACAAAGCGACAAAATAGCAGCACACACAGAAAATGAAAATAAGATGTGTAAATATTTCAACTTATTCAAACCGATGCTAGAAGTTAAAAACAAAGGATAGAATTGCATTCTATGATATAGAAATCCTGAAATGAGAACACAACACAAAAAAGAGCAAAGGGGACCATAAGAAATATATTGTTTTAAATCATTTATATTACCATAACACTTAAAAATCACAATCCTTGAATCAGTCCAACATAAAAAACAGACAGATACATTTTGTTCTTGTGATAACGAACCATTCACAAGATCCATGGATACACTGAAAAGACTATCATTCTTCTTTCTTCTTCTTCTTTTGGCTGCTCCCATTAGAGGTTTGCCAAAGCAGATCATCTTTTTCCATATCGTCCTGTCTTCTGCATCTTGTTCTGTCACACCCATCACCTGCATGTCCTCTCTCACCACATCCATAAACCTTCTCTTAGGTCTTCCTCTTTTCCTCTTCCCTGGCAGCTCTATCCTTAACATCCTTCTCCCAATATACTCCGCATCTCTCCTCTGCACATGTCCAAACCAACGCAATCTTGCCTCTCTAACTTTGTCTCCCAACCGTCCAACCTGAACTGACCCTCTAATGTACTCATTTCTAATCCTGTCCATCCTCGTCACACCCAGTGCAAATCTTAGCATCTTTAACTCTGCCACCTCCAGCTCTGTTTCATATATGGGTAAAATAGAATAGTAGAAAAAATGGAACTGTATAAGTTTGAGTATGCTGGGCCCAGGAATTACCTTTTCTAATTTTGACTCCTACCCCAATATTAATTAAAAGCTGAATATGACACCAATAAATACAGTAAGCATGTTATATTAGTGTAAAATAACTTCTAATATTCTACACTATCAGTGACTGAGAGATGTCTATGCCAAATTTAGAGTGTCAGCCTTTGAGGTCTCCAGCATTGCCCTATGCCATCTCAAAAGTGGAGGGTCCTGTCCCAGTCTTGATGTAATAGGTTATGCATGTTCTTCAAGTTCTGCAATGTGTGTTTCAAAAAAATTTTTTATGGGAACCGAAAAAACTCATAGTATGATGCAGGATTATAAAGTTCAAAGTGAGGAACACAAGTCCTCACAGTTCCTTTATCCCACAGAGCAGAGCATTGCCAGAGAAAGTCAGAATGCGTTATAAGAATCTGTCCTCAATGGGACATTTAAAATGATAGACCTGCTGCTAGAAACATTGTTGATTGCCATTAATGAGTTATTTGTAAGGTTTTGTGCTTTGCCTCTTTAATGAGTGGCACAGGGTCAGTTAGAAATTAATTAAAGGAAGCTGCTAGGCTGCCTACATAAAGTCATTAACTCGAGCATTCAAGTGCCTAACAGCGGAAGGAGTTAACCCCCAGAGCTGGCAAGCAGCATCAGCAACCTGGCAACCGTACCAATGAGGGCCCATTCTTTATTAATAGATTTAACCAGATTTACATCATTGTGGATGCTGCATTGTAATAAAATGACCCCAAGACTAGACACACTCACAAATCATAGCACCATGATAGCAGTGTTTTTTTCAGCATGTTTAGGCTGAAGTAATGCTGGAGAGTAAAGAGTATGCAACATCAAAAATTAAAGAGTAGTCATATGCCATCTCTTCCCATCTTTAATAAGTGCTAAAGCTACAGTAGTACTGTTGTTCAAACCCAAATTGCTCTTGGGTGCTTTGAATTATAGTACATCTATGGGGAGGCACTTCTCAGTTGTCTCCTAAAGATGCTAACTAATAGCTCCGCTCTTCATTAAACCTGGGTTGCCTACTGCAACTCTCAGACACTCATCCGTTCCTCCATGCATCCACCCATTATCCATTCATTGCCTCACTGTTACGCTGTATATTAGTAGGCAAGGCAGTAAATGCTCTTGTCCTCAGTAATAATCTGTCTCTCCTTGCTCATTTTTTACTTTGATTTTTGCTCATGCTTCATGTTGTAGATTCTTTTACTCTGACTTAATTCTGGGCCACAAGATACCAGTGCACAATTGCTTTGCTCAGCATGGCTGTAATGATTATAATAATTTCAAAATGCTGTCATTCTGGGGAGTTTTCCTTCTGCTATGCAGGAAACAATGTGGATCTTTGATTGGGCGTTCCTACAAACTTACTATTTGATCATAATATTTTTAATATTATCAGAACTGTAGAGGGTATTTTTTTTTTCCTGAGGATATAGATAACCAGCGTTAAAAGAACTAAACCATTGTATTGAATTAGGCTCACATCACTTTCCGCAAGCTCACATTTCACCCTATCTTTTAATATTCAATTGAATTGAATTGTATAGGTTTGAGAAATGATGGACAGGACCTTTAAACAAGTGAATAGAATGGAATGAATGTATATTCATTTGTCGTGAGTCCGTCTCTCTCTAAAGGTTATCACTTCTTCCACATTCATGCACACACGCTTACAATAAAGCGTCCTAGACAGCATTTCCCAGGTTGTCACCAAGCCATTATTATCTCTGCAGCCAAGGCGCTCACTCATGCTCTCCCTCTCTCTCTGGCGAGCCCAGCATGTGTGATACAGAAACTGTAGGAGCCGATCACCTCTAGAGATGTGCCCACCTGGTAGCACTTTTCAATCACTTTTCTCTCTTTTCTTTTAAATGGCTTTTAGTAGCAGCCTGAAGGAAAGGCAGCTGGAAATGTGTGATATCAGTAAAATGAAAAGGAGGAGGCTGTTCACCTCTGAACACAGAGCCATCCAAAAATCCATTTTACAGAACTGGGACAGCTGCATGCTTCAGTGCATCTTTGGAAAAAAAAAATATGTTAACGAAACAGCATTCTTACCTCCAGGGCCTGGCCTTTATGGATTGTCACATTAAATAGAGCTGCACTGGTTCAATATCTTTCTCTCCTATCCCTATTAATCAATATTAGACAATCGAATTTCTTAGATTTAGGTTAACTGAGGGAAATAGAATGTTTACAATGACCGACATTTTTCAACAATGCCACCCATACATGTGAAATAAGAGCTGCTTTGACAAAGACTGTTCAAGGTGCTGGGGTAAGCTTTATAATAATGAAGTGGCACTGGTGAGAAGGAAGTATTTCTCTTAAGTTAACAACACACGGTTGTTTTTCAGATATCTTAGAATTGTTAAAGTTTGCCATGTTGTCTCCCAGTAGTTTCATGTTACTGTAAGTGTGAATGCTTGTGATAAAAGGGGATGTAATGTTTTACAAAGAATTTAAGATTGTAAACTTGGGTTTGTCTGTATCTCATTTTTTCCTCCTGCTTAATACTTTAGTTTTGCTCTCACTTTCAAGGGATCCAGTTTAACTCAATTTATTTTATTCCTATTTAAATATTTAGAGATATAACCTAAAAGGAGAACTGTAACATAAAAAAGTAATGTTAAATATAAAGAAAGAAACATGCAGAAATATATAGAGTGTGGCTGAAATGACATAAACCAGCATTTCTCAACCTTTACTGTCTCCTTTTCAAGTTTATTGTCAATGCAGAAGTGAAGTGAGTGTGACTATAAGAGCGGGGAGTTGCACCCTGTTTGTGAAATGGCCACAGTTGCAATCAGGGATAAGTGTTACCACTTTGGTGACCCACTCACACACCCAACAACAGCACACTGTCACCCACTGGTGTCATCCCACAACCCGTGAGAAACACTGACATAAACCCCACATATAAAGGAGTGGACCTAGTCCACACTAACATGGATAAATTTGAAAACTGACAGGGGTAAATTTCGTGATCCCAAACTCCTCTTGATCCCCAGTTTAATTTGTTGATAGAGTATACAGTATACACTGTCATGACTCCATGAAGTATATAAGAATTTTATTTAACATTGATGCCTCTGGAGCACATCATATAAGATGTCATTATTGCATTGTAATCACTATAATCATTGTGGATAGGAAACTGAGTTCTTCAAGAACTGAGAAGAAAAAAGAAAGTACAGTTATCATTTGATCAACCACAGACTTCTGTTTTGTCACAATAATTCACTCATCTTTACAGTGGAGTCAGTCACTAACTTCTTTGTGTCAGCAGATGGGAGCAGCACTTTGAAACTCTTGACTTTCACTGTATTTGCATTTTCTAGACTCCCAGTCTATAGTTTACAAGGCTTTGGCAAATGTATATTCGCTTATAACTTTTAAAAGCAAGTTTTATTTCATCATCTATTCAGGCAAAAAAAAAAGTCTATTTTGTTTTTTTCCCCATTCTTTCAGCATTTCAATTTATTTCAGGATTGCTCCATAAACAAAAAATTACTTGGCTGATAAAGGACATATGGCCATTAGACAAGATTTATACGTTTTTGGCATTTCAGTGTGGATGACAAACTCAATTAAAACAACCTGAAAATGCTAGTGTGGACAGAAAACTCCTAAAATGCAAACAGCCTTTCAAATTTATCCACTACTGCTACTGTGGACTAAAATCTCAATTCCAAAAATAACCTACAAGAGGGAGCCATAATAGGATGACTGCCAAAAAGTTCTGACTTTGTAACTGAACTGAAAAAGTGAAATTGTTTCATGTGTTAAGGGTAACTTTTACTTTAAAAAAGTAACATATGGTAAATGAAAGCAAACGGCATCAGAAAGGAGAAACAGTAGACACAAGTCAAAACGTGATAGATGGACAGTTCTTATTATAGATGCTAAATCCACAAAAGCACTGCGTAAAAACTTTCCACAAAACATAACAAGTACATTTGTGTCTAATCAAAATCTAATCAATGTGAACTTCAAAATGCTACAATTTATAGCATGGGTGCCATTCATTCCAGCTCCAATCTCCAAGGAGCATAATACCTAGACCACTGAGTAATGGAAAAAAGTATTATGGTCTGATAATTCATTTTTCATCCTATTTCCTACATCCAGATAGGAATATGTTTGGAGAAAGCCAAAGGATGCCTTTAACCTATGATGGCTATTACCACATGTTAAACATTTTTGGAGATCCGTAATTGTATAGGCAACCATCTTGTGGAAGTCATTAGCTGTGATGATATAAAATAGCCATATAATATGAAGGCATGCACCCTGTGGTTCAGACGGTTCACTCAGGATATTCCAAGATCATATTGCACCTGTACACACTATTAAACTAATTTAAGATTTGTTTCATCACTGAAGTTTCATTTTTGTAGGGCACAGAGTGAGAAATAGAGTTCTACCTCCTTCATCCCAAAAGAACTGGAAGTTTTTCTTCTTTTAGATTTGTGTAAAATCCCACTATACAAAGTGAAGAACCCATAAAACAGCATATAACATTATTCCAAGAAGGACTGAAGCTATTCTGAAGACAAAGGGTGACCCTTCTCTTATTAGCTCTTTGATATTAATATAATGGTAGATGTGTCCCCTCACTACAATTTCATAAACTCTTTTCAGTGTTTCTCCTTACATTCACAGCACTGGTGCATCAGAGGATTGATTAGCTATATTACATGGAAGAAATCAACGTAACGCTGTAGCGTCTAATGTTACAAAGCAATGATATTTGCACTCTAAAGTAGATTGTGACAGTGCATGCTGTGAACAATACTATATAAATAAAGAGGGAGTAATGGAAGGCCCCAGTCGAAATTACATGACCTGATTTTATGTTCACTCTTCAGCTATCCATCTATTCTCTTCTCATCAATCCTGGGGTTTGTTCCAGAAAGCAGGATTAGTATGAAATCCAGTTAAAATAACTTGGGATTTACAGAAATCAGGCTGGACTTAGACAAACCTAGTGTTTCTGGAACAAATTATGTGATCTTGAACGTTATCCGTGAAGCCAAAGATGCTGATAATTTGCTGTCTAACATGGGCTCAAAAATACTGAACAAAATCCAGCTCAGTCACTAGAGCAAACAGTGCTTTGAAACTAACCTGCAAAAGAGCAAGTTTAACACGAAGGATTAATTAAGCAGCAGTGCACCCAATTCTAAGATCAGTGCACGTAAATGTCTTGCGTAAAATGTTGATTCCAGCTGCGTTATTTAAAAACCAGAAAAAGCAAAAGAAATGTTGGAAATGTTAGCCTTCCTGAACAAGTGATCGACACAGAAGCATAACTCCTTTGGCAAAGTCTGCCTGGAGAAACTTAATTAAACTGCATTTGGTCATTCTAGGATGCCGGGAGAAATGTCTGCATGAATGTTACCATTTTACATCCAAGACTTTAATATATCCGTGAAACTTTCTAAAGCATGACAAGTTCAGTGTAATGCAAAGTGAATTTGAGCTGATATCGTTGAAAATCGTGGACATTTCCTGTGTGTGTTTTTTTTTCCTCACAACATTTTAGATGCCACACAACATAGTGATTACAAAAGTGTACCAAACTTTAAACAGCTATCTGCAGACACACACACACACACACACACACACACACAGGGTGTCTTTCTCAGACCGAAACTATTAACAACCATCATAGAGGAATTCCACAGAGTCACAAGTAAGTCAATCAAATTTGTACATATGCAGCATTTCTGAGCAATAATAACTGAATATAGACTCGCTGGTGGAACAAACTGCCCACCTTCATCCCTTCTGTGGAGGAGGTACCTTGCATTTTAAAGAAACACTTCTGAAGACTCCCTTTTTCCATAAATGCCTATAGCTATATCCTTATTAATGCTATTTTGATTTGGGTTTCTGTAATGGAATAAGATAACATTACATGACTACTGTATTGTAGTGTGGAGTTTGCATGTTCTCCCCGTGTCTGCGTCAGTTTCCTCCTGGTGCTCCCACAGTCCAAAGACATGCAGGTTAGGTGCATTGGCGATCCTAAATTGTCCCTAGTGTGTGCTTGGTGTGTGGGTGTGTGTGTGTATATGTGCCCTGCGGTTGGCTGGTGCCCTGCCCGGGATTTGTTTCCTGCCTTGCTTCCTGTGTTGGCTGGGATTGGCTCCAGCAGACCCCCGTGACCCTGTATTTAGGATAATGGATGGATGGATGGACGTATTGTAGTTCATTTGGCTGATGGCAGCTGTTACTCTTGCGGCATGAATGTTACCGTTCTCTTTTTCTCAGATTTGTAGTCCAAAATCGATGAACTGTTCAGCGCTCAACTCATAAGGGCTTGTAAATGTTGCAGTGAATGCATGTTAATCCTGATCAACCTATCTGGGATTGAATGAGCCAATTAAAATCCAGTATTCTGGAACCAGCTAATCCGCTAGAGTGAAATCATGTCATAACATAATATCTTGATATCCAGGACTGTCTAATCTGTCCTTCTTGAATATACTCCCAGTCACAAGGACCAGCTTCCGTCTTAGAAGCAACAGTCACAAGACATCCACTTTGAAAGGGTCATGTGCCTCCAGCAGAATCTACAAGTGAAGCCTCTGTAGTTTAAAATTCCAAACTGATGTGAAATTGAAATTTTTACAGATCATAAGTATAGTTAATATATGAACTATAAAGGTAATTTAATGCTTCATTATTTTTGGCGCAATTTTTATGCTTTCCATTAGCAAACTCAACATGGGTTCCCCCCACAGCCATTGCTTTAATTGACATATTTCAAGGGTGGGTAAGCCGATCCTCTAATATTAAAATGTTACTGTACTGTTGATAATGTGAGCATTTCTAAAACTGATGAACTTTGAAAGCAGTCTGTTCCTCTCTTCTTGGAAATAATCACTAGTTTAGGATATGCGGTTGATGATTAATTTCAATGGGCATGTGGCTAATTTATTCACAAGGTGAATTAAACTGGTCATTTAAAGCTAATCATTTAAGGGGAAAGAAAATATGTGTGTAAAGAGCCAGAATAATTCACAAGTTTGCCTAGAGCGACATCAGTATTTTATCTGGACTAAGCAAAGTCAGCTTACAATAAAATTCATTATTGTCATTAGTTGTCTCTGATTTATTTGAGGGTGGCACAGCAGTTAGCATTCTTCCTTCATAGCCCCAGGGAAGAGGGTTCAGATTCTGACCTGGCTGCAGTGTGTGTGAAGTTTGCATGTCCGTGTGGTGTTTTCTCAAGATGGTTCTGCTTTCACCCAAGTTTCACTCTGTGCATGTTATGTTAAATGCTGATTTTTAAACTGGCATAGTGTTTGTGCACTGGTGTACCCTGCAGTGGACTGGCACCACTCTCCTAGAGTCAAATTTGGTAGGTTGTTAAATGGATAGACGGTTGCTTTATTAGGAGCCTATTGTATTTGTGATGACATTTTGTATTCATGTATTTTCCTTAAATTTTAATGCAAAGGATGCTGAGTTCTGAAACTGGGCAGTAATTGTTTCATATCTTACACTGGTGATCGTTATTAATTTGCAGGGGAGTATAGAGTTCTTTTTTTGGACAATTTTCAGGTACTATCTTGTGTCCATAGTATAATGAAATTCTTACTGCACTTGCATGCATCTCCCAGGCTAGCAACAGTAGCTCCATACCAACAAACTGTCGTCACAGGCAGACATATATGGATATCATTCATCACTATTTACTCATGTGGCTGTGAAAAACAGATGTTGTTTTATTATTACTAATCAGATTCCCTTACTAGCACACCCCATCACTCATGGGGAATATCTGGTGAATTATTAAAATTACAATTTATTTGTTCAAAAATGTTGTTTTCTATGTATAAGAAAGAAGATCTGATCAGAAGGTTATGTCATGCACAGCAGGCAGAGAGCTCAGAATTCAGATCCCATCCAGGCCATGGTCTCTATGAAACATGTTCATGTACATGTTCTTCCAATGTTTAAGGGATATTTTGTCCTCCTATTATGGTTTTCTGTCACATCCCAGAACGATACCAGTTAGTTTGATTGGTAATTCACAGTATGAGTAAGTTTGAATATGTGTAAGAATTTGCCCTGTGATAGAATGGTGTCTCATGCATTGTTCGCTCCTGCTGAGATTGACTTCAGCACCCTATAACCCTAAATTGGTTTAACCAGGTTAAAATAAGCCTGTCCTCAAATGATCTAGCATTGAATGACTATATTAATTTAAAATAATAAACATTTATAATTAAAAAGTATGAGATCTTCAAAGTCTATGCAAAATGCATTTTCCTCAGGACAGCAGCTCATTTCCACCTTCTAGTCTGGTGGTTTTATATTGTTAAAAAAATGAGGCCTGTTATGAAAGCTAACAAAGCAGAGTGTAGTTGAAATAAAAGTGTACCATGATGGACTGGTATGCTTTCCAGGTTGCTGTTCCACTTTGTCCCCTGAGGTGGGCTCCAGTCCAGCTCTTTTCATGATTAAGCAGCATTGTGGAAAACAGAAAGGGCAGCAATTTGTTTTCATTTTCCCAAAAATATTGCAGTATGCCTTTCTCTGCATAACACATATGCATTTCTAATGCTTATAATATTACCAAATAAGTTAAAAAAAATCTTTTACAAATGAATAAATCAATCAGTCTTTATTTTGTATAGTGTCCCAAACAATTTTACATTGTGCTTCCTCCCCTTCTTTGATTTGCACTCCACCATTTTCATGCAGATGTATAAAAAGACATAGCAACCCCTTATGACATATATGTGCATTTATTTTTTTACACATAATGCTTACCATGTTTCCCCTGGATTAGATACGTCTCTACTTTACTATGACCTCTTTCACAGAAGAATGTATATTGCAAGGATCAGAAACACAAGGGTCATACCTAAATTAATGAACAAAGCCACATTACAAGCATACATTTGAATGTTGTTTGACAAGGAGAGCTATCTCCTGTTGTGTTCTTGAGTTACTAATGGCAACATTAGCTTAAATCATGTGACCACGCAGACATGAAACAAAATGGCCGACAGTGATGTATCGTTCTGTCAGTGTGCTGTGATTGAATTTCTTGTTAAAGAGGAAATTCACGCAGCTAATATACACAGTAGGCTTCAGTGTGTATGCAGATATAACATGCAAGACTGCCAGTACTGTGAAAAGGCGAGTGAAGTATTTTAAAGATGGATACATTGACAACTAAAATCAACCTGGTAGCAGTCAAAGCCAAGCAGCCTATACAGAACACATCAATGGATAATACACTCATTAGGGACAAGAGACACGTGAGTGAAGGTGAGAGAAATAACAACATGGCTAGGAAGTGGACGCAATGCATTAGAACATTAGAACATTCTAGACGAGAACAGGCCATTCAGCCCAACAAAGCTCGCCAGTCCTATCCACTTGTTTCCTCCAAGAAAACATCAAGTCGAGTTTTGAAAGTCCCTAATGTTGAGGAGATGATTGAAAACTTAGGATATCAGAAAATGTGTGTCTGCTAGGTCACATCTTTACTTACTAAAGATCACAAGCATCAGCACATAAAAGTTCAACACAAATGCCTGAGTGATATCAAAATGAAGGAGACGATTTTTTGCTCAGTATCACAACAGGTGAAGAAAGTTGGCTTTGCCATTTTAAACCTGAGACAAAATGTAAGAGAAAATCATCAAAATTCACCAAGAAAAAAAGAAGTCAAAGGTTGCAAAGGTTGTGGGTACCATCTTTAGGGATGGAGAGGGGTATGTTCTAGGGTTGTGCAGTATACCGGTACTAAAAAAGTACCAAAAAAAAAAAACAACGTTTAAAACAGCATAGAACCAGTATATATTTAATTTCACTACTGGAAGTAGTTTTCAAGCTCCCTGTACTCAGTTATTTATTACTTTGATCAGATCTCTGAGATCCAATTCTTTTAAATCAAATATATGTATTACATGTAGCATGAATTACCAAGGTGGATACCCTCCATTCCTGCTTTTTTTATCATGTACATTTATATAAATGCACCAGGCACTCCAAGGAGTGAATGATCTGCAAATAATCCTGTTAGTGAATTGCAAAGTGCGGTGATGAGGAAGTCAGGAGGGTTATCTGTTTTATGCCTTGGAACTGCTTTGGTACTGGTACTGAGGTATGAAAGCTGTAATCAATACTGAAGTCAAAATTTTAGTACTGTTCCAACATTACTGTGTTCTGATCATATTTCTACAGTCTGGAGAAACAATTACCACTGTTGATTGTGTCCAAACAGTAAAGCTTAGTTGTGCATTGCAGGATAAACACCCTGAAAAGAAGATCTTTCTGCTGCATGACGACTCTTTTCCCCACTCTGCTTATTTGATCTTTGAAGACATTGAGAGAATGGGATGGGAGGTTCTCCTCCACACTCCTTACATTCCTGATCTGGAACCCTCTGATTACCATCTTTTGGAAATTGTAAAGGAGCAAATGCAAGGCCTGACATTACGAGAGTACAGAGGAAATCCAGTAAGTTGTGTTTTCGGGTGACTGGAATGGACTTATTCTATAAAGGTATCTTCTGACAAACTAGGACTTCCTGGAACAATGATTTTGTAGAAAAATGAATTACTGTTTCTAGATTAGGATGTCACACTAGTTTTTCAAGCATCAAAACTCATGCTTTTTCAAAACTGACTGCTTATTTATTTTAGTATGTCTTAACTTAGGTATAATGCATTTCCAGACACATAATAACGTTTACTTCTCAATGTTTTCCTTAAGGTACAGTTACAGTGGTGCTTGAAAGTTTGTGAACCCTTTAGAATTTTCTATATTTCTGCATAAATATGACCTAAAGCGTCATCAGATTTTCACTCAAGTCCTAAAAGTAAATAAAGAGAAACCAGTTAAACAAATGAGACAAAAATATTATACTTGCTCATTTATTTATTAAGGAAAATGATCGAATATTACATATTTGTGAGTGGCAAAAGTATGTGAACCATTGCTTTCAGTATCTGGTGTGACCCCCCTTTGCAGCAATAACTGCAACTAAACATTTCCGGTAACATTTGATCATTCCTGCCCATTCCTCCGTACAGAACAGCTTCAACTCTGGGATGTTGGTGGGTTTCCTCACATTAACTGCTCGCTTCAGGTCCTTCCACAACATTTCGATTGGATTTAGGTCAGACTTTGACTTGGCCATTCCAAAACATTAACTTTATTGTTCTTTAACCATTCTTTGGTAGAACGACTTGTGTGCTTAGGGTCGTTGTCTTGCTGCATGACCCACCTTCTCTTGAGATTTAGTTCATGGAAAGATATCCTGACATTTTCCTTTAGAATTCTCTGATATAATTCAGAATTCATTGTTCCATCAATGAAGTCAAGCCGTCCTGGCCCAGATGCAGTAAAACAGGCCCAAACCATGATACTACCAATACTACCACCACCATGTTTCACAGATGTAATAAGGTTCTTATGCTGGAATGCAGTGTTTTCCTTTCTCCAAACATAACGCTTTTCATTTAAACCAAAAAATTCTATTTTGGTCTCATCCCTCCAAAAAACATTCTTTCAATAGCCTTCTGGTTTGTCCACGTGATCTTTAGCAAACTGCAGATGAGCAGCAATTTTTTTTTGGAGAGCAGTGGCTTTCTCCTTGCAACCCTGCCATGCACACCATTGTTGTTCAGTGTTCTCCTGATGGTGGACTCATAAACATGAACATTAGCCAATGTGAGAGAGGCCTTCAGTTGCTTAGAAGTTACCCTGGGGTCCTTTGTGACCTCACCGACTATTACACACCTTGCTCTTGGAGTGATCTTTCTTGGTCAACCACTCCTGGCGAGACTAACAATGGTCTTGAATTTTTGTGAATTGGTGGAGTCCAAACTCTTTAGAGATGGTTTTGTAACCTTTTCCAGCCTGATGAGCATCAACAACTCTTTTTCTGAGGTCCTCAGAAATCTCCTTTGTTCGTGCCATGATACACTTCTACAAACATGTGTTGTGAAGAGCAGACTTTGATAGATCCCTGTTCTTTAAATAACACAGGGTGCCCACTCACACCTGATTGTTATCCCATTGATTGAGAACACCTGACTCTAATTTTACCTTCAAACTAACTGCTAATCCTAGAGGTTCACATAGTTTTGCCACTCACAAATATGTAATATTTGATCATTTTCCTCAATAAATAAATGACCAAGTATAATATTTTTGTTTCATTTGTTGAACTGGTTTCTCTTTATCTACTTTTAGGACTTGAGTGAAAATCTCATGATTTTTTAGGTCATATTTATGCAGAAATACAGAAAATTCTAAAGGGTTCACAAACTTTCTAGCACCACTGTAAATATCCTACATTTGGTCTTTTAAACCCAACAAGGCTCTGCTTGTAGAGGCACCCTGGGGATAGGTTCCATGGTCAATGCTACCCTTGTAGAGTAGAACCCTGGCTGTTTTCTGCTAGAACTCCCCCTAGTGGTCCCAGTTGTCTTGACTTCATCTACTAAATAAAGGACCAGGCAATGCCCACTTCATCTGTCTTTTACAGCAGATAGCAGAGAGACACATATTGCAGAATAGGCCTCTCTAATGCTACTTGTATGTACCAGCCTATGGAACTTCTGCTCCAGTACTTGCCGTATCCCATTGTTCTTCTATTAAATAATTAATCAGCATGAAAAATGCAATCTAAATGCAGAATTTAACAGGAATTCTGTGACACAAGTTCAGTCATACAGTAGCATGGTCCTCTGAAAGCCCCTTAGAGCTTGGTAATGCTGTGTCTTGTCATTTTAGAGTATATTTATCTCAGCACATTACTGTATGTATTGTTGTCACCATGTCTCATGTAGCACCCCAGAGGCAGATGGCTTAAATTAAATTAAAACCAACTGCATAAACTTTACACAAACAACATCATGCCTCTGGTGAAAATAAATCCTCTGCACGCTCCAGGCTCCACAAAGAACATTTTTGTGTTTCTAAAGGACAGCCAGCTGGCGACAGGCCTCTGTTGAAATAGTTGCCATTGTTGTCCTATGTGCTTTTTAAAGTTAAATTTTGAAAAGTGAAATTGAAAAATGGTCCCTGGAAGGTGAGTGGGATGCCAGCATAGTGAAGACAAATCATTTGTCAGCCGCAGCGTGCAGAGCTGCAGAAATCCATGAGGGACGTATTGCTGATACAGAGCCGAGCGGCTATGGCTCACACAGTGCCTGTCTAATAATAGGCCTCTTGTTTAGATGAAGAACCCACTGCCACTTCAAAGTGATGATGGAAATGTCAGGGGGAGTTCAGCAAGCTGATGCAGATGTCTTAACTTTATAAATGGCTGCATGGGAGGAGTTTGCTGGCTTTTACCTCTATCTCAGCACAGAACGGAGGTAACAAAACAAATTTGTTCCACTGGATTCTCCAAGTTCTTTGGCTTAAGGAATTTAATCCATCTTTATTTTTTATTACTAACAATATGCACTATCAAAGAAGAATAGAAGCATATCATAATATAACATTCTCAGACCTACTCAGTCCAGTCCAGGGTCTCGCTGGACACAAGGAAAGAACTGCTAAGGGTTAGGGCACCAGTCTGCTGTAGGACTCATTCACATAATCGCTCATGGGGGCAATTTAGAATTATCAGTTATCCTAACGTGTGTCTTTGGGATATAACTGTAAAATCAGAATACACAGAAACAAAACAGACAGGCTGGCATTAAACACAGCATATATGAATAAAAACACTGAAATGAATGCAGCACTGACACATACTAGGAGAAACCGTGGAGTGTACTGGAGAAACAATAGCGTCAAGTATCATAAAAAGCCACTTTATTGATCATATCTCGAAGCAGTGTACAAAAAGAATGCCTAAGTTAAAGCTTGCATATTCATCAAATGTAGATGACTGACTTCAAGAAAATATCTATACTGTATAAGATAAGTAAGTATTGTACACAACACGTGAGACTGTCTTATCTTATTGACTGCTAAAATTTGTAATTGACACTCCAGCAAATAAAGAGAACAGATTTGTCCTCAAGCTTGATTTGAACATCAGGACAGACAGTCTAGTGAATAGATCTGAAGAGAGAGGGCTGCTAAAGAAGGAATGGTTTATTAGCTGAGTGGTTTATTAGGTGGATTGGCGATTCTAAATTGGCCCTAGTGTGTGCTTGGTGTGTGGGTGTGTTTGTGTGTGTCCTGCGGTGGGTTGGCACCCTGCCCAGAATTGGTTCCTGCCTTGTGCCCTGTGTTGGCTGGGATTGGCTCCAGCAGACCCCCATGACCCTGTGTTCGGATTCAGCGGGTTGGAAAATGGATGAATGGATGGATAGTTTATATGATGCAAATGATACAGTAAGGTTATTACAGAAGTTTGAAAAAAACAGTATTTGAGTAGGTACCAGAATTTCAATATCTGACACAAAAAGCTAGTGCATCCAAAAGGTTTGGTTCAGTTTGAGAATTTGCCGGCAGTATTTGATTCTCTTTTACCCTTGTTATAAGTCATTCAGGAGAATTGCAGACATTCAACCATTAAGTAATAAAGGCCTGGCAACCTAACTCAGGATCCAAATTTAGAGAGTTTGAATCAGATTCTGGTGATGTTTCATAGGTGATAAAACTGCAGAAAAGGTGTGATTTAAAAGTTATCCTACTGTCAAATAAGACCTCAAAGCTTATCACAGAAGAAGGTAGTATAATTCTATAAAAATCAAGATTTGTCAAAATGTAGTCAAGCTTCTTCAGTCATACATTGAAATTACCTGCAGGACGAAAATGGATCAATGGAAACATTCTTTGAATAAAGCTTTGTTTGCTTTAAATAAAAAAAAAAGAATTCATTTTAATGGTATTTGTCTGCTAATAGGAGCAGGTCTTGGAGAAACTGAAGTTCTTCAAGAGTCTCTGCTACACTCTCTTTACCAAGTGCAAGTGTGTTTTAAAGGTAAGGGTCACACACACACCCTTCTAATTATTGTAGCCATAGAGATTCTTTTTTCCCGTGTTTTTTTTAGTCTGAGTGTTATGATTTCATCTCAGAAATGGCCAAGAATGGAGTAAGGCCTTCAGAAAGACCAAGTTAAACATCCATGAATTTCACCAACCTGATCAGAAAAGGTGCACCCAAAAGTCAGCCCTGCTTTCACATGAATTTCTGGCTTTGGCCTACATGTGGTCAAAATGTGGTTCCCTCTCCAACTTTGAAAAATATATTCTGTTAAGTCCAAAAAAAAACATTCTGAAAATTTGACACAAGGGAGAGGATCACCATCAGCCCCTGGCTTAAACAGAGCTTGACTACAGATAATCTTTATAAAAGAAGAACTTATTGATAGAAATATGAATACATAGCAAAGAATGATCAATACTAATCCAAGAAACACTAGCAAAAGGTGAAGAACCAGAGCAAAAAATCAAAGAAACTCACAATAATCACAAGAGCCAGTAAATCCATTTCAGTGCATTCGAAATGAACCTCACTGGACTTCAGTTCCCTGCCTGCTTTAATAGAGCTGGGAAGGTCTCTTAACGGTGATGGACATCTTTTGGGGATCCACCCATGAAGAACAAGGAGTATGTGAGAATTCCAAGACACATATAGATACTAAATAATAATATAACAGATAACAGATGATTAAAAAATAAATGAACAGAACAATATTCAAAAAATAATGGAAAACTATGAATGATAATAAAAAATAAAAAAAAACTTAAAAGCATTTTAAACGTGAATGAGAGGAACTCTGACTTTACCATAACATTGTGGGTTGACTTAGGACATCTACCCCTTTAACTATATTACAGCAGGATCACCTTGTTTTTGGATCAGGCAAGACAGGGGAAGTGAAAGGTCGACTATTACTGTGGCACCAAGGTTTGCAGAAAAAACGTAATAGCTGGCCTTACCTTAAATCATTATAGTGTTGGTCATTGTACTATCTTACCCACACAAAACTTATTTATATAGCTACCAGATAACTTGTTCAACACTCCAGCCAAGAAAGATGAGCACCTGGCTTGGTCCTCTTAAGACCTCACTGGTATAATAGGCGACATCAGTAAGAAAACTGGCTGTGTGTGAAAAATAAGCAATCCAGTGGATGGACTTGTGGTGTGTCGCTATAATGCGGGGCCAATGAAGGTGAGGTGCAGCTCATGATTAGTCCTAAAAATGTAAATACAGCAGTAGAAGACTCAAGTGATGATGTTCAGTCTGACACCAAGATTGTATTCAAGTGTAACGTTTTGCTTTGGATAACTGCTTCTTCCAGGAGGACAGTGTGAATAGTATGATCACTACTCACTGAAGTGGGAACTTATTTTCAGAACTCCTCTCTGCCTGTCCCTTCCCTCACAGAGATTTTGGCTTCTGAAGAAGGAGCATCATTTCTGGCAGAATACAGCATAACTGCACCCAAGACAGGCACATGGGCTTTATAGGGCAGTTAACAATAACTGGTTTTGTCACTTTCATCATGAGCACACCTTCAAACTGCTTATCTCATACAGCTTGTGTCTAAGGCAGGGATCCAGTTTATCACTTTAGCATCTGCACCTGCTATGAAAATGAAGCTCGTCCAGAGTGTTGCTGTTTACTTCTCTGTTGCAGCTTTTAAATGCAGCTGGCAGGGCTTTTGAAGACACAGAGGACTGCCAAGGATGGGGGCTGAAGGTGGGGGTTGGGGACATCCAAGGATTACAAAGTTTGCTTTGTTGTACAGACAGCTTAGATACTGAAATTTGCTTTGGCACTTTTCTGGCCACCACTGCCTGCATTTGCATGTGACAGATGCATCTGCTAAAACACTCAGTTATTAGCACTTATCTCTGCATCAGCATAGTAGATGAGCAGAGTCTCTGCCTGACTCACTTCTTCAGATGGAGATATGTCTCTTCTTGTCAAGTTGAAGCATCAGTGTGGGAGATCAGATATGGAAATCACAGGGGTTAGTCACATTAATGTCCACTTAAGTAGTAAATTGGCACGCTGGGTGTACCACCTGCATCCCAGCTGTTGAGCCAGAATAATAATAATCCTGCAAACAGGAGCGTATAATTGAAAGAGCATCCAAAGGATAAAAGGAAAAAAAAGTCGGTTGATGTTGTTATATCAGACATTCTTTTGTTGTACAATGGGGTCCCAAGCATAGGAAAATGGGTGTGAAGCCTCCGTAATATAGCCAGAAAGCAAGCCAGGATCAGCACTAGCTAGCCCAAAAGAGGTTTGCCCATTCTAGCTTACTCCTTCAGTCCAAATAAGGAATGCTGGTAAAATGATTAGAAATGCCGTGTAATATAGCAAAAGACTCACAAGAGGAGGAATGAATGTAATCACCCTGCAGCTTTAATAACCACAGCACCCAAGACTCCTAATTTCAGATTAGTTCTCACCTCTGCAGACATATTTTAGTTTATGAGATCAGGTTAAAGCTACAAACATAAAATAAAATGAAGACAAGACAAAAGAAAGGGAGCAAAAGCAAATAAATACAAATCAAAGCAGACGTTAGACACTGCTGCAATCCTAACAACACAGCATTGACCCATAGAGTTTGTACATGAAGTTGTAGTCCAACACTCAAAGAGCGCAGTCAAAATTGCTCCCATTGTGAAGATAGAATGGGGAAAAGTGACCACACATCAACTAAAATCATATCAGGATGAGGCCAAACAGCTTTGCAATACTTAGTTGGCACTGTTACTATTCTTATCTTATAATATGAGCATTGTAATTCAAACTCAGAATCATAATCAAAATAACAGATTGTAAGAAAGTTCTAACTAGGATTAACTTCACCCCAACTCTAACAGAATGAAAGATTTGTTTTTAGTTTTTTGAATCTAATACTCGGATAACTGACATGCGCCTTCGTCCTTAGATAAAAGTTAACTGTTAACAGATGTTGTTTCTATAACCAGCCACTCAAAAAAACGCCACAAAACAATATTTCAAAATAGTGCCTAGATGATGTTCCTGGTGTAATAATAAAATAAGAAACAAACCATGCCAAAAAAGGTACAGAAGTTAAAAGTAGATGTCAATTAAAGTAGATTGCAATAGCTATAACATTAAGTGCAGCAGTGCCAGTTTTACATACAGTGACTGTTATATCAAATGACATCGGCATCATACAGGACCAGTTTGGAGACAACTGTAGCTGGGCTTCATAAGCCAGGTCCTCATAAAATAATGTGGTCTGCAGGGTCTCATTTCAAATTAGATCCTGATTAGAAGATAATATGTCCCAAACAAAATAAAGCACAGTGTGGTTGTCAGTGACCATGGACTTGAGTGCAGAAGAGTCCATAACCTGCAACTGCAGACCTATGGATGTAATCATATTCAGGTAGAAACTTGTTTCCTTAAAATTTGACATGCATGTTCAGATGCTGTTCACTTGTGTTTCAGTAGCAAGTGTGTCTCTTCAACTAAGTGCTGCCCAAATTGTGTAAAGTTACTTTCTAGGATACACTCTCAAGTATCTATCCATTCAGGTATCTATCAAGCATCTATCTGGAACTCATGCAACTTAGGAACAACTTTTGAAGTGACATCCTCACTTTTTGGCTACAACTTTGCTACCTGCGAAAGCTATATTTTACCTATTTTACTCACTTTAATAATGACTTATGTTTCTTTTAATTATTTTTTCTGTTTGCTTTTTGTTGAAAAGAAAAGAAAATCAATCTCTAGATGCAGATAAAGAAAAACTGAAGTGTTTGCTTTGCCTGACTCATCTTTCTAGTAAGGCTTATTGACCCAAAGTAGCCAAGCTTGTGTCTTTAATCTCGACTGCTTCACTGCTTCTACTGATGAGAAGGCATATTGTCTAATTGAGGGAAAAATTATCTTAACTTTGTCCTAATAAATCATTCGACGGAGCATAACGGAGGGTAAAAGGCTTGTTTTCTCTGAAGCAACTGTCACAATTCAGCTCTAAGACAGCTGCTGTACATTTCTCTGAAAAGCCAAGAGAGAATGGAGGTTCTGGTCAGCAAGGAAAACTTCCACAATTTCTCAACTCATCTCAGCCGCCTGCTATATTTATGCATTCTCCTACTTGTCCTTTATGGTGTGTTATAGGGCTTTATTTTTGACATTTTAAAATGGGACAAGTAGGAGGCCATAGGATTTGTTGCATCTTAAATTACAATCAATACTCACTATGAAGATTATGTCACACACGTGCGCATGGGAGGCAGCTACAAGGCTCAATTGATGGTAATTCCTCGCCAAACCGGGCGATGGCAGAGTGGACTAATCCTTGCTGTTTTCCTTTGACAGACCGATCACGGGAAATTCCGCTTGGGTCCAATGACATCACTTCCAGTTCTGGGCCCAAGATGTCAATTCTGGCCCTAGGCTCGAGAACATCACTTCCGGGTCTGGCCACGTCACTTCTGGTCCCAGCCTTGAGGATGCCACTTCCGGTCCCGGGCACGCCATTTCCAGTTCCTGTCTGATGACATCATTTCCCATTTCCCACTATATAACCACCATGTTTGCCTGTTTGCTTCATTCTTGTTCTGGACTGAAATCTGTAACATTGAACTACAACCTTTGCTATTTTTGGCAGCCAAATTCAAGTAGGGCGGCTGCCCCCAAACCTCTTTCTGTGTGGCGTGGAATCTATTACAATTGTTATAGCTGAGAATGGTAATCAGCACCTCCAAATCCGAGACCATGGTCCTCAGCCAGAAAAGGGTGGAGTGCCCTCTCAGGGTTGGGGGAGAGATCCTGCCCCAAGTGGAGAAGTTCAAGTATCTCGGGGTCTTGTTCACGAGTGAGGGAAGAATGGACCGTGAGATTGACAGGCGAATTGGTGCGGCATCCGCAGTGATGCGGGCTCTGCATCGGTCTGTCGTGGTGAAAAAAGAGCTGAGCCGTAAGGCAAAGCTCTCAATTTACCAGTCGATCTACATTCCTACCCTCACCTATGGTCATGAGCTATGGGTAGTGACCGAAAGAACGAGATCGCGAATACAAGCGGCTGAAATGAGTTTCCTCCGCAGGGTGTCTGGGCTTTCCCTTAAAGATAAGGTGAGAAGCTCGGTCATCCGGGAGGGGCTCAGAGTAGAGCCGCTGCTCCTCCACATCGAAAGGAGTCAGATGAGGTGGCTCGGGCATCTGATTAGGATGCCTCCTGGACGCCTCCCTGGTGAGGTGTTCCGGTCACGTCCAACTGGGAGGAGGCCCCGGGGAAGACCCAGGACATGCTGGAGGGACTATGTCTCCCGGCTGGCCTGGGAACGCCTTGGGATTCTCCCGGAAGAGCTGGAAGAAGTGGCCGGGGAGAGGGAAGTCTGGGCCTCTCTGCTTAAGCTGCTACCCCCGTGACCCGACCCCAGATAAGCGGAAGAGGATGGATGGATAGCTGAGAATGGACCATTTGTGAGTACTGAGCACAGACCTTTATTACACAGTAAAATTGAGACACAATGACAACAAAGTTACAATGCTTCTAGGAGTTATGCTTTTTTTGGTGCTGTTCCAAGATGATGCAGTTATTGAACCCAGTAACGTAAGGTATGACAGCTCTTTAGCTTTCTGAACAAATACATCATGTATACCAAGCTGTGCTGTATATTGTGACATGGATACACACTACAATCTACTGAGCAGTTTGTTATGTAGACCATTATGGCCACTGTGCTTGGCCAGCTCCCTGTCTTTAAGCACAATAAGAAGAGACCTCAGCCCATTTACCCCTATCTATTTTTAGGTGCCAGGAGCAGAAGCTATTGGTCCCAATTTCTTTCTTAGTGTTTCATCTCATTGCTTTTCTTTTGCCAACTTTAATCTGTCAAAAAAAGGAAAATATGGCTATCTGAAATTTAGTAGAAAAATATTATGCAAACTTACATTTTTTCTTATCTTACATTATTTGACATTATTCATTGTGAATGGCGACTTCAGCCAGTTTACAGTTCCACCTCTTTTTACATAAACTACTGTCATAACTGTCCTGCCACAGCATGAAAATCTTTGAATGGCTCACTGACAGCTATTCCTGCATTATTAGCTCCCCAAACCAATGCACCTTTGTCAATGGATGCAGAACAACTGACACCATCCAAACTTATCCACATAGCCTTACTGGCTATGAAAATGCATTCACCTGGATCATGCATAGGCTTAACTAGCGTGTTCTCTGTTTACATTATGTATTGGAGGCCTACATAACAACATGACAAGAATTGTGCCATTGTCCAGCTGCATCTTATTTCCTTTCACTATCCAAGTTGGTGTCCATCAAGGATCTGCCCTCTTGCCCATGGTATTCAACCTATGCATTGACAGGGTCACCTCAAGCATTAAGCTACCACATCACTGGACACTGGAAGTGCACCAAGACCTTCCAGTGCCACAAGTGGGCTGCAGCTTAACATTAAAAAGATGGAGTTCCTTGAATGCAGGTCACAGACCAACAGCACCATACAAGTCGATGGATAACTCCTCAACAAAACCACCAAGTTTAGATACCTTGGCTCTCCCATTTGCTACATTCTACTAAATGCCCGTCATACTAAATGTGTGTTGAATAGCAACAAGTCACCCGAGTCTTATGTGATCAGAAGATGCCCTTTTACCTTAAGGCAAAGACCTATAAAACAGTCATCTGTCCAGCCACCCTCTATGGAACAAAATGCTGTCCAGAAATGACCAAACACGAACAAGTTCTCTACATCACTGAGAGGCACATGCTCCAGTGGATAGTCAGCCTGACTTGACTTGATCATGTCACCAACAAGAACATAAGGAAAATCATGGGAATAACACCAAATACAGAGAAAATTAACCAAACCCAGCTGTGTAGGTATGGCCATGTTGTCAGAAGTGATGACCAGATGGTGGCAAAGCCAGCCCTAAACTTGAACCTAAAAAGAAGACACCCATATAGATTACCAAAGACACACTGGCTAAATCGTCTAAATGAAGACATGTGGCATCTCCTTGGCTACTGAATAATGTGCTTAAGTTTTGTCTTTTTACTTCAAACTGTGTGAGCTGCATTCCTGTGTGAATTTACCTTTTTAACTTTATATTTTGTTTGTGCTAGTTTTTCAGCTTATTCCTTACAGTTTGTTTTTTCTTCTGTCATTCTTTTTCTATCCTTTTTTTTGCTATCCTGTGTAGTATGATTGAGGACAACCATAAAGGGAAAACAAGCAGAAGGGTGACCACTTTATTATGGTGGAGTAAGGAAGTGCACACTTTGCTTGAATAATTGTACCTAAAACATTGCATTTACAATTTGTTTAGATAAAAAACATTTTTTTTCTGGCTGGAAATCTTGCATTCTTGAGTAATACAACTTACAAAAATATGCAGGAATATCACTAGAAAAGTGATTATTTATATTTTGTAGACATTGGGAAAAAGCAGCTTCATCTTCTGTACGTGTAGATTTTCATACAGTTAGTCAGCCATTGGTTGGAAGGTCTCAAGCCATACAGAGAGTATCACTTGAACCAGTTTTTGAGGTGTGTGCTAGGAAATGGTATCCTGGCATCTACACCTGATAAACTAAGAGGTTGTTTTTTATTATAACACACAATCTATTATTAGGCCTACATTAAAAAGAACTTTTAGAATTATTTAATGAGTTATTAATGTCATACAAAGTATTACTCATATGCTGTAGCAGACCTTCAAAATGCGAGTATGCACTCCAACCTGTTCACTGTCTGAGTAAGGTTTGCATATTTGGTTTTTTTTTTTTTTCCAAATTAACTCCAGTTTTGCTCTTATATACCAAAGATGTACATTTCTGTTTAATTAGTAACTCTAAACTGTCCCTGTTTGAGTCAAGTGAGGACCCTGCAATGAGCTAGTACCTTAACCTTATGGCCTACACTTGGGGTCCCTGTAGACCTGAGATATGTGGGTGCAAAAAGTGGATGAAAGAATTAATATACTGTGTTAAAAACACGCATAAAAACAGAACAACAACAACAACATTTATTTATATAGCACATTTTCATACAAACAATGTAGCTCAAAGTGCTTTACACGAAGAAAGGCAAATTCTAGTTAATACTAAAGTTTGATGCATTAAGACAACATAAGATCAACACTTATAGTATAACAAATTTCCAGATCCTCATGATCATGATCGTGAATGTAGCAGAGTCCTTGTAAAGGTGAACAGAGTGGGATTGACAGAGATTAGACAAGGTAGATGGGGAATGCCAGGGTCACAGATCTTCTTACAGGCCAACATTTCCAAATCTGTGAAATTAGTAGACAAATACAGTCTCTTATGATTTCCTTTTGATTGGTTTCCTCAGTCATGTGTGAATAATCAAAACCTCAACAACTTTAAATGCATTCAATTTTAAAAATTAAAATTTCCTTCTGTGTATACAGTGGGAATAGAGACAAAAGTTTAAAAGAAATCTATTTTGTATATTATTAATTTTTATCTGAGTAAATTTAATTGGTTAAAAAATTGGACAAATAATTTTTACAATATGTGTTGAATTTAGTAGTGCTTCATATGACCCTGAAGTGCCATACCACCTGGCTGTGCTTCTTAACACGTTTCTAAGTGCTTTATTGGTCTTTCCATGGCTCTTTGCCATTCCTAGAAGGCATACTGAACAGCAGCTTGACCAATTAAAATGTGCATACATTTTAAAATGACAAATGGAGCAAAAGAAAACATTAAATACAAAATATCATTAAATACAAAAATGACTGGTCATACCTGGAAGCTGGTTCTGACTTATTTTCTCCCTGTGCTATTCTGTGCTGACAACAGTAGATTGACCAAAGGGAATATGTAAATATGAATGTGAATTGGATTCATTTAATGAAGTAGAAATAGGTACATTTTGCTAAAATAAACAATTCCTTCGTATTGAAAATTTTCTCATAAGTTCCATGCATTCTGAAATTTGCTTATTCCAGTTGAGGAATGCAATGCCTAGAACCTACTCAGGCAACACTAAGCACAAGGCAGAATCTAAATCCAGCAGTGTCACCACACCTACACAGGGCTAACTTATTGTAATCAGTTCTGCTCTATGTTACTGTTGCTATAATAAATATGTTCTGCTGTTACTAATATAACTTACTCAGCCAAGAACCATATCTCTGTTCCTTTTGCACTGGCTGTCACTTACATGATTAAAATAATTTACAATTTCAGTTATTATCAAGCTTCCTAATCTCTTTTTTGCAGTGTCAGCTCTTCATCCATGCCTTTTATTTTTCTTTAGTTTCATTTTTTTGTTCTTTATTACTATTACTTAATGTAATTTTCTTTTATATATTTAACTCATTTTGTTGTAATCATTTATCTGTGACCATTGCTAACTGTTTTTTAATGTTTGCTGTTACTTAATTGCTGTATTTTGTGTATATTCTTTTGCAGTTTAAAAGTTGAACCAACGGAGCAGGGCCTCCTCATAATGCAGGTGTGCTGCTATTAGGACAGCCAGTAGATATTTCAGTTAAAGAAACTTCCAGGCTTAGTCTAACCAATGAGACATTGAACTTTGCATCTGGCCCCTGTGGTGAAGTGTCTCGGTGGTCTGTGGCAGTGCATGGTTTTTTAAAACAGTGGGGTTCAGGCTTTGTGGGTGTAGGCTGGCGGAAAGCCGAGTGGCCCCAGAGTGTTTAATGGAGAAATTGATTTACTGCTTGTTTACATGCAAGTGTGATTAGCCAAGGCATTCCTCAATATTACTAAATGGGCCATTAGTGAAACCATCTGCACATACAAGCATTAAAGGGGTTCGAGTAGAACAGAATGGGGTAAAATTAAGACAGGAAGGAAATAAAACAAAAAAGACAGAGAGTAAGTGGAACAAAAACCTAGAGAGAGAGAGAGAGAGAGAGAGAGGGGTAGAATCCAGCACTGAGCAGGTCCAGAAGAAAGGAGGTGAGGCGGTCAGTGAGGGTACAAAGGGAATTGAGGGGTGGGGTTAAGAACAGCAGGACTGCCCAATTGTTAATTGCGCTAATCTTGCACTTAATGTTCTGAAATACAAAAAAATATATACTATTTTTATTTGCTTTTCTGGTTTATTCAATGCCAGCCATTAAACATTCCTTGGTATTTGAATTTATCATAATTCGTAAGCTTTTTTAGTTTGTTTCATTTTTATGTCAAAGTACTACTGTCATGATTTTGCTTCTTTCTTCCTACATCTATCTGTGATTGTGCTGTGCATTTTTGGCACATGTTGCTTTTGTATTTCTTGTGTTTAACATGGTTTTTTTTTGGGGGGGGTGTTGATTTGTTCATAGTTGACATCATTTTTTGTGGTCTTGTCATGAGCACAACCATTTTCTTTGCTGTGGCCATTGCCAGTTCACATGACTTGACAATGTGATTGTATGTTGTCAGTTCCTTGTTCCTATATAAATGTCATAATTTGAGTGTGCTTCAAAAACCAAAAAAGTTGTGAGGTCTTTAAAAAGACTTATAACTCAGGCCAGGACCTTCCCTTAGTTTACCTAGACTATACCTCGCTCCAGGCAACCTGACCTCAAACTCCACTAGTAGACTTTGGTCTACACAGGCCTAAAAGACACCCTTGCTCTTAAATTTGAAAATGCATCTTTTATACTGTATTTGGCCTATATGAAGCCATTTTAACTCTGACTGTCCCACTCAGAAATCCAAATAACTACATTCTACTAGTACATCTTGCCACTGGCAATTCAATCTATTAACCCTAGAGGTAAATTACTTTGTAAAATGTATCTCTATACAAACTGACATTTTCTTAGAAACTAGCATGTCTTCAGAGCTGTCTCCGGAAATACTTTTGGATATGCTAAGGGCTTTTATAAATGGAGAAATAGTCTCAAATGTTTCACATAAAAAATAAATGTAGACTAGAAGAAAACCACGGTTGATTACTGAGATTTCTGTAAATACTCAATAATATGCAAGATCACTGAAAAATATTCTTTAAACAAAGAGGTTATCACTAGAGTCAGACTATATTCATTTGGGTATAAAAGAAACAGAGCAACAAAACTTAAGGTTATACCAAGTTTCCTACGGACATGGAGAAAAAAAGGTCAGTAAGTTTTAGCACAAGAAAGACATAAAAAGGAATCTTGGAATGCAACTGTTGAGGTTAACAATGCAGTTGAATCTAAAAATAAAATAAAGAATGAAGATGAGGCTTAAGCCCCTGATTGGTTTGATAAAATACAAACGTCACAGTAGTTACAATTTAGAAAATTTGCTGTTTTTAAATTTAATAAATTGAGTTACACCTTTATAGTATTCAAATATATTTATTTTTTATAAATATTTTAGTTTTTTCAAAAATATGACAATATCATTTTGATTCATAATTTGTACTGCCATTTTATTGACCTGTTGCTATGATGCATCATCTCATTTCTTGGAAACGTGGTCATGGGAATTAGTCATATTTTGCCAACAGTTGGTCCTAGATTGTGGATTCTATTTTAAAAGGCGTATTTCTTGAGTTTGTGATTGATTAAGATTTATGATTCTATGCAGATTCCCACAACAGAGATTTTTGATTTACAGTGAATTTTTTACTTTTGCTTTTGATTTACTGTATTTTGATGGCTTTCATCCTGTGTGACTTTTGGCTTTGAATGTTTGCCTTACCAATCTCCTAGTTATTTACAATAATAACTTCATGTCTGCTTAACAGTTTAGGGCACCCTGCATCGAAGAGCTGAACAAACCTTTGCAACACTCTGAATTTCAGGTTGTTATTTACTCATTGCAAAGCAGGGAAGCTGCCAGTCCAGGTAGCTATACAGCAGAATTATATAAATGGTTATCTATAAAAAAACAGCAAATTAGCACTGGTAATGTTAGTAATGTTTGTGAAACCTACGGAACATAAGTGTACCAAAACACTTTATCATGCAAAATCAGCAGTCTGGCCAAGCTGTCTTCTGAATAATGATGTTAAGATCTCGGTGAGTGTTGTAGCTACACGAATAAAGAAAGTGTTGCCTTCTATATTATTTCAAAATCAAAGCAGATTTATCCAAGTAAGACATCTGGGGTGTATGTTGCATACACACAAAAATGTTACGTATGCCTGTTTCTACGCTCACATCACAATGTATGAAAACTAAACTTGGCGTAAAGCCACACACATTCTCACGGCAGCCTCCACAGTTGCGTATGCACTTTTCTGCTCACTTTTGCAAACTGGCAGCACACAGTGGCAAAGCTGTACTACTGTTTCTGTGTGATCTCCCTTTTTTCAGATTCGCATCAGTAATGCGGGATTTATCAAATATATTGAAGTTAACTGCATATCGTTTACAAATTTAATTCACTTGATTGAAATCATTTTGTAACAATATAATGGTGCATGGAATGAACAAACTATTCCAAATACAATAGCTACTTTAGCGTTGTTACTCTCAGTGCATCACTCAGAATATTTTAATTCATTGTATGTGTGTGTGGTATTATAGCTGCACAGCAGCTGACCAGAAAGCTCTACAGTGGGTTGTGTCGAGAGCGCAATGGATTATCGGAATACAGCTTCCAGCCCCCTGGAGGACATTTATAGTACATACAGTTAAGGAAAGCCAACAGCATTTGCATGGATTCCACTAAGCCAACTTCTCCAATCCTGCCAACGCTTCAGAGCCTTTCCTGCACAGACCTCAAGGATCAGAAACAGTTTCATCCCAAGAACTATAAACGCACTCAATCAGTCCATCAAGTGCTCCAGGCAGAACTGCTGGTACATTCACTTTAAATTTGCACTACAGCTATTGCACAACCTGAGGCACTTTATGAACCATTTGCACTATTTGCAGTGTATGTACATGTTTATTGTACTTATGCTTTCATATTGTATATTTTTCATTATTTTTTATCATATTATTATTGTTATTTTATCATTTTATAGGAAAATATGTTTATGGAGGATTTGCATATTGAATCTCATTGTACCACACAATGACAATATAGGATTTTAGTTCAATTCAATAGAAGAGAGTGCGTATATTGATTTAGAATTCCAAGAGCTATCCGGTTAGAGCTGTGTGCTGTTAGAATACTAGGATGTATACTTGATATGATTTTTATGATTAAAGTATGCATATTACATTTTACAGATAAATTATTAACTTCTTTTAAATAATGTATACTTTAAATAATTAAACATGTGAAAGGGTGGTGGCGCAACGCTAGCGAAGAGCTGGCGCCCCATTCAGGATTGTTCCTGCCTCGCACTTGATGCTTGCTGGGACTGGCATGACTCTGGATGGATAGGATAATCAAACATGTATAAAGAAATTTGTCAATGTTCCATAAAAGGTTTGAAGAATCTGCATTCTAAGCTTACAACTTGTTTTACATTTATTATAGAGCTCATTGTGTGGTGGTTGGTTACATGGAGAAAGACAACAGAAGAATAGGAATTGGGGCGCCAGCTCATCGCTACCGCTGCACCACTGTGCCCCCACAAGTTTAATACATACTTTAATGCATTTTATCATGAAAATGATATCAAGTATGCATCTTACTATTCTAAAATGTTCAGAGAGCTATAATATCATGAATGTAATGTATTCTGTGTGGCAATCAGTGACAGAAGCACGTACTGATTCACACATGTAGAACACATAGAATATGAAGCATTTAACATGCTACTTTAGTTACGATGGGATTTAGAAACTCTAGTAAATTAAATTCGATATTAAGATGACATTTGCGATGTTTTACTTTAATGACAAAATAAAGTACAAGATTAAAGTAGAAATTTCAAGATTAAAGTCAACATTTCTACCTTTTTTTTTATTTAGTGTGTGCCTATTTTTTATCTCTTTTCTCTGTGCCCTAATACGCTTCCATATGACACTCAGACTGGGGGCCATGACTTGCATTTTCACACTGACTTTGGCAATTGACCACTTTTTCTTTATTTCAAGCACTGTGCGAGTTTCTGAACTTAAACTTTTGAATGTCATTCCATCAAGTTCCTTCTATTGCTCATACCACAACCTAAGCCACCAAAAAGTACATTTTTCCTTGCCTCCACTTCACTGAGCATGACCTTCACTTCACACTTGGTGAAATTCTTCTTTATTATACAGTTCTTGCTTTTGCCATTGTCTTTTAACAAAAGACTCAACTGAAAAGGCTATTTATACTGATTTACATGTTCAAATATGTGAAATTCTGGGAGGCGTTGGGTTGGAGCGGCAGGCACGTGTGTTACATTTCAAGTTGACCAGGATTTATGGAGTGGAAGCACATGGAAGTTGGCTTTCGCATGGCTTTGTGCATTGGAATTTGTTTGTGCATACGCACTTTTCCACTTTTCTCCGTATGCCATGTTTTAGTGTGAACTCTGCGCACAGCTTTATACATGAGGACCCTTCTGTCTAATTTTCTGGAATATGGCTTCAGAATAAAGCTTTGATTCTGTTGTGCAAACTTGAGTTTGGGCCCAATATATGTGTGTGGATTAAATTACTTTAGTGTAGTGCAGAAGTTTTGGTTTATATAACAAATATACATTATGATTATTTCAAACAGGAACAAAGAACTAGATAGGTGTATATATTTTTTTAATATCTTTATTGATTTTATTTTGAAGCAAATAACATTCTATATAATCAAAACAAACTTAACAAACCAAATTCAACTTCCACCCAGGAGAAAGAGAGGAAAGCCAACAACCAGAGCAAATCTTTAAAAGCAGCAAGAAAGAAAGAGTATCCTTATCCCCAATATAGAAGCTTATTCTAAAATGTTATTGATTAGATCCTGCCATACTTTAAAAAAGTTTTGAACAAATCCTCAAAGTGAGAATTAGATTTTTTTCAAATTTCAATAGTATAGAACATCAGCTAACCACTAACATAAAGAGGTGAGGTGGGATTCTTTCAGTTGGGGAAGATAACTCTACATGCTAGTAGAGAGGTAAAGGCAATTACAGTTTGTTTGTCCTTCTCCACTTTAACACTAGAATTACCAGAGCGAATGAAAAAACTCGTAAATCCGGCCTACCTTAAATCCCTTCGCACCTCTCCGTCAACGCCTTTTGTCTTCTAAAATTTGTCGATAAGCCCAAGCAGCAAGCAACCTGTTATACCATCCTCCCACTGCTTCAGAACAGGCAAGAAGTTCTCCCAGTTCCTGCCTTGATTGATTATCTGGGAGTGAGCTACCCAGAATTGTAAGGGAAAGTAATTTGATGTGTGTTTTGTGTCTACAACAATCTATGTAAACACATTGTTAAAACAAAAATGTTTTTCATGTTTTAGTAATAAATAACAAAATGTAGACATGAACTGTATAATGTGTGAAGGCTGATGGCCAAATCTATGTATATAAAAGTCATTGTGTGTATGTATGTTCCAGCATCACGTCCAAACGGCTGGAGCGATTTTTATGAAACTTAGTACACATGTTCCTCATTGGTCGACTAAAAATACTGTAGGATGAAATCAGCCATAACCCACCCCCTTCTGGGTAGGATGGGGGGGTGATCTTGCGGTCTTGTATGCATGTTATAATCCCGTTGACACTTGGAATGACCACCAGAGGGCGAACTGGAGGCAACTGCCAGCATTCTTTATGTTTGAGCACCACCGCACCCCTGTCACTTTTGAGATTAAATAGAGTTCTATGTGTGGAAGTGTGTGTGTTTGTCCGGCCCGGAACTGAGACGTAGAGTCGGGGTGAAGGCTCCAGCTCCGAGGATACGCAAGCGAGGCCAGTACACCGGCAAAAGGAAACCTCCTAAGAAAGACAGTTGTTTAGCTGCTAATGCACAAAAGATACGAGCACTTTATCAATATGAATCCTTCTAGCAAAGAGATGCCCAGAGTAGTTCTGATGATTTAAATACTTTCTAGGATCCTGTGCTTTAACAGCACAGGCTTACACAATTAGTATATACCAGGCGACTGTCAGCATTCTTTAATTTTGAGCAGCACCGCACCCCTGTTGCTTTTCAAATTAAATAGAGTTCTGAGCATCAACTAGATGATAACATACATACAAGACCGCAAGACAAGGACATTAGTGAGTCTTTATCCATCCATCCATTATCCAACCTGTTATATCCTAACTACAGTGTCACAGGGGTCCGCTGGAGCCAACACAGGGCGCAAGGCAGGAAAAAAACCCCAGGCAGGGTGCCAGCCCACCGCAGAAAATCCACGCAGACACGGGGAGAACATGCAAACTCCACACAGGGAGGACCCGGGAAGCGAACCCAGATTTATTGTTTGTTAAATTTATTTTTATTTTTAAAGTTGTGTTTTTTTTAATTATGTTTTTCTCAAATAATTACAAAAAAATGTATTGTCCTCCCAGGCAACGCTGGGTATTTCAGCTAGTATCAAATAAACAGTTTCACAAAAGATACAAGTATGATATGACAGCTTCTGTGGTGTAGCGGTAAGATCTGCTGACTTTTAATCCGGAGGTCGTGAGTTCAAAACTAGCTCCCCGACAAATTTACCATTTTGAGTAGTAAGCTGCTCTTATTGTTAACATTATAGAATAAAAACATACATTTGATTTGTGTCTGTAAAAGCCGGTGTAAATTTGTAGTACTTGTAAAAGTTAGCTTTTTTTTCATTTCTATTCTCTAAGTCACGATCACGATACAACACCCAGCTGTATACCGGTACTTGATATTATTTTCATGATGATAAGAATTAAAGCATGTTATTAAACATGGGAACACGGTGGCACAGTGATAGTGACGAGCTGGCACCCTGTCCAGAGATTGCTCCTGCCTCACGCAAGAGACTAGCACTGTGCGAGACCTTAGATGAAATAATTTATTGCAGCAGTACTGTCTCTTTCATACGTACTAACCCCCCAATTCCTATCCTTCCTTTTCTTACTCCAAGTACCCAATCGCCACACAAATTTAGATCTGTAATAGATGTCGAGCCATCTGCAAGCTTAGAATGCCGATTCTTCAAAACTTTTAAAGAACATAATGTTTAATTATTCTATCCATCTATTCTTCCAGTGTCGCGCCAGTCCCAGCAAGAAGCTCGTCACTACCACTGTCCACCATGTCCTCACATGTTTAATTATTAACAATATAGATTATTTAAATGATGTTAACATTTTATCTGTATAATGTAAAAAACATATTTTGTTGCCTTTCATCTTAAAAATGATATCATCATATGTAAATATGCGCTTTATAAAGTGGCTCAGGTTGTGCAATATTATAACTGTATTGCAAGTTTACAATGAGGTAATTGTACTTATAAGTACAAACATTTCAATAAGGAGAACTTGATGGACTGATTGAGTGCGTTTAGAGCTCTTCAGATGAAACTGTTTCTAAACCGCAAGGTCCCTACAGGAAAGGCTTTGAAGAGTTTGCCGTATGGGAGCAGTTCAAATAGTGCATGGCTGATTCCACACTCAGATACAGTGGGATAAATACTTGAGAATAACAATGATAAGGCAGCTATGGTATATGGAATAGTTTGGCCATTCCATATATTGTTATGTGTTAATTACAATCAGATGCCTTAAACTAATAAACAATATACGGTTAATTTCAGTGTATTTGATAAAGCCATCAGGGATGTGCATCTAAAACAGAACGGAAAACCACACTGTGACAAAAGCACTGCTTTGATACTGTGTGCCGCCAGTTTGCAAAGCTGAGCGGAGAACCTGTGTACACCAAGCATGTAGCTGGCATGAAAATGTGCGTGGCTTTACGCCAAGTTTAGTTTTTATACATCACGATGTGAGTGTGGAAACGGGCGTACACATCATTTTTGTGCGTACACACAGTTTATACATGAGGCCCCAGGTGTTTATCACCCGTATATTGGCTGCCCAGTAATAGAACTGAAAGCTAGGTAGTGCCATGCCCTCTTCTGTTTAGGTCATTGTAGAGTCTTTCTTTGGATGTGTGGATGTTTCAAATTCCAAATAAATGAGGTTATGATTGAATGTAATTTCCTAAAAAAATATTTTTTAATGTATATGGGGATGCCTTGAAATAGAAAAAGAAGGTTGGAAAGGATGTTCACCTTAACAATGTTGATTCTCCCAGCTAATGTATGATGGAGCATAGACCATCTATTCATGTCTTGTTTAATTTGTTCTATACAAACAGCAAACATTTTTAGAAAGTTTATATTTACTCCTAGTTATTTTAAGCTGATCTGCTAAGATAAATTGGAAGGTGTCCAGTGTAATATTGTGTGCTAGAGAGTTCACCGAATAAAGCACATTTTTATTCAAATTGATTTAGAGTCCTAATATCTTTTGAAAATCTGCTAGTACTTTTAGACTTCTCGATTAGTATAGAGTAGCCTGATCCATGCACATATGTTTGGGCCAAACCCAAATTTATGCTATGTGGTGAATAGGTATTCCCATTCAATCATATCAAATGCTTTTTCTGTATCCAAAGATAATAAGATCTCTGGGATGATAAATTGAAAAGGTGAACATATTAATTTCAATTTCAATTTATTGTCATGTGTACAAGTACCATGTGCAATGAAATGCTTGCTTGCATGTGCCCCTGCAGACAGTGAACATAGACAAAAAAAAAACAAAAACACACACAATAAATAAATAAGTAAATAAATAAAACCAAAATCCTAGGAATAAATAGAGACAATGGCAAATGTATATGTGCAGGTAGCAGTGGAGGTGACAGAAGGTTACTGATTGTTCATGAGTCTGATTGCAGTTGGATAGAAACTGTTTCTGAACCTGGAGGTGCGCGTCCAAATGGACTTTAGTCGCTTCCCCGATGGGAGGAGGGTGAAAAGTGACAGTGCAGGGTGACTGAGGTCCCGCCTGATACTGTTCACTTTCCTGAGGCAGCATGTAGTGTGGATGTCATGGATCGCAGGGAGCTGTGTGCCTGTGATCTGCTGAGCTGTGTTCACCACATGCTGCAGAGCTCTGCAGTCCTGAACTGAGCAGTTGCTGTATCAGGATGTGATGCATCCTGTCAGGATGGATTCCACAGTACACCTGTAGAATCTGCACAGGGTTGTGGGGGACATCCAGGCTTTACTCAGTCTCCTGAGGAAGTAGAGGCATTGTTGAACTTTCTTTACTACTGCCGCAGTGTGACTTGACCATTTAACACTAGAATTACCAGAGCCTACGAAAAAACTCGTAATTCCGTCCCACCTTAAATTGCTTCTTAAATCCCTTCACACCTCTCCGCCAGCGTCCTTTGTCTTCTAAATGTGCTGATAAAGAAAAGCTAGGAGCAGCCGGCTATTCCATCCCCCCACCAATTTAGAACGTGCACGAACTTCTCCCAGCTCATGCCTTGATTGAGTATCTGGGAGTGAAGTGGAGTTTTAGAGTGGAAATAATAGATCGTTATTTGGAACACACGCATTTCATGTCTGCTCCGTTTCTACAGTAATCTGTGTAAACACATTGTTAAAACAGAAACGTTTTTATATTCTAGTAGTAGATGACAAAATGTAGGCATAAACTATATAATGTATGAAGCATAAGTCCAAATATCAAAGAAATATTTTTAAAAAAAGTTCCAAATATAACACAACAATTGCTCTGGTAATTCTAGTGTTAAGGTCATCAATGAGGGTGACTCCAACGAACCTAAAGCTGCTGACCTGCTCCACAACCTCCGACGTAGATGGGGCTGTGCTGTGTTGCCTGTTTGCGGAAATCCACAATCATCTCCTTAGTTTTGCTAACGATGAGGGTGAGGTTGTTGTCCTGACACCATTCTGACAGGAGTCTGACCTCCTCCCTGTAGGCCGTCTCATCGTCCTCGCTGATCAGACCTATTACAGTGGTATCATCAGCAAACTTGAGGATGGTGTTAGAGCTGTACTTAGCTATGCAGTCATGGGCGTAGAGAGAGTAAAGCAGGGGGCTCAGCATGCTGCCCTGCGGGGTGCCAGTGTTAATGGTGATGATGGAGGAGGTTTTTCCACCAAAATGCACTTGCTGACGTCTGCCAGTGAGGAAGTCCAGTACCCAGTAGCACAGTGAAGAGCTAAGCCCCAGATTCAGGAGTTTAGCGGTAAGCTGGGATGGAATGACGGTGTTAAATGCAGAGCTGTAGCCCACAAACAGCAGCCTGGCATAACAGTTCTTGTTCTCCAGATGAGACAGGGTGGTATGAAGTGTTATGTGTCAGTGGACCTGTTGCAACGGTAGGCAAACTGGAGGGGGTCCAGACTGTCTGGGATGATGTCCTTGATGTGTTCTAGCACCAGCCTCTCAAAGCACTTCATGGCTATGGGAGTAAGTGCTACTGGGCGGTAATCATTAGGGCAGTCTACTTTATTTTTCTTTGGGACAGGGATGATGGCTGTGTGCTTGAAGTAGGTGGGGACAGATGAAACTCTCAGAGATGTGTTAAAAATATCCATGAAGACAGTAGCTAGCTGGTCGCAATATGTTTTTAAAATGAGACCTGAGACTCCATGTGGGCCGAGTGCTTTGCGTATGCTGAGTCGGGAAAAATCCTCCTCACGTCATCCTCGGAGAGCCTCAGGCATCGAAGATTAGAAGCTAAGTGTCTGCTTTTAATGTATCCGGTTTGGTCTTGTAATATTACAGAAGGAAGCATTTTCTCAGTCCTACTGGCTACAACTTTGGAGGAATGAGAAGTGAGATTGGTCTGTATGATGCACATTGTAGTAAGTCCTTATTTTTCTTAGGAAAGGCAGTAATTAACGATTGGAGAAATGTTTGAGGTAACATTTTATTGTGTCTAGCTTCTATAAATGTTTAGAATGTTATGTTAAAATTCCACTGACTAGCCATCAGAGCCTGCTGGTTTTCCACTTTGAAGCGTCTAGTAATTCTGAGAGTGTCAGACATTTATCCAATTTCACTGCACTGAGTAGCTAGCTGTCGTATCTCTAATGAATCAAGAATCTCATTAGACTGTGTCTTATCTCATTAAACTGAGTAGAATATAAGGACTTATAGTACTCTCTAAATGTGTGGGTTATATTTTTATGGTCAATGATTTTATCTCTGTCTATGTTGGTAATTACTGTTATTACATTGCAGACTTTCTGCTTGTGGATTTGTTGAGCTAAGATCTTATTAGCCTTCTCACCATGTTCATAATAATGATGTTGCTATTTAAAGATGAACTGTTCAATTTCCTTTGTTGTCGAGAGGATAAATTCTGATTTCAAAACCAGTCTTTTTCTATAAAACACATCCTTTGGAGACCTGGGGTATTCTAGAGCTGTTCTTTTAATTTTACTGATTAGTTTAGATGCCTTCTTGGTTTCCAATTTATTTTTGTGAGAAAGATATGAAATAAACAGTCCTCAGGTGTATCAGTTTTTGTCAATGCCTTCTGTTATTGCTATTTAGCTTCTAGATATTTGTCTTTGGAAGTCATTCTTAACATACTGTACATTCTTGTTCAATCTGTGCAAACAAATGCCATAATTCAGATACAACTGTACATTTCTTACATAAATCATGTTTTAAACCTTTAAGACTCTCCTGAGGTCCAGGTTACACAAAACCTTCTAAAAATACTCACATGGGGATTTACTGTCAAACCCTGGCTATTAACACGGGCAAACAAAGGATCTTTATAAAGTAAAAATGTATTTCTCACAAGAATGCTCTGGACAATAAGCAAGCTCTGTGCAGCATAAAAGACTAACAGGAGTTGTCTGAAACACAAGGCAATTCAAGCAGATAAAGTCCCACTACAAAAAAAAACAAAGTCATACACAGGACATTAAGTCAAAAATCCATTAATCACAAAAAAACACAGTAGAAATAATATTGACTCACCTGCTCCCAACTGTATTCAATGAACCTCAAGGGACTGTAGGCAGACCCTGCCTTTATATGGTCAAGGACAGTTCCTTGAAGTAATGGGCTGGTAGCCCCACCTCTTGGGAAAACACCCACAGAATAAAAGGAATGTAACTGAGGTATACATACAGTACATAGACAAAATCAAATACCAAGAATAAAGCAAGGAAACAGAAATAAAATTTACACAAACAAACAAACAAAAAATTAACAAAGAGGACATAAAACAAGGATTTGAACCCCGGCCACGGGAATAACCTTGGGTGAAATATAACATAGTTCCCCTCCCCCCAAAAAATTCAGAATTTACACCATATCCCTCTGTGAACATGAAGAGGAGGAGACTTGAGCCGTGCACAATAGACAGGTGAGAAGACAGGAGCCAGGCATGGCAAAAGAGAAAAGCAATCCACCTCTTGGTGGTCCTGACAGGGATGCAGGTAGCTGGACACCTCCCAAAAGTAATGATTAGGCAGCAGGTAGCTGGAAACCCCCCAACAGGAACCACTGTGAAACATGCAGCTGAACATCTCCTGACACAGATGACAAGGATAAAACATATAGACTAGGAGATAAGAGTTTTTGTATTTTAAACTTGGGTCTAGTATCTCCTAAGTCCTTGACTGTAACTCAGATGTGCCCCCTCCTGGGATCACAGGCAGCAATTCGAATGTGTCCCCTTCTGGGGTCACATGCTGCAACCCAGATACACCCCCAAACTTCTGGGGATACACACAAAAATTGGGATCTGCACTTCTCCTTCGGTCTCTGGAAGAAACTCGGAAGTACTAGCACTTCTCAGGAATGGCTTGCATGCTTTAGCATCCTCATTTTCTCAGCCTGCTTCATGGTTTCATTTTTTCTCAGAGCGATCCGCTCTATGCTTTTCTTTTCTGTTAGAGCTGTCTGCTCCTCACTTTCATCTTCTTTTGGAGCAGCCTGGATTGAGCTTTTGCTTTCTCTTGTAGTTGTCTGCTCCACACTTTCTGAGAATGAAACCTCTTCATTAATTTCCAAAGGCCCCCTATTATCACCTGTCGTATCTCATCCAGGATTCCTTCCCTGGCTGAGGTTCAAATACATGTTTCATATCTCTTTTCTTAATTTTGGATTTTTTTAATTTACATTGATTATGTTAATGTTGCTTTAGCAGGCTATGTTCATTATTCTTTGTTTTTGATTGTGTCTATAAGCTGCCTGTGTTATCTTCCATGTTTTTGTGGGTGGTCCCCCAAGAGGCAGGACCACCTGCCAATCACCACCAGAAAAGGCCCCCGCCCTTCAACTACAGAGGGTTTTCCAGTATTCCTGACAGTTCATTTTGAATGTGCCTGGGAGTTGTGTGTTTACTTGTGTTTTATTGTACATTTAGTGACTTCCTTTCACTTTATTCCTTTTGATTATATTTTTGCATTCTATATTGAGACTTTGTTTGCTTGGATTGTCTTGTGTTTCAGGGAACTTCTTTTACGCTTTTTGCCCTCTGGATCTGGCTTTTTGTTATAGAGCTTATGGTGAAGTAAATCTTCTTTTTATTTATAAAGATTCTGTTCTTGCCCTTATTTTAGCCAGGGTTTTTTGGTATACTCCCTTCTAATGAGTATTTTTAAGAGTGCTTTTGGAATTGTTTAGTGCCTGGGTCTCAACATCACCACTGTGTGTGAGTAATACATCAAGTTCATATTCATTCAATTTGCGTTTCCTCCATTCTTCCATTGTTTGAAATTAAAGACGTTACTCAGGAACATGGACAATGCATATGGTGATTAGGTTATGAATATTCAAAACAGGCATTTTTAGTACCATACATGTTTATGTTGGGGTGGAAAATGCACCTTGAAAGAAGGCTCTAGGAGTCAATGGATAGGCAAACCAAGTAATTAGCTTTATTGTAATAAAAAATAAGGAGAACTCAACCTAATTAAGCCAAGCTGAGTTGAGCCCTGAACAAGCCAGAAGTTACAGTTTATATAATCATTTCTTATCACTTCAACCTCACTTAAAACAGCTCATTCGCTGTTTATTCTGACTTCCTCACTCCAGCTGGCCTCTTCCGGGCCCGTTCAGAAACCACCAATATTTCTCGTACCTTGTCCCTCATTATCATTCCTTGCTTCCCTTATTTACTAGCTGGCCCTCAACCGGCAGGTACTCCCCCTTCTCTGACCTTGGGCTGTCTCCATTTATCATTCTCCCCCTTCTCTGTCCTTTTGGGTTATTAAATATTGGTGGTTTCTCTCCGAGCTCAATTAAAAAAGAAATATGGCATATGCCTTTATTTAACTATTTGCTTGACATGCCTGATTTGTCTAAAAGTTCACACTAAGTGTTAATGCTTATTAAAGTTCATACTACGTTTATATCTACTTGTGCCCATGCATAACTTTTTATTTTCCATAGTTACTCATAGGAGGTGATGGGAGTGGCTAAAAACATGTGAATGCACGCATAGTATTAAGTTGATTTGAGTTTTATAAAAAAAAACCTTGACATGGGACCTGGTGTACATTCAGTTTTATAAATCGGATTTTGTGTGTGTGTGTGTGTATACCCAATTTTTTTTCCTTTCTAGCATAAGCTAAATTTTACTCTAAAATCTAAACAAGGTTTTATGCATGGTTTTTATTACCTTGAGATCTCAAGAGATATTTTAACCATTGAGTACGTCTTTCACAAATATTATGTTTAACAGTTTCCATTTTTACATCACTTGAATTGGAATCTGCTGTCTGTGAAAGCTTTTCAGCCACCACAAGAAAATTTGGGTTCCATTTTTAACTACATGAAAGGCTATTAAAAAGATTGTATTTAATGTATTCTACAATTGCATGTAATTGCATTTTATTGTCACTGTTATTTTTGTATAAAACTCAATCAGTTTAATAAACAAGAATGTAATAACAGTCTCTTTGATACAACTAAAAAATATAAATGCATCAGCTTTCAAATCAGTTAATCCCTGAATGTTACCCCATATATACATTTTCTTTTAATCCAAAGCAATTTACAGATCATTGTAAAGGCTTGAAAGGTATATTAGTAACTTGACACAAAATAATTTAGTTTAATTCATCCAGAGCAAAAGATAAGATCTCTTGGCAAATATTGTGGCTGAGAAGTCTATTTCCTGAGCGGTGTGCCCTGCTTTCATATTCACCTTGGATATAATGATCCCCTTTTCTTTGCAACTTTGCTAGGAAACCAAATAAATTGCTGCATTTTGCTTGGTGTGTCCACCTTACAGATCTCTCTGCATGTTTCTTACGCTTAGCCAAGAATCAAGTCCTGTCATACTATTAACAATAAGCCATTATTTATGTGAAGAAAATTGCAGCCCACAGCAAGTCCAATTTATCATCAATAGTTCATTTTTGTATGTGCTTGGAAAAGATGTTATTGATTTTTTTGCCATTTTCTTTTTGTTGTTTTTTTTTTGTTGTTCTACTCCATGCCACTGAGCGGCACATTTTCTCCTACCAGGAAGCCTTTGCAATTCTATAGGTTTCATGTGCCTCTTCCAGACACCATTTTGAAGTAAAGTGTTTGAAGTAAAGTCCCCCTCCTGCATTATTGAGGTGATACTGCTTCTTAGGATGAGGCAACAGAACTTCCTTATTTACCTATTCCTTTTAAATGTTTTCACTTTTACTTATGAATCAAGGTAACAAGGTTTTTTTTTTTGTTGTTGCTTTTACAATACAGTCATTCTCTGGATGGCTCTTTCTAACACATTATTAGTATGTTTTATTACATTGTTCTTGATATAAAGTGTAGTGTGGCACATATGCAGTTAGTAGGCATGCTGCGTGTTATATCTGAAAGTGAGTTGTGAGTGACTTTTGTTCAAGATACATTGAATGTACACAGGCAAGGATTTTCCTTTAGGAAAATGTAAGGATTTTATGAAAGCATCCAATGGCCTTCAGTGGAGTTTCTCTGGTGACACAGGGATGACAGAATGGTGAGCCTCACAATTGCAAAACAGTTTAAACCTACAGTATGTATGTTAAATGGAGTTAATGAAAGACTGAAAGTCGAAACATCTTTGATTATATGCCTGTTTGAACTATTATAAGGGAAGCTAGGATAATCTCCTATTGGAAAGGATTTGGAAAAGCTAGGTCAGCTAATATAAAGCTCTGTATAGAATGGTCTACTGTATGTAAGGCATCTAGTGTCACCTTTTGGGTCACTCTTCACTAGAGGTGACTCTTGAAATATGCTGCTATATCATTTTTCACTTTTCATGTCGTGTTATAAAGGTTAATGGTATGTTTTATAACATGGAGACTGTTAATAGCTACTTGTTAATGGATTTGCAATTTAAAGTGTCACAAGGTCCTGTTGGTATGCTGGAGATGTAGCCTCACTCTAAAGCCTATTATAGAAGCGAAGTAGGGTGAGTAGTATAAAGTGCAGAGTAATGAAGCCCATATAGTACAGCTAGTTCAGACTTTAATACAGTATCATACAGATTGGGCCACTAATCTAAAATTCTTGTGTAGTAAAGATGAGGTAACAAAGACTTGACTGATATGGCTTAAAATGTAGCAAGCAGAATGAGGTCCTGCATGGTAAGGTACAGGTTGGGCTGCCAGCATAATTTCCTTTGTAATAAGAGAAAATGAAGGTCTGACAGCATCATGTTCTGGGTAATGAGTCCTATGTTTGTCAACTTGTATGATAAGGTTCAGATTTTCTATATGCTGAAGTTTAGATTGGACTTTTAGCCTAATGTCCTTTGAAGAAAGGCTGAGATAGGGCAGCTACTAAAAAGACCTGAGTAATAAGGCCCTCATTTTTCAGCTATTATGAAATCCTGTTTGGTAAGATCCAGACTGGGCTGCTAGATGTCTTTCTTAAGTATACTAGTTAGTTTGAGGCAGTAACATCAAATCATGTGCCAAGTTTAGAAGTTTGTAAGACATGCTGTATGTCCCACAATGATTTGTTAATCTAAAATATGTAGTAAGACTGTGGTAGGACAGCTATTACAAAGACCTGTGTAATAAGGTAAATATATTGTGTGCAGATGAAGATATGGGTTCAGCAACAAAGAGAGCTGGGGAGTTAAATGACAACCCTGTTTATTGATGGTTGGCAAAATGTGGAAGATAAACAGCACACAAGGGTGCAAAATCACAGTCACAGCTGTGTAAAGTTAAAGAAAGTAGGTCCTGGTGCACAGGATAGATTCATGGTCCAAAATGAACCTTGTGTTCTGGTTGCTTAGGTTCTTTTCAGGTGGAAGACAGAAAAAGACTGGATCTGGAATTGGTAGAAGTGGACATGATGCTATTGTTCCTCTGGTTTAGAAGCCTCCAATTAACAATTGTACCTCCTCTTGATGCTGACAATCTCAACATTTTTGACCCACTTCTGTTACCTTTTCCATTTAAAGCTCTTGAGCATGTTGTGGCCTCTCAGCTCACCAGTTACTTAACTGGTAATAAGCTGTTGAAAACCTTTCAGAACACAGCAGAACTCTGCTTCAAGTTACTAATGATTTGCTTATAGTAGCAGACACTGGGGAAAGTCACATATTATTTCTGTTAGACCTTAGTGCAAAATTTGATACTGTTAACACTGATATTGTACTATCCAGATTGGAGAACATTCTGATTATCTCTGGCATTACTCTTCAGTGGTTCAAATCCTAATTTAGCCGATAGATAAGTGTTTGTTAGTCTTGGCATCAGCAGTTCCAGCTCATTGTTGGTCACACAAGGAGTTCCACATGACTCTGTCCTTGGTTCTCTGCACTTCTGAATCTACATGCCTCCCCTTGGCCATATTATTTTTAGCTTTGGTCTGGGTTATTATTTATATGAGGATGATACTTAGATTTATTTCAGGGTTAAAAATGAAAGTTTATGAGAGCTTTGTCGGCTCACAACTTGCCTCATTGAAATTAAAATCAGTCATGCCAACTGGCTCAGCTTAAGAACATGATCTCCTTCTCTTTTGGTGATGATATCATCAGACCTTCTTCCTCTACTAAGAATCTTGGTGCCATTTTTGATTTGTCCCTTTCTTATTCTACCTGCATTCATCAAATTAAGAAACTTTCTTATTTAAACCACCATAACATATCCCGTGTTTACTCGTTCCTCTCCTTTTTTAATGCTCAGAAACGTGTTCATGCTTTTAATACATCCCGCATCTACTATTGTAACTCCCTACTGGCAGGTTGTAGTGGTCGCAACCATTACGATTCACAACATTATAGAGGTGTGTTAATTCTGGATTGCATGTCAACCCCAAACTGCCTTCGGACCTCTTCCTGCACCGTTGAAAAATTGCATCAACTAATAAAATTGATTTATACAAAAATGACCTTGAGAAACAGTGCAGAGAATCAAAATGTAATGACCTATATATAAATCACACTACTACTGGCTACTGTCAAGAACAAAACTGGAAATGCACTGGAGGACAAAAATGAAATAATCAAGAGATTAGAGGAAAGAGTACTTTAGTGAGTTATACAACAAGCAGAGGTGGGTAGAGCAGCCAAAAATTGTACTCAAGTAAGAGGTTGGTTATAAGGTGATAGAGAGAGAAAAGATAAACCAGCAAATAAATTATTGTAGCAGTGCTACAAGGTGACCCATATATTCTGTTACCACAACTCCATCTGGTTCAGAACTCTGCTGCAAGAGTGCTTACACAGACCCACAACAGCGAGCACATAACACCCATCCTGCACTGCCATCACTGTCGATACCTTTCAAAAGTCCTGTCCTATCTTACAGGATAGAGTATCAAATTTTATTAATAACCTATAATGCTTTAAATGGTCTTGCACTGGACTGCATCAGTAACCTCCTCCATCACTATGCCCCTGTTTGCAGACTAAGGTCCACTGATTCTGCCAGTCTTGTTGTGCCCCAGACTAACTTGCACTGTATGGGTGACAAGGCCTTCAGCTTCTTCTGAATTTGTTCTTTCAAAAGCAACTTTAAACTCATTTGTTCAGAAAGGTATTTCACATACTCTGACATTCTCACCTTTTTTCAGTTTACCCTCTTTGTTCAGAATGTATGTGTTTGTGCCACAAATTATATTATTTGTTCAGGGTTTTCTTGTACTATTCATATTTTATTCTGGTTTATTCTCTCTTATTCTATTTCAATGCTTTGTATATCCTGTATTTACCTTTATTTAGTATTTTATGCAGATATTATTTGTATCCAATGTTATATCTGCCCTGTTGTTTTTTCTGTATTTATGTTAAGGCTTTGAACATGGGAAAGACGCTATATAAATAAAATTATTATTATGATTATTTGGGGAATTATTGCATACATTTTTAGAGCCTTGATGGTGGCACCCAAGTGCTTATTTGTGACTAGACCAACTAGTATACAATCCTGGAAAGTAATGTCTACACATTGGGCTTCTAGTTTAAAGTCCTATGCAGAAATACCAAGGTGGGGCAGACAGTATCAAGTCCCTTATCTTGATTTTTAAAAGACATGTAATAAGGAGCTGCAGTGGTTGAGCTGCATCAAACTAAAAGAAGTGGGAATTCATAGTGAAGTGAATAAATGAGTGATAAAATGAAAAAAAAGTGTTATGGTGCAAGGAATCTTATCAGAATTGTCTAATGATAAGAGTGGTGTCCCACAAGGTTTAGTGCTAGGACCACTGTTATTTTTAGTATATATTAATAATTTGGATAGGAATATAAGGAACAAGCTGGTTAAGTCTGTAGATGATACTAATCCTGGCGGAATGCCAAATAATCTAGAATTCGATAAATCATCACAGAGGGTCTTGGTCAGAATACAGGTTGGAACAGATTTGTGGCAGATAAAACTTAATATAAGTAAATTTATGGTATTACGTGTAGGAATTAGAAATGTTAGATCTGAATAGACAATGAAAGGTTTCAAACTTAAAAGATACATTTTATGAGAAGAACCCAGGAGTTGTAGTACGCTCATCACTATCTACATCCAGACAGTGTATGGACGACATTAAGAAGGCTAATAATGTTAGGTTATATAGCACGAATGTTGGAGTATAAGTCAAAGAAGGTGTGGACCCAGCCCGGACACAGACAGGCGGACATGTTGTTTATCACCACCAAACGTTTATTATTTACAATATTTACAATAGTTTTATGTGCACCGCAAACCCCAACACAGTCCTGGCCACTCAATGCCTTCTCTTTGGGCCGCCTCCACACTCTCTGCTCCTGCCTCGTCCTGCTTCCACCCAACTCCAGCCCTGAATGAAGGGAGACGGCCCCTTTTATATGCTCCCGGATGAGCTCCAGGTGGTTCCCGGCATTCCCCTCTGGACACGCCCCAGTGTGGCGGAAATGCCGGCTGTTCTCCCGGAAGCTCTCCGGGTGTCCCTCTTCTTCTTCCCCCAGCACTTCCTGGTGTGGCGGAAGTGCTGAGGTCCAGGGTCCCCAAGGCATTGGGGCGCCCCCTGGCGGTGACCATGGGTCCCTACAGGGTTGGGCTTTCAAGCCCTCTACCCGTGGCCCCCAAAGCAACCAGGATGGCGGCCCCCACGTGATCCCAGATGGGCGCACGCCCACTTCCGGTCCTTCAAGGCGTCCCGGCCGGGTCGTCGCCCCTGGCATCCCTGACAAAGGTTATGCTTAAGTTTTATCATGATTAGTCAGGCCTCACTTTGAGTACTGCATGCAGGTTTAGTCTTCAGGTTACAGAAAAAGAAAATAACAGCACTAGAAAAAGTCCAGAGAAGAGCAACTAGGCTGATTCTGGGACTGAGAGGTGTGAATTATTAGACAAAAATTAAAAGAGTTAAACCTTTTTAGTTTAAGCAAATAGATTAAGAGGTGACATTACTGAACACAGGGATGGAAACTTGTTAAGGTTAAATTTAGAAAGTTTTTCTTCACGCAGAGAACCATAGACACATGCAATAAATTACTAGGTAGTGTGGTAGAGAGTAGGGACCACCAAAACTTGACTTGAAGTTATTTTCCAGAAATTAGGTACATAGGAGTGGTGAGCTTTCTTTTGCTGAATGGCCTGCTGTGATCAATTTGTTTTTGTTATAACAAAGCCCCGGCTTGGCACTTAGTATAAAGTCCTGTAAACTAAGGTCCAGACTGGGCCATTAGTCCGGAGTTGCATATAGAAATACTAAGACAGGGCAGCTAGGCATTTATTACATGTTTTCTTCTTAAGGATCTTTATTCGTTTTATGCAAGTACAGTTGTTACTTTTTTAAAACTGGCAAATTTAATCTTTAGTTTCCTAGATGGCATCTACAATGGTTTCATTATTAGGCTCTGATGAGCACTTAATGTGATTTATAAAGAATAGTGCACAAACTCAACAGAAGCAGATTGGGCCAACAGAACATACAAAATCTTTAACAGTGTGTCTCAATTACACACAGGAATTAAGAATTCCCTGGTCCGATGTCTGATGCCATAGGACAGCTCTGGGTGTCAGTCTAATGCATTGTGTCTCTCTGCTTGTCTTTCAGGTCATGGTAATCGTTTGCACTTTCAGTCTCATCAAGTCAGCTTTTTTCTTCTTTGACAATATCTTAATCTGTCAAGACTGCTTACGTCCTCAGCACTGCACCCCTTCCAAAATCAAATTAAAACTCCTGGATACTCTTTTAAGGGTTCTGCCAGGCAGGGCGTGAAAAGCAATCTGTCACAGCAGAGCAAATGTGCAGTCACCCAGGATGACTATTTTATTAAACTGGACTGACACTCTTGCTACAGCATTACAGGAGAGCATCCTCCCTTTGCCAGAGAAACTCATCTGAAATACTAGAATTGCAGAGTGAATGACAAGTGGACTGACTAAAGTCACTCAGTTGCCATTATCATTATTTACATATAGTATATATTTTTTCCCTAGAGAGGTGACATGGTGTTGCAGAAGTTAGCGCTTTTAAGTCATTGATCGAACATCCTAGGTTTTGAATCTTTCACCATGTCCTTGTCCAAAAGGGGTTTGCATATTCTCCTCATGCAGGTCAAGTTCACAGTCAGTTTTAAACTGGCCGAATGTGTATGAGAGTGGGGCCTGCAATAGACTGATACCTCGTCCATGGCTGTTTCCTGCATTTGGCCCAGTGCTGCAAGATAAGTGAATTGGATTAAGCTGCTCTGAGAATATTATGTTAGGTTTTGTTTTTCTAGACACAACAAGCCCGTACCATTGCCAGTGTTATGAGTGTATTTTCCTCTGTGTTTTTTCCTCCTACATTTCAAAGACACACAAATGATTATTAGGTTCACTGGCAACACTAAATTGACTTGATGTGAGTGTGCCTCATGGACTGGTACTTTGCACCCGATGTGGCTGGTATAGAAACTGGATACCCATGATCTTGAATTAAATTAGTGTACATGCTTGAAACATTTTTATTTAAAAAATCATTGATTGCATTGTGTTTAATTGTTGAGATTGGCCAAATAATTCCTTTTACATCCAGCAGTTCACTTAATGTGTAAATTCTTACTTTCAATGCATTTTCCATTAAAAGCTTTATGCCATTTAAATTGCCAAATGAGTCTGAAACCATCTGGACTAGTTCAGTACTTCATCATTACAATAAACTATCATCAGAAATGTTAATTAACTAAGTATTTTACATCGGAAATGTAAATGTATATTAGTGCTGTCAAAGTTATCTTATTAATGCATGTGATTAATTTGTAATGGTATCATGCGTTATTTTTCCTTAATCATATTAATCAACACCTCTTAGTTTTTAGACTGAGGGCTTCGACCCCAGAACGGTTGACATTATTAAAAACGTCAATTCCAATTTTAAAGATTGTTGTTAAATTGTCTAGTTTTTAAATAAACATAAAGGTAACTGAAAATGTTCTTCAATTGTTACATAAAAGTTATCGTATATCAGTGTAGTTATACATGAGAGCAGTGGTTGGTACACAAACAGCTGTCAGGTGGTATGTGAAGGTACAAAAAAAAAAAGAGGGTAGAAAGTGGGACTTAAAAGGGCCACGGCTGAACACAAATCTCCCTACTCAGCTGTAGTTTGATCCCCATCCCCATATCATATCTCTCAATATGATAGATAGATAGATAGATAGATAGATAGATAGATAGATAGATAGATAGATAGATAGATAGATAGATAGATACTTTATTAATCCCAAGGGGAAATTCACATACTCCAGCAGCAGCATACTGATAAAGAACAATATTAAATTAAAGAGTGATAACAATGCAGGTATAACAGACAGACAATATCTTTGTATAATGTTAACGTTTACCCCCCCTCAGTGGAACTGAAGAGTCGCATAGTGTGGGGAAGGAATGATCTCCTCAGTCTGTCAGTGGAGCAGGACAGTGACAGCAGTCTGTCGCTGAAACTGCTCCTCTGGCTGGAGATGATACTGTTCAGTGGATGCAGTGGATTCTCCATGATTGACAGGAGCCTGCTCAGTGCCCGTCGCTCTGCCACGGATGTCAAACTGTCCAGCTCCATGCCTACAATAGAGCCTGCCTTCCTCACCAGTTTGTCGAGGCATGAGGCGTCCTTCTTCTTTATCCTGCCTCCCCGGCACACCACCGCGTAGAAGAGGGCACTTGCCACAACCATCTGATAGAACATCTGCAGCATCTTATTGCAGATGTTGAAGGACGACAGCCTTCTAAGGAAGTATAGTTGGCTCTGTCCTTTCTTACACAGAGTATCAGTGTTGGCAGTCCAGTCCAATTTATCATCCAGTTGCACTCCCAGGTATTTATAGGTCTACACCCTCTGCACACAGTCATTTCTGATTGGGTCCTTGAGGGGCCTGGGCCTCCTAAAATCCACCACCAGCTCCTTGGTTTTGCTGTTGTTCAGGTGTAGGTGGTTTGAGTCACACCATTTAACAAAGTCCTTGATTAGGTTCCTATACTCCTCCTCCTGCCCACTCCTGATGCAGCACACGATAGCAGTGTCGTCAGCAAACTTTTGCATGTGACAGGACTCCGAGTTGTATGTGAAGTCCGATGTATATAGGCTGAACAGGACCGAAGAAAGTACAGTCCCCTGCGGGTCTCCAGTGTTGCTGACCACAATGTCAGACCTGCAGTTCCCGAGACGCACATACTGAGGTCTGTCTTTAAGATAGTCCACGATCCATGCTACCAGGTATGAATCTACTCCCATCTCTGTCAGCTTGTCCCTAAGGAGCAGAGGTTGGATGGTGTTGAAGGTGCTAGAGAAGTCCAGAAACATAATTCTTACAGCACCACTGCCTCTGTCCAAGTGGGACAGGGATCGGTGTAGCATATAGATGATGGCATCCTCCGCTCCCACCTTCTCCTGGTATACAAACTGCAGAGGGTCAAGGGTGTGGCAGACCTGTGGCTTCAGATAGTGAAGCAGCAGCCACTCCATGGTCTTCATCACATGCGACATCAGAGCGACAGGCTGGAAGTCATTCAGCTCACTAGGATGTGATACCTTTGGGACTGGGGTGATGCAAGATGTTTTCCAAAGTCTTGGGATTCTCCCCTGTTCCAGGCACAGGTTGAAGATGTGCTGTAGAGGACTTCCCAGCTCCAATGCACAGGCCTTCAGCAGTCGTGGCGATACTCCATCTGGACCCGCTCCTTTGCTGGCTCAAAGTCTCCTCAGCTCTCTGCTTACCTGGGCTGCTGTAATTGTGGGTTGGGGGAAACTCTCTCCTATTTTGGTATCAGCAGAAGGATGGGTGGAGGGTGCAGTACTCCGAGGTGAGAGTGGGTTAGGGTGGTCAAACCTGTTAAAGAAGTTGTTCATCTGGTTTGCTCTCTCCACGTCTCTCTTGATGGTGGCACCCCGCTTCGAGCTGCAGCCAGTGATGATCTTCATGCCATCCCACACTTTCTTCATGCTGTTATTCTGCAACTTCTGCTCCAGCTTTCTCCTGTACTGCTCCTTCGCTGCCTTTAGCTGAACTCGGAGTTCCTTCTGCACACACTTGAGCTCATGCTCATCAGCATCTTTAAAAGCCCTTTTCTTCTGGTTCAAAAGGCCCTTGATGTCACTTGTAATCCATGGCTTGTTGTTAGCATAGCAGCGTACTGTTCTTACTGGAACTACAATGTCCATACAGAAGCTGATGTAGTCAGTAGTGCAGTCAACAACCTCCTCAATGTTCTCACTATAAGATCCCTGCAGGATATCCCAGTCCGTAGTTCCAAAGCAGTCTCTCAGAGCCTGCTCTGCCTCAGGGGACCACTTCCTGTGGTTGTAGGTAGCTCCCTCATTATTGGTTTGTAGTGAAGCTGAAGCAGAACCAGGTTATGATCTGCTTTCCCAAGTGCAGGCAGCGGGGTGGCGCTGTATGCGTCTTTAACATTTGCATACAGTAGGTCAATAGTCCTATTTCCCCGGGTGTTACAATCCACATACTGGGAGAAGGCAGGTAATGTTTTGTCCATAGTCACATGGTTAAAATCTCCAGCGATTAGCACAAGCGCCTCGGGGTGCTGTGTTTGTAGTTTAGCAACAGTTGAGTGGATGATCTCACCCGCTATCTCCACGTCTGCCCGAGGAGGGATGTAAACAATAAAAACAATGACATGTCCAAACTCTCTTGGCAAGTAATAGGGATGCAGAGTTACTGCCAACAGTTTTATGTCCCTGCAGCAAGTGGAGATTTTAACATTTACATGTCCAGAGTTGCACCATCTTGTATTGACATAGAGTGCGAGTCCTCCTCCTTTCTGCTTCCCGCAGGTACTTGTGTCTCTGTTCGCTCTAACTGTGCTAAACCCGGGTAGCTCCACGTTGGCATCTGGGATGTTAGTTGTTAGCCATATTTCACTAAAACTCAACAAACTGCATTCTCTGTAGGTCCTGACATTTTTCACCAGTGCAGCCAGTTCATTGATCTTATTTGGTAGTGAGTTCACATTTCCCAGGATCACAGGAGGCACGGAAGGTTTGTAGTGCCACTTTCTCGTTAGATGCTTGGCTTTTATCTTAGCGCCGGCTCTGCTGCCACGATACTACCTTCTTGCTTTGTCAGGTAAATAGGGAACCACACCGGCACGGGCATTTGTTCTCAGCACTTGAAGTTGACTGCTTGAATAGACTAGTCTTGGAGTGTAAAAATCCATGTCCAAGTAGTAAAAAGTGTCCAGGGAACAAGTCCACATAAAAGAAAGTGGTAGGAGTTAACAGTGAAATAGAGAAAATAGAGAAAAAAGGTAGAGAGATAAAGTCATACACGGAGCTGCTGGAATGGCTGCCACTCGCGGCGGCGCCTGATAAAATAAAATTAAAATATTCCTCCTGTGACACTCTCTTTTCTTTCCATATCATAAAAACTTAATTTTTAGGCCATTTTTGGACCCAATTTTGGGCAGGAAATCTTATCCTTATAATAAAGAGTAAACCAATAGGTGCCTTCAGCAACAATGGTTAGAAGGACTTGAAGTTGTGCATGCCACATAAACCGACCCCAGGGGTTCACCCCTTATGGGATAAGAGGAATCAGGGTTAAACCTTTACACAAAACTTTGAAAAAGCTGAAAAGGCATGTGGAGCATCGTTTTATGCTATTTCAAGGTTACTGATCACAAATATGATAATATTTTTGATATTTGATTCATTACTGGCTGTCCTAGCTCTCTATGAGCTGATCCCAAATCTCAAACTTAAACATGTGGGGTATCATTTTAGACTATTTCAATAGTACAAATAATATGTTATTTTTGATTCTTTACTTGGTATCTAGCCCACTATGGATCTCTATCAGAGGGTGAAAATGACAAATTGTTATTACAATCAAGAACATGTAGACTTTAAATCTTTGAATTGAAGCACACATTTTTATTATTTAAAATATTTGATACAACAATTCTTGTTTATTATGCACTTCTACCTCATGAAGTATATCGTTAGATTTTTTATTAACTCTCTGAATTAGGGCAGCTTATGCTGATTCAGACTTTTACAGTTATTGTAAATTAAAAATATGTAAATTTTAGACTTTCTGACTTTCTTCTGTAGATTGCTCATGCATTTTTCTAATTAATTCTTGTGCTATCTCATTTACCTACATCGTCCACACAGACATACTAAATCAGGCACAAGCAATCTACAGAATACAATTTACCAATCAAAACACAGTATACGCCAGAGCCCACCCTCTCAGCTCTGACGAGTGAAAGTGACAGTTTTATTTCAAGCCATATTTCATGATGTGTTTGGAGTAATAATACAGTCAAAATTAAATAAATAAGCAACAAAAAAGATATTTCATGATTATGCTCACATTTCATGACACATTTACTTATATATGATTACATTTCACATAGTTTTTATTTATTTATGCTCACATTTGACAGTACTTCTATTTATTTATTTATTTATTTATTTATTTTTGTCTCAAATTTTCCTTAATATGCTATTCTTAGATTAAAATATAATTATTTAAAAAGTATTTGGTGTGCATTAGAAAAACTAATAGACATACACACACAAAAAAACTGTAATTGTTAAAATCCTTAAACGCAATATTAGTGAGAGGTGTGGGAGTTAGGAAATGTCACTTTGAGTAGTGCCAATTTAGAGTTCATCAAAACTTAAGACTGTAAGAAATTAAAGTTTGGAAACCCCGATCTAATTTATTCTGTTAACAATGGCTGAGAAATATGAAATTCATGATGCTTGCTTTTGATTTCAAACACTCCCAGATGGTTTAATGGACAACTTTTTCATATCACTGAAGTACAATGTCCTTGGCTTATCACATGCATGATGCCCCTGTTAAAACCTGTAATGTTTGGCAGCAAAATCTGCAGCAAACTATAGTCTATTAATATACAATTCAACTTAAGTCCATAAATAAAATAAAATCTAAAGCTTTAGCAGCCACTATTTACTGTGGACGGTATCAAATGACAGACCTTTAAATTTAGTTGTAGAATCAGGGCTGAGAGTTCTTACACATTACCTTCACGCATGACAATTGTGTGACTTATCAAGGATTTATAGGAAACATTCCAGACTGTGTAGTCAGAGCAGCTAAGAAATTACGCAGTAGTCACATTCACGGTTGACTCTACTGAATATCACTGAGCCACTTTGGTTAAACATGTGATTAATTTTGATAATGTTAGGAACATGTTGCGATAAATCACAATTAAAAATTGTAATCATTTGATTACAGCCCATATATAAGATACTTGACAATACAGTATATTTTTTATACAAAGATGCATATGTTTTATACTTAGGTACTCAAAAACTCCAAAAAACAATGCAGAAAACAACATCATGTTTTGATTGTAATTAATTTAACTAGGTTTTAATTTTAAATTAGCACATTATGGTTAAACTGGACTGTGGTGCAGAGTTTTAATACTGGTGTCTCACAGCATCTGAGTCCGGTGTACTGTCAACACTGTCAATATCTGTGTGAAGTCTGTGTGTTCTCCCTAAATCAGTGTTTCTGAATTAAATTAGGCTGGTCAGAAAATAGATGAATAGACAAGTAGAATGGTCTATAAGATAGGCAGCCCCTATAAACCTGGAGCATTTCTCGCTGTATTTAATGATCCTAGCAGGAGGGTCTAAACCATTTGCAAAATTTTGTACTATACATGCAATGCTTCCTGAATATTTACAAAAGAAGGCACTATGTTAAATAAATAATGCTTGATAAAACAAGCCTGTCTAAAAAAAAGTACATTTTTCCCCCTGAGGGAAAAAGACACTGAGCTTCACGCCTGCAGGTAGAAAACAGCAGGCAGCTGACGTCTGAGGTTGTACAGTGTTTAAGCAGCTTACTGAAGTTGAATGTTGATTTTCCATTATTAACTTATTAGCTTTCATATACTTTAGCAGACATGAAGTGTGCATGCCTACATATTCACAAACTGAATGGTTGTACTTCCATACAAAACCAGTTACAAGACAGGTCACACATGTATGTTTCTGCTGTTCCTCAAAAGTGTCCATGTTTGCTTGGGATGCATCTTTTGCAGCACATTTGTAGTCAATGCAAACAAGCCAGTGCAAACACAGAAATTCAGAGGTGCACAAAGAGTCTTCTGGTTGAGTGTGGTTATCTACATTGATGTTATCCATCCATCCATTATCCAACCCGCAATATCCTAACTACGGGGTCATGGAGGTCTGCTGGAGCCAATCCCAGCCAACACAGGGTGCAAGGCAGGAAACAAACCCCGGCTGGGTGTCAGCCCACCGCAGGGCGTACATTGATGTGAAAATGTAATTTTGTTTACAGTTGTGCTTGAAAGTTTGTGAACCCTTTAGAATTTTCTATATTTCTTCATAAATATGACCGAAAACATCATCAGATTTTCACTCAAGTCCTAAAAGTAAAGAGAAACCAGTTAAACAAATGAGACAAAAATATTATACTTGGTCATTTATTTATTAAGGAAAATGATCGAATATTACATATTTGTGAGTG
>JANRMT010062813.1:22101789-22114375 GCA_026402145.1 Polypterus bichir lapradei | reverse complement strand
GTGATTACGTGAGAGGCGTGATGATGTCATACGAAACTCCGCCCCTCGAGCTGAACTCCATTACAGTAAATGGAGAAAAATAGCTTCTAGTTATGACCACTATGCGTAGAATTTCGAAATGAAACCTGCCCAACTTTTGTAAGTAAGCTATAAGGAATGAGCCTGCCAAATTTCAGCCTTCTACCCACACGGGAAGTTGGAGAATTAGTGATGAGTCAGTCAGTGAGTGAGTGAGTGAGTGAGTGAGTGAGTGAATGAGTGAGTGAGTGAGTCAGTGAGGGCTTTGCCTTTTATTAGTATAGCTATATTTGCATTAAACAGTTTGTTTGACACAAGTTAATGAAGTTTAAACCTCTAGGTTGCTGGTTCAGTTCCTGCCTGTTACTGATTGTTGGTTAGACATGCAAGTTAAAATTTCAGTGTACTTTGCACAAGTGACATAACCACTACTGCCACTACTAGTAACTGACTGTGTGACTTCACCTACCTGCGCTTTAACTGTAAAAGTCTGAATTAGCATAAGCCACCCTAATTTGGAATGTTTATAAGGAATGTAATAATTTACTTCATGAGATAGAAGTACATAATACACAAAAAATAGTTGCAGCAGATATTTGAAATATTAGTTTGTGTACAGTATTTCAATTTAAACATTTAAACATTTGTAATAGACATATGTCATTGTTCACTCTCTGATAGAGGTCTATAGAGGGTCAGATCCCTAGTAAAGGATCAGAAATCAAAAATAACATATAAATAACATTAAAAATAACATAAATAACAGAAAAATAACTGACCTTGGAATATTAGGATATGACCTGGTTTTATAAGGGTGTCCCTCCTGGGGTGTTGTATTTTGCTTTTTTAAGTTTTGTTTCTTTCTTTTTTCTTCATTAGATTTTATTTTGGGGATTGTTTTATAAGTCTTAACTATGTAGTTTTGGTCACTCTGTTATTTTAGTTAATTCTTCACAAGGTGTTAACAATAATGGCAATATGTGAATCGTTAATGTGAGTGGTGAAAACTCCAAATTAGGTAACAACCCTTAGGTGCGATAATTTCCATTGTTACATTATTTGAGGGCTGTTTCAAGTGCTGGTAGCCACTGCATCTTTGCATTGGCATTAGTTTTCAAAACAATGTTTATTGCTCCCCTTTTTGTCTCTGTGTAGTTTAACAGTCTTTTCACCATTTTATTTTCCTTTTCTAGTTTTTGAAATTTCTGTCTTTGTTGTTTTGGGTTTGAACACAAGATGGCAGAATTTTTACCTTTTGAATTGATGGCATGTTTCTGGATGTTTAGGCTTTTTGAATTCTGAATTTATTATTTTTGCATTCTCTCGTATACGAAGTATAGGGAAAGAGTTGTAATCGTCCAAAAATTCGACCTCGAGATGTTTTAGACCTCCCTGAGTCCAATTTACTTTCTCGTAGGGAAAGCATTGTAATCGTCCAAAAATTCAATTTCAAGATTTTGATGAATCTCAACATTTAGAACAACCTGTGTCTGAAAATACTATTTTTCAAATTATGCCTGTGTGTGTATGTAAACACGTTAATTTGAGTATGCTTTCAGTTAGGTCAACCACATTTTGCATTCAAGTATTAGGTACAAAACGTAGATTTCTAACAACTTTTGAGTTATTTCTGCTAACTGGAAGTGGTACTTTTTTGTCCATGCAGCTGCAGAGTCCGATTTGTTTAACTTCTCTTTTATAATAATTGTTCAAAATATTATTAATTTAATTTGATTTGTTGTTGATGTACATATAAAAATATAATCATTGTCTTGCGGTTTACTCCCCAAATATCCATCCCCATGTCTGAGTATACAAGAAATTCTAAGGGAGACCACTCCAAATGTTTTTAAATTTTGAAGTTAGGATTTTGAATTTTGAAATGTATTTTGATTTTTGAATTTTCACTTGTTTTGTTTGTTTAATTTACTGTATTGAATAAAATTTCTTTATATATACAGTATGTAAGTTTTGATTGCAAGTTTCCCTCCCCTTTTGAAATTCTTTCGGGCATATTTTTAATAGGAATAAAGCATCACCTAAAAATAAAATAACAATAGTAAAATGCTGGTGGCTTACTGATGCAAATTCATTTGTTTTAATTTTTATATATCTTTGAACACAACAGAGGTTTACTTGCAGAATTGCACAATGTGTCTTAGTACTGGTAATGAAAGCAGCAGCTGGAGGAAGAGGAGGAGACATCACACTGGCAGCTATTTTAAAACACTGGACTGGACAGTGGATTAGGCGAGTGTGACCTAATGATTAAAGTCTTGAACTCTGGCCTGTTCAGCTTGTGGCCTACTGTGTGGCCTTGAGTGATTCTGCTAACCTGCCAGTGATTCAGTTCTAATAATACAGTTCTTGTGAAGTGCCCTGTTAATGTGTTAGCATGGAAATGTGCTACTGAATATAAAATAAGAGTAGATTGTATCTGTCCCTTGGCACAATATGTGTCTCAATTGCTTTCTACTTTTCATTCACTCTGTGTGCCCACTTGACAAGTCTCATGGTGTTGCTTATGTCTATATAAATGATTGCAGAGTGGCTCGACAGCCAGGGCACGTCTGCAGTTCTCAGATGCTCATGGAAACCTAGTGGATTCAAGTATGACAGAGCTTCTTGACTGAAGCAGTGGTGGATGGCCATCACACATGATGTGCTTCACACTGCAAGCCCTCCACCGCTCTCTGTTGTTGCTGAACATCCAAATGTTGCACATGTTTTGCTTGCTGGCACGGCTTCTTGTCATGAGTTTCTCAGACAGATGGCAAAATGTAGAAGTTGCAAGCATAAATCAAAAAGAAAATCTTAACTCTGCATTGGAAGCAGTCTGGCACACACCGTCACACACATTTATCTTTACATAAAATACTGATTGTTTGTTTTCTTGACACAAAACTCTAGCCAAGTCAAACATTTGGATTTTTTTTTATAAAACCTGTTGCAATTTCTATTATGCCATAGTATTTTCATTTCAAATTGATTTTCTATAGTGAAGGGTGGCATGGGACATCAGGGAATGGGTTCGATCTCTGGAGTCTCTCAAATTCCAGTGTTATTCTCTAGATATTCCCTGACGTGAATGAGTGGGAGGTGTACTTATGAGCGTTTACCCTGTACAGGACTGGCTGCCTGTGACCCAGTACTGGAATAAGGAGGTTCAGAAAATAAATGGCTAATTTTATTTGTTTAAACAGCACATCCTTTCTTCTTATTGTGCCTGTGCCCTGTGCTGCTGATGTCTGCTTTTCTCACAGTTCCAACATTCTTTGTCCTCAAAATGAAATATAACTCTTTTAACAAACTGGCATTTCTCAACACAGCTGACTTTATCCATTCTTTTTTAATGTTACATTTTAAGGATTTCATTATGGTCAGTAAATTAAACATCAGTAAAACACATAGCTTAGTGCTATGTTTTGTATTTTGTCTTGTTCAAATAATATCAGAGATCCTCCCCTTCCCCATTTCTTTTTGTCTCCTCATTAATAACAAAATGTAATAATTGAATGTGGTGTTTTTTCCAGTTATTCCAGTTTCCATGTGTGTTAGCAACTTGCAGTTGGCCACACATGAGTGATTGTGCCTTGTTCAGCATTATTTCCCATCTTGCACCAATAGCTGTGAGAATGGGTGGATAAATGGAAATGCGACACAAACCCAGCTCTCACTGTATCATATAAACATACAAGGCAATTCATAAATTCTAAACATAAATTCAAAATTAATAACAAAGCATTGCACATCAGGAAATGACTTTTGACTGTCTTGTCTTCTTTGCAGGTCTGGCATGTTCTCCTTGGAATGCTTGGGTTTCCCCTAGCGAGTTTTACAGTACTGAGATGTGTGGTCAGATTTGTTGCCAACTGTAAACCATCCTAGTGTGTGTGTACACCCAGAATATAATGGTATCCCATCATTGACAGTACCAACCCTCACTTCGGGATAAATAGTCATAGAAAATGGATCAATGATGCACTTACAGTACATCTGGAACTCGTGTTTGTGTGGTTGTGTCTGGGGTTTGGGAAGGCTTGTGATGATAGAGGGTAAAATGAATGCAGCAAAATACAGGGAAATCCTGGAGGAGAAGCTAATGCAGTCTGCAGTAAACTACACATTGGGAGAAGACTTTTTTTTCCAGAAAGAAATCAACCCCAAACAGAAAGGCAAAACACCACGGGAAATGCTCTTAAGCAAAAATGTTAGTGTCTTGGAGTAGTCTAGCCAGAGTTCAGATCTTAAACTAATTGAGAATTTGTGGATGGACTTGAAAAAGGCTGTTCACACAGAATACCCATGCAGCCTGACACAGCTTGAGTAGTTTTGCAAAGAAGGAGAATGCAGAACAATTGCAGTGTTTGGAAGTGCAAATCTGATAGGAAACTGTGCAAACAGACTAAATGCTGGAATGGCTGCCAAAGGTGCATCTACTAAATACTGTCTTTAATACTTAGGTAACTGATTATTTTGTAAATTCTATTTGTAATTAATTTAGACCACTTTGCAAAGATTTGTTTTCACTTTGATCTTAAAGAGTCTTTTTCTATTAAACAGTGTCAGAAAAGGCAAATTAAATCCATGTAAAACAGTTCAATGTGAAGGTGGTGAATATTTTTAAAGGCACATCATCTGTCTATGTATCTATCTTTTGTACAGTGCCTTTCCCTGTCTAACTATCCATTTATAGATTTTGCATTATTTGATCACCAGTCTTATGTTAATATCTGCTTTCTTCCAGAATCCGCACCCTGTACGCCACAACCCAATGACCCAGCACCTCCCCCAACTTGGCCTACTGGTCGAGACAATGAGGCAGGGAAGTTCTGTTGCTTGTGTGGTGCCTGGTTTAACAATCCTCTAATGGCACAACAGCATTACGAGGGAAAAAAGCACAAAAGAAATGCAGCAAGAACGAGGTTGTTGGAGCAACTGGCAGGGAGCCTAGGAGCAACAGAGAGCACAGGTGAGTATGAAATAGCTTCTGAGCAAGAGCGGCCTTTACAAGTCACCAGTAAAGAATATACTGAACCCAGGGGAACATTGGACACATTTGATAAAACACAAGGTGTCTCTTATTTTTAATGTTTTTTATGCCACCTGTAATGCAACTAGTCAGAGTGAAGAAAGTCTTCACAAAGTATTCTGTTGTGTTTATAGTCTGCTAAACTATATGAGAGCCATTGTGTCTTCTTATAGTTGATTGAATGCAGCCATGTACTTACAGTCTTCGTATTTGTAAGGGAGTTTTAATAAATCCAATGCATTTTAGCCAAGCCACTATACTGTTTTGTTACATTTTTCAAGTAAAAGGCAATATAATATAGCTTTCTATTCTATTCTGTTCTAAAACATCTTAAGTATTTTTATGACTATAGAACAAACCAATGTAATGCAGAATTGTTTTTATATGTGCATAGGTAGAGTCGGAAAAGCCTGTCTAAGGCACAAAGTGTTTCTCATAATTTCTGCCTTGAATTTTCAATTTGATCCATTTTCTTTGAGCAAACTCAGGTGCATACCATTCATATTCATATTGAAGTGCAGACCTTATCTTTAGCTTCAGAAAGGTATTCTTTCTAGCACATTTAAAATTTTTTTGACTTTTGGTTTTGACTCCAGTTTGTGTTCTTTGCCCATTACCTTTATTTTAAATACTGATTTCTTAGATTTTTGTAAATCAATCCCATGTTCAGCTAATTGTTTTATTTGCCCATGTGTCTTCCATACTCTAAATTTAGGATGCATGATTTAAGCTGCCCTTCAAAAAATGTGACAAAAGCAATATTGTGAGAATTGCGTGAAATAAATGTCATATTGATACACTGATAATAGTATACAAAACCCAACTCACAGATAACATGTTTAAGGATGTGACAAGCAACACTTTGATTAAAAATTTTGGATCCAATAATTAATTTTGTGTATGTTCTGTAAATTCTTATTGTTTCTATACATAAAGTGCTTTACATGGCATGCCTATAAGAAAACAAACCAAAAATTGACAATAAAAATTACCTTTATGGTCAGCCATCAGCATCTACTTAATTAAAGTATGTCCAATGAAATGAGCCATTGCATAAATTAAATTCATTCTGCTGGAAAGAAATGTTTTAGCCAATCTACTGTTTAGTTTTATTGCCAGATCATATGGAGAACAGAAGCAGAATATAAAAGACTAGGAGCCAGTCTGTCTACCCAATCATTGTTTGCTCAAACCTGCTAATTCCAGTAAGAGAACTTAACCCCTAGCAGCATTAGAACCATCATTGAGCCCTAAAATCAGACTAACATGTACCTGTCAGTCAGCCTTAAGTGGTCATCTTTGAGATGGTGGAGAGATCTGGAGTATCTAAAAAAAACTCTCATAAACATGGGGAGAATGTGTGAACTCCACATACACAGTGACCAGGGGCCTCGTGCATAATGCTGTGCGTAGAATTCATACTCTAACATGGTGTAAGGACAAAAGAAGAAAAAAATCCAGATGCATAAATCTGTACGTTTGCCAACTTCCACGTTCTTCTGCTCCATAAATCCCGGTCAGCGTGAAAAGTAACGCACATGCACGCACCTGCTGTCCCGCCCCATCTCCTCCCAGAATTACGCCTCTTTGAATATGCAAATCAATATAAATAGCCCTTAAGCTCAGCGTTCTGTGAAAAGACAACGGCAAAAGCACGGGGGAAAACAGAAGAATTTCAGCAAGTACCAAGTGGAGGCAAGGAAAAACGTACTATTTGTTGGTTTAAATAGTGGTATAAACAACAAAAGGAAGTTGATGGAGTGACATAAAGTGTCGGAGAAACTCGAAAGCTCAACTTCATAAAGGTGCACAGTAGCTGACAGCAGTACTGTCTCTTTCAAACGTACTAACCCCCAATTCCTGTTCTTCCTTTTCTTTCTCCAAATTCCCAATCGCCACACAATCAGCTCTGTAATAGACGTTAAGCCATCTGTAAGCTGAGTATGCCGATTCTTCAAAACTTTTAAGGAACATTGAAATATCTTCATAGTACATGTTTAATTATTCTTTCCATCTATCCTTCCAGTGTCGCACCAGGAACAATCCCTGAACAAGGCGCCAGCTCCTTGCTAGCGCTGTGACACCATGTCCTCACATGTTTAATTATTAACAATATAGATTACTGTGTATGATCTGTATATTATAATAAACATATTTTGCTGCATTTCATCATAAAAATGCTATCTTCATCATATGTAAATACGCGCTTTATAAAGTGGCTCAGGTTGTGCAATATTATAACTGTATCGCAAGTTTACAGTGAGATGATTGTACTAATAAAGTACAAACAGTTCTACAAGGAGCACTTGTTTATAGTTCTTGGGATGAAACTGTTTCTAAACCGCGATGTCAGTAGAGGAAAGGCTCTGAAGCGTTTGCCATGTGAAAGCAGTTCAAATAGGCTGAGGCAGCGTGTGCTTGATGCTGTATACCGATAATTCTCTTTCCGATCAGCTGCTGTAGATCTATGATTCCACACTCAGATACAGTGATATAAATATTCCAAGTGGTGCAGTGAGAGTAATATGAAAAAAGATGATCCGCTGTGGCAAACCCCTAAAAGGACCAGCTGAAAAAAGAAGAAGAAGAAGGTGCAGTGAGAGTAACAACACTAAAGCAGCTATGGTATTTGGAATAGTTTGACTATTCCGTGGACCATTATATTGTTACAGGTCAGATGCCTTAAACTAATAAACAATATGCATTCATTTCAGTGTATATGATAAAGCCACGTCTGGGATGTGGATCTAAAAAAGAAAGTTAAATGACACTTGAACAAAAGCACTGCTTTGACGCTGGGTGCCGGCAGTTTGCAAAACCGAGCTTAGAACTTGTGTACGCCAGGGTTTTAGCTAGCGTGAAAATGTGTGTGGCGCTACGCCAAGTTTGGGTTTTATACATCGCGATTTGAGCATGGAAATGGGAGTATGCAACATTTTTGTACATAAGCACCGTTTATACATGAGGGCCAAGGTAGGGATTTGAACTTATGGCTCTGATCTGTGTGCCACCATGCACTGACTGTGAGCCAAAAAATGTATATTTTTGAAAAAATAATTTAAAGAACTAAATCAACATCAAAGATCATTGTTCGAGAGTTTCTCTGTTTCAGATTTTTTTGTTGTTTCATTATATAGAAGCACCTAGGGAAAATATAAAAGATTAACAAAACTGCTGCCTATCACCATGATTTTTAAGTGAAAGTCATAGTTTTTCTCCATGAAAATTTTCCAGCATGGCGCAATTTCAAACCTTTTTGCCACAACTTTACTGGCAGATAGAGATGGATAGATCGATAGATAGAGGAACCTTTGTAACATAAAACAACAGTCTCTATGGCACATAAAGGATTTAGTGTTTTTTTAAGTCAAAATTATTTGGTCACTATCATTGTATACATTAATTTGCCCTAAAAATTTTGTTCTTAAGTGAAGTATTTGTTTTATACATTTTTAAAAATATCTTGACTGCTGTCTAACATGGTGCCTACTGGGCATCTATTCAAGTGTGAAAACAAAACCCATAAAACTGAGTATGCTCATTTTCACGCCAAAAGTGATCTTGAGTATTCATTGTGAGACTACATGCTTATTGGAAAACAGTTTATACCCATCATTTTGGATATTGCCATTTAAGAAGTCTAGTTCTACTCTTCAACTCATTGCTTATCTTCTTTCTATATAAACCTTTCACTACCTGAGGTTCCAATTAGCTAATTATTTTTTTGAGAGTGATTAAAGAGGTTGTGGTAATATTTTCCTTATGATTTAGAGAAATACATGGTCATATATCAGCAATATGTCAATTATGAAGTAGTTTACATTAAAACTCTGCCCAGGTTGGTCACTGTGAACGGACACATAAACAGCAACACATCCTTACCTCAGGCAAAATAGTGTCAAGAATATGTAATAAAATGTACTGTATTACTTCTAGTTTTCCTTGGCCGTCATAATCAAACCACAGAAATGCAGAAGATGTGTTTTCTGAAATGACAACCTTTGCCATTTTAGATTTCGGCAATTTTTGATTCAGGAGACCCTTTTTTTAAAAAGCAAGAACAGGCATTGTAATTTTTAAAATATATTAAAGGGTAAGATATTTTTCAAGTCAAAGTTATTTCTCAACAAACAACATTTTCTAATCGCTCATATCAGTTCTCACATAAATACAGAAGTATATCAAAACAAAACCAATCACATGGCATGAACAGTTTACTGTGATTTGGTCTTTCAAGAGGAGACCAGTCCCTGGGGGATTGAAAGGTTATTGTGGGAGACTATAAGTGCTGAGGTAGCTGCAACAGCTTACGTTCTTTTAAAATGACTGAATTTCAAATTATTGGTGTTTTTTGTTTAAAAATAACATGTATAAATTATTTTACTATGTGTGTGTAATCTTGAGGTTTTGAGCAATACTAGGCAACTGTCTTGGCTTGTATTCAGTAAGTTTTAAGGCTTCTGTTTTCCGCCTTTACCCACGCTGCATTAACTCCAGAGTAAAACGACAGCAACATTTATTTATATAGCACATTTTCATATAAAGAATGTAGCTTAGAGTGCCTTGTAAGAAAATGTTATAATTGTGGCCTGCAGGGCTCCCCAAAGCTGACACAGTCAGACACAGATCCAAGTTCTTTCACACAAACAGGCTTTTATTCACTTGTGGGAAACTCTTCCCTTTCATTTCCCACTAGCCAGCACAGCACAACAAGCACCAATAATAAAGCACACAGCATTTCATCTTCTTCTCTTCCTCCAGCAAGTTTTGTTTTTTCCCTCCCAACTATGCTTCTGGTATACTGAAAACACCTGTGTTTTCCAGGCGGCTATGATTTTAAGTGCATGCTGATATTTTCTGAAAAAATAATAATAATAATGTTCAGCTTAACTGGTAGCCAAAGTTGAAAAAGTAAAATAAACTCAATAAGCAGTCTACCCAAGACATATGGTGCCTGACAAATACCAATGAGGAAACAACTCTTTGAGGAAAATATATAGATTAAGGCTCACAAAATAAAATAAACTCTTTCAGGTCCCACACTCCAGGCCTTCTCTAGTAGATTGAGATCCCTCTGTGGCACCAGAGTGCAATAGGAAATTAAATTTTTCTATAGCAGGGTTTGTTTCTTTCACATTTTCAAACAGTATCTGACCAGCATTTCAGAACTAGTTGTGGATAACAATGTTATGATGATCTATAAAGCAGGATGCAAGCATCTCTCACTGTCTTTCTCCCACAATCTGTATCTATAGGTTTTCCTGCTCTAATTCATAGCAAGAGTTGAGTTCCCAGAAGTCACAAGGTCTTTGTAGGAAATACTAAGATGTACATCATTGGGTAGCCTTTGTCTGATATTTTGAAACTTTTGCAAGTCTTTAGTAAGTGACATTGTCTTAGTAATCCTGCAAGATGCAGTGTCCTATTATTATGACTTGCTTTAAGATTTTTTATCAGGTTCCAGGAGTGATATGAATGTAATATTTAAATTCTGAATATAATGCAGTACCTGCTATTATTATTAGAGGTGGAACACAATAATACCTAATTGCACATTTGGATAGATACATGTACCTTACTATGAGTTAGTCACTCATTCGCCCTCTGAACAGTTTCTGTTTATTTGGATGATTACTCAATAAAAACCTGAATGTGACCTATGTACATTAAAAAGTTTTCCTGTTTCATAGTACTTGCTCCATGTTATTCCATTGTTGCCCACTGAGATCGTGTGATGAGAAGATGCTGTCAGTGTCTCCTCTACTATTGAAATCAATGGATGGTAAACCCAATAAGCTAAATCAACCATTGAATAATCCGTTGATCAAAACTCAAGGCATTGTGTCATCCAGTCCTGTAGGGACTTAAGTAATTTGTCAAATTGCTGTGAATTTTCCAAAGAGCATATCTAAAACTGACTTGGTCATGTCGATAGTCTACTCATGTAAAAATGCACCAAACCACCTCTGACATCTCTACTCTTCTACCATCAGCCTACATTGTTGACACCCATATTGTTGACACACTCAGACCATTCCATTAACATGAGTCAACAGGAAACGAGGATCTTCACACCATAATATATTTTTTCTAATGCTGCTCTTCCTAGGGTTTTGCATTCTTGAAGCCACTGCAACCTTCTTATTTTGCTTAGGTCATTAGCTGCTATACTCAAACCATGAGAAGGTTGAGAATTTTGACATGCCTCGGTAAGCATCTCTGTTTGTACTCAGCTGTGAACTGACTGATTGCAGCTTATACTTCTCCTCTTGTCAGTAGTCTGCATGTTGTTTGGGTGGTGGCCTGGTCCTGATATAAACTGGACGCTTCAGTACCCTTGTAGAGTTCCCTTTCCCAATAAATTAATTCCAGAGCATCTACTTTGCACAAATGTGCCACTTTCAGAGTTACTTAAATTGTTTTTCCTGCTTGTTTTTATTTAAATGTGGTCTCAATAAAAACATGAAAGTGAAAGTTTCCAATTCTCCTTCTAAATTATAGACATATATTTAATCTATAGGTAATTTTTGGCTTTCTAGAATTATCAATGTCTGCTCCTAGGATTGGGGCACTTATAGGCCTGTCAGTTATGCAGAAATGGCATATTTAATTAAGAAGGTGACCACCTAAGAAAACTATTAAAGGTTTTGGGAATAAAAACAATTTAATTGATAAAGATAGGTAATTAAGTATGGTATTAAGATTCCACTATTTTTACTGAGTTCACTCAATCCAAAGACAGTGAAAATATGAACAACAAGTTTTCATTCATGAATGTTTCTTAATGTGATTCACTACAGGCTGGAATAACATGTAAAGTTCATGCAGAAGAGGCTGTAACTGAGAACATTACTTCCATTTTTATTTTTACAAGCAGTTCTGTATGATAAATATATCTATAATTGGTCTACCGTATCTGTCTGTCTATCTGTCAATCTATAGATCCCCAAACCGGACACAAACACATGCCAGGCACAAGTCCAGCAACATACAGGCTTTATTTACGTGGGAAAAGCATCTCAAATCATTTCCCACCAATGCTCGGAACAGTTCAAAAGCACAATACAGAGCACAGCACTTCTCGCTGTCTCCTTCTGCCCCCACTCCTCCTCTGGCAAGCTTCGGGGTCCTACTCCTCATCCCAACTCTTGCTCCTCAAGTAAAGGAAGGTGGTCCCCTGTATGCTGGACCTGGGAGCACTTCAGGTGGTCCATCAGCATTATCTGGAAGTATTCCCGTGTGTGGTGGAAGCCCAAAGTAGGATTCTGCAGCTCCCCCTGGTGGTCCCCACAGTATCCAAATGGGCTGTGCCAAACTCCAGATTTTATGAAGCCCTGTGGGAATCTGCGGCACTGTTGCAACCCACGGGGGCTGCCATCTAGCTCTCTGGGAAGGCAGTGCCCTATGCATATCTGCTCACCCGGTCCTTCCTTTAAGAAGGCATCCTGCCCAGTTAAGCGCCCTGGCTGTGCATAACACTATCTATCTATCTATCTATCTATCTATCTATCTATCTATCTATCTATCTATCTATCT
>JANRMT010062813.1:22090188-22101779 GCA_026402145.1 Polypterus bichir lapradei | reverse complement strand
TCTATCTATCTATCTATCTATCTATCTATCTATCTATCTATCTATCTTTTTTGAAATGCTCATTCTGTAGTTTGTTCTATTTGAGATTTACTGTGTTGTGTGTTGCATCCTTAATATGTTCAATTGTCTTCAACAGATATACGTACAATAGCTAATATTTAGGAATATTGGCCATAATTGTTTAATTATTATAGTGGCTATTGTACAGCAGTATTTTTTATTTAATTGATAAAAAATGACTTTTATGCTTTGAAATCAAATTGCCTTGCTAGTTAAGATTTCCCATTTCAGTACTGTTGATCCAAAACATAATATTATTCAAAGCTTGCATGCATTACTAGAAGATTTTTGAGTTTTCTATTCACAGTTCAAACCTCTCAAGAAATTAAAACGTACTTACACTGCACAGAGCTGAAGAAGAGTATATACTATTCACTGGAGGCACTCCGATTCTTTTTAATAGGGATTTGTTTTCAGAAGGTAAATTTATTACAGATTTGTTTTAATATCCAATAACCACAGTCCCACACTAAACTCATAATGATAAATATTTCTTCTATCAAGGTTCTACTAGTAAGCAGGATGAGAAAGAGGATTCAGACTACAACTAGTGATACAATACAACACTTTATTTATTTTTAATTTGTTTGAATTGTTTTCTGGGATGGAACAGATAATTAGAGTGGTAGAGAAAGGAATCAGGTAAGTAAATGCAGTTTGATTTTATGCTTGGGAAGGGAACAGCAAATGTGATTAGCTGCATTATGCATTTGTAGATCTGGAGATGCTGTTTGACAGGATGCTATGAGATGTGGTAAGTTGGGCTTTGAGAAAGTTACGTGTGTGGATGAATGTTTAAGTGTCAGGAGGGATGTCCGTGTATTAAGGAGCACAAATGGATGGACATAGTGAGAGTTCTGAGATAAAGGCATCATCAGAGATACATTCTCAGCCTGTTACTTTTTGTGATGGTGATGGAGGTGGTAACTAGAGAAGTATGTAAAGGATTGTCAAGAAAGCTCTCATACACCAATAGTCTTGTATTGATGGCAAAATATGAAGCAGAGAATGTACAGAAATGGAACGCTGCAGTAGTTTGAAAGTGAAAGGTCTTAAGGTAAATCTAGGAAAGACCAAGGTGGTAGATGGAGGCGAAGGGACAGGAAACATGGAAGAGGTGGGTGCATCTGTACGGTATGTGCAGTAAAGGTTTTTGAAAGAACCTCAATCTATCAGAATTGAGACCATAAAAGATGAAAGTGTGAAAATGCAGAAAGTGTGTAAGAATGCTGCAAAATGACAATGTAGAACATATCTGCAATGGAGTTGTTTTGTATAAAGTTGTGAAGTTTTGCTACTTAGGTAGCATGTTGACTACAGACAGAACTGCAAGCACAGCAGAATTAGTGAGGGTGAAAGGTGGGTGGAAGAATGTCTGAAAGCTGTCCCCAATTTTAACTTCTAAAGGAGAACTTTGGAAGTGAAGGGACACATTTGTGAAAGTTGTGAGAAGAGTAGTATGCTCTTGCAGTGAGGCACAGCAGATGAAGGCAGAACATAAGGCAAACCTGGAAAGAAAAGAGATGACAATGTTGAGGTGGGTGTATAGAGTGCCACAGAGTGAAGGACAGAACACTGCTGAGTTAAAAGAAAGGCTTTGTGTGAAAATTATAGTTGTGCTAAAAAGACTTGATTTGGGCAGTTGTAGGGAAAGACAGAGTATGATTGGGTAAACAGGCTCAAGTTGGAGGTAGAAGTAATGAGGCCCAAACGGAGGCCAAAGAGATGTTAATAAAGGGGGTATTTGATAATGTGAAAAGTAGTCTCACCCCAAAGGATATAGAGATCATTTTAGAATGTAGAAAACATATTTGGGGAGCAACCAGCTCATTTGGATAAACCTGGAAAATAGCTTTTCAAACTATATGGATGACACTTTTTCCAGGGTTGGCTTCTGCCTTGCACTCAAGTGTAACTGAAATAGGCACTTGTCACGTTTGTCTCTAAACTGAAGGCAAATACCTTTGTACAAAAATGCTAAATGTTAACATGTAATAGCTTATTGGTCAAGAGTTTAGTATTTCTGACCTGTCATAATCTTTATGTAACATTTTAATTGTTTTAAAACCCCTTTGTCCAGGTTGTTAAGCCTTACAGGATTAGTTCCTGCATTGCCCTAGGTATTGCCTGGATTGAGATCAATTAGTCAGCCTTCATAATGGATTGATAGACTATGCAATTAAATAAGTCACTAATATTATATACTGTATATAAGTAGAATAAAAGCAACTGAACTTAATTTTAAAAGAAATCAAGGGCAAGGTAAATTAATGTAAAGTTATAAATAAATACATCAATACATCTTCAATAGTGTAACAAACAAGAGAACATCGAAGGGCACTTAGTGAGAAAAGCACTATATAAATGTAATGAAGTATTATTATTATTATTATTTATTGTCAGCTTGAGTCTTAAAGTTTGAAAGTAAGAACCTTCATGGACAGTTACTGGGTTCAAAGTTAGGTGTAGAACATTAGAGTAAGAATCTGATCCCCATCTTCAAAACAAAGAATCAAATAATGAGGAAAAAAACAATCATTGTCTCAGGATGTGGCCCCAAGATAATGTATAGCCGGCAGCCTCTCTGTCAGTGAAAAGCCACATGCACTGTGCTTGTTTTATGTTAATTGTTTAGCAGAATTCCTAACTTGCTTCTTACCAGCATTTGTCCTGTAATTGCATTGTCACAATGTGAGTTCTTCTACCACATTAGATTTCTGTTTGCATTAATGGCTGCAAGTTCTCTGTGTAATTCAGCAACCTCTGAGCAAGAGGTAGCACTGTGCACCCTGAATATTTGTTTTGTGGTCTTCAATGTTTTTTAGCATACTAATTGCTTAATCGAATGACATGGTATACTTGCTCTTATTTTTTATTTATTGTTCTAGAAAGAAAATTTTCCAGAAGTCTTATAAAGAGTAACTTTATTTAACATGTTTTTTTTTTTTATTTATTAATTTTATTACAATCCATACAAAGCAATCAAGTTTTTACTAAAAGAAAAATTGAGTTAAGAACAGATCAATCCCCACCCCTGAGAGAGAGAGCAAGCCAAGCCGCGTTAAATTTTAAGGCTTGTAAACATACCTAAATTAATAAATTCTCTGTGCTTTATGAACTTATTTTAAAATATTACTGATTAGATCCTGCCATGTTTTGAAAAAAGTCTGTACGGATCCTCTAACTGAGTATTTGATTTTTTCCAATTTCAAATAATATAACACATCGGTTTCCCATTGACTTAAAAGAGGAGAGTTTGGGTTCTTCCAGTTTATCAGAATGAGTCTGCGTGCCAAAAGTGTAGTGAATGCAATCACAATTTGTTTGTCTTTCTCCACTTTAAGCCCCTCTGGAAGAACCCCAAACACAGCTGTTAATGGGTTAGGAGGGATTGTGAGTCCAAGGCTATCTGAAAGGTAAGTAAAAATTTTTGTCCAGAATAATGTTAATTTGGTGCAGGCCCAGAACATGTGACCTAGTGAGGCTGGGGCTTGGTTGCAACGATCGCAGGTTGGATCATGCCCTGGAAACATTTTGGAGAGTATTTAACATGGTTTTTGCTTGACAAAGTACATTTTCCTGTTTAATCTGTGGGTGATTTGGATGGTAGAAAGGTCGCTAAGCCTAAAATTGATGATTAGGGCCTACTCTAAGGGGTGTCTCCAGTCTAGGTTGATAGAATGTGATATTCAGTAATCTTTGCTATTGCATGGTGAAGCAGCAAAAATGTGAGTAATTTTGGAGGCAGGACCTCTAGAATTATACAAGCGTTCTCAAAGATCTGGTCAGCCTAGAATACAAATAGGTATGTCAAATATCCTCAAAAGTGTAGAGGCTTCCATTGGGTGTAAATGGAAATGCCAGTTTTGAGGCTAGCTATATTTGGGGCAGGCTGTTTAGGTTGTGGCTCTTACTTTTTTGATGCCTCATACACATTGGTTATGTTTGGGGCTGTTATGTTTTAGCCAGTGTCTCCCCTTTTTGTTATTTATGTTTATTATTTGCATTAGTATGTATTCATCACTTTTGTGTATTATTTAGTTTTTATGCACCTCTGCTAGTCCTGCTTTGTTCCATGTGTTTTGCGAGTGTTTTTGCAAGAGCCAGAGCTACCTCCCTATTATTCACAGCCCTATGAAGACTCTGTAAACAAGCAGTCCTTTGCGGTTCATTAAATGTGTTCTGTGGTGGTGGTGAGTTCTGCTTTTTTCTGCAGATTACTTATTGTGTTTCTGGAGTTTTTGACCTTTTTCTTAGTGTTTTTGGTAATTCAGTATTGGGACTTGTCTGCTACTGGATTGCTTATTTCCTTCTTTACCTTTAGTGCTCCTTGGAGCTTTCTTTGTTTCAGAGCATTTTTGCAAAAAAAATCTTTTTATTTTAAAAGATTCTTTGACAATTTTGCTTCAAGCCAAAAGTCAATGGATCTTTCCTTTTGTGGGACTATTTGTTGCAGTTTTTGTGACATTTAACTATATTGGCCAGTTTCACATTCTGAGGGCAACCTCTCCATAACAAGCTACACTCAGCAAGCTACCATTGGGATTTCATTTAGAAATACTCATTGATTCACAACAATGTATATATGATTCAGCCTAGAGTCATTTAAAGTTGTAGAAAGAAGATCATGAATGTACGTAGTATTTGGCTTTTTTTGATATTGTGGATTTTTGCATCTTTTTTAAAATTTTGTCTTTGGATTTTAGACTGGCTATTTTTACTTTGGGTTGCCTGTTTTAGGAAATCCCTTTTGTATTTTGCTGTTTCTCCATGCCTTGCCTTTTTGAGCTTCTTTTTTGAAAGTTTCAATAAATTATCTATAAAGACATTTTGTTTGCTTTTGTCTTTTACACCAGAGGTTTACAGTCATCCTCTACTATTGAAGGACGTTTTTTAGTTATTTTGAACTTTAAAAGCCTGGTACCCATTTGGGATCTTGTTGGAGACTCTAAAGGCTACAATTTATGTTTGGAGCCTGGCTGCCTAGGGTGATGACTAGAGAATCCATTCCCGGACATTTTTCATTCCCGCATTCTCAGGAATGAAACTGCTGTAATTCCCAGGAAACCGGGAATGACCAAGCTTACATATATAAAAGTGTAAAAATCGATCAAGAAATCACAGAGTTATAGTTGAAAATAATTAAGTGGCACGATTTTTTGGCCCACGGTGTAGTGTTTTGCAGATTAATTCAGTCAACCAGCAGCAGTCGTCAGTCTCCCGGCTCCGACTAAGACTGAGTATAGTGGACTGGGAGGAGTCTGTACTCTGCAGCTCACGAATGCCGGGACAGGGCAGACTTCCTTGACGTCTGTCAGACAACAACTTTGAACAGCAACCTGAAATTGCAATGCGTCAGTCTGTTGCATCCGCATTATCTGTGCCAAGAAACTTGCCATCACAGAATGATGACAAGAAACTGGATGCAACAGTAAAAGCTGAAATGGCGGTGTTTCAGAGCAACGGCAAGCGCGGGCGTTGTTTTGAACAAGTGTATCAGTATCTGATCAGGTAGATCACGTTGCATTGAAAAATAAATTTTTTTAAACAGTGTATCATATATCCTCCCTATGGCATTTGCCACTTGATTGACATACAGGGCGGCCAGTCTGAGATCTCTTTCATTCTAACACACTGGTCATCCCACATGCACCCATACAATCAGATTGTGATTCAGACTACGAATGCCATGAATGTAATTACCCCCATCTACATGCTGTCAAATAAACGAACCACATGCCGTGGCTTCATCTCTGACGCTGACGTCCAAGGTTCGATTCCCGAGGGGGGGTACAGTGAGTGTGTACGCCTGATGAGCCCAGAATTAGGGCGAAACACGTGTCGCGTACTTTTTGCATTATTTGGCAGTAAAACTTTGCAACATTCTATGATCTGCTTCTCGCAACTGAAGAGGGCACAGTGGCGGATGTTTGCCGACACAAGCGTTACCTGGTAGGTAACCACCCATACAATCAAATTGTGATTCAGACTACGAATGCCATGAATGTAATTACCCCGATCTACATGCTGTCAAATAAACGAACCACACGCCGTGGCGGAACGTAAAGGGCGAAACATGTGTCGCGTACTCTTTGCATTATTTGACAGTAAAATTATGCAATATATATATATATACTGTATATAGCATTTTTAATGTAGGTAGATCATTTCAACCTGGTCATTTTAAAAGTAGCTCGCAAGCTGAAAAAGTGTGGGCACCCCTGAACTAGATACATGTACTTATATGACAGCATAAACTGCTTGTAGATATGGTTAGTCTTTTATTGGTGTCAACATATTGCAGTAGTTTTATTAAAAATAAGTGTTTGTCGTTTTAAAACCGTTCACATGTGAGATGCCCGTGCACTGTGTCATCCCCGGGAACCCGGGATTCCGGGTGAGCATATCTGCAAATCAGTTCTTCAATGAATGCAAGGCTATTTGAAAGTGAAGGGCTGCAGAAACGGATTGCATAGACTACTCTATCTAAACTTTAACTTGAAGATAAATTAAGAAAAAACTCCTTTGCATTTGAAAAAGCCTCATTAGGGTGCAGCCTTATTTTTTTAAGATGTTGAATACATGCATCCTTTATCAAATTTACTTTATCCATGTCAGAGTCACATCGTGGGTAGGGTTGGAACCTGTTTGGGCAGTGTTCTGCTCAAGACAGGAAATAACTTTAGGAGGGGTGCTATATACATATAGATACTTAAACAGGGTCAATCAATAGTCACAAAATAACTCAATAAATGTGCCTTTATGACCTGACAGGAAAACCAGTGAAAACAGCAAAAAAATCACTGAGACACAGGTAGGATTTGTGAGACATCATTATAACCAGTGCAAAATGAAGAGCTGTATTGTCCATATTAAGAGCTGTATACTGGATTTGTGAGGGCATTGTGTATTTGTCATAACTTGTCAGCTTTAAACACTCATCTTGTTGCTTAATAGCATCACTCCTGCTTGGACTGTCATTGTTAATATTTCCATAGTCACCTCATACTTTTAACTCTTCAGCTTTTGTCTAGATATTTAATGTTATTGTTTACCTCCATCCACACCAGCTGTCCTTTCTGATTACTTCTTGACTTGTTTTCAAGACGTTTGCATACTGCTTCAGTTTCACTAAAAATCACATCATAGATGACTATCATTCTTGGTGCACCTGTAAAAGTACATTACACTCCAATTTAGTTATAGAGTTGCAATCAAATAATTGTGTTGTGTAAACAAGGGCATACTTTATTGTACTGTACTTTCAACCATTTTGGAGCATTTAAATAGCTTTTTATAAATAAATCAAGTCATTGTGTTGCTTATTAAAGTATTCTAAGAAGACAACAAAAAGAAAAACAATTTACTGTCACTCTGTATTGTAGGAACTTATTTTTTCCAAAATCTTGAAAGTATTATATACAGGTGGTAGTGAATTTGTTGTTAAGTGTGGCTGTCAAGAAATTACAGTTTAGCTCATTTTGTGTAATTTTGGCAAAGGTGAATTAAATAGGGCAGCACGGTGGCACATTTGTAGCGCTGCTGCCTCGTAGTTAATAGACCCTGATCTGCTTCCCGGGTCCTCCCTGTGTGGAGTTTACATGTTCTCCCTTTGTCTGCGTGGGTTTTCTCTGGGTGCTCCGGTTTCCTCTCACAGTGCAAAGACATGCAGGTTAGGTGGATTGGCGATCCTAAATTGTCCCTAGTGTGTGCTTGGTGTGTGGGTGTGTGTTTGCCCTGCGGTGGGCTGGCGCCCTGCCCAGGGTTTGTTTCCTGCCTTGCGCCCTGTGTTGGCAGGGATTGGCTCCAGCAGACCCCCGTGACCCCGTGTTAGGATATAGCGGGTTGGATAATGGATGGATGTATGACTTAAACAGTGCATGTGTGAAATTACCAAAAACATGAACCTACCACAAATTGGTGGACTTCCATGTGCTATGAAGAGTATAAGCTCATCTGCGTCACAGTTTTACAATGGAGACTTGAGATTTAAAATATTCTCATCTGCTGAATAAAGTTCAGTGCCTAGTAGTAGGATATTTAAAACCGTTTTATTAATCTGGAAATAATATGCACTATATGGAAAAGCATAATGGCATAATTTCGCAGATCCAGACACAAAAGCTGACGTTGCCCACTCCTGCTTCAGTTTTACGCTTTTCCTTTGTTGTTGTTGTTGTGTTTTTTTTTTTTTACTTCTCATATCCAAAAATGTACATGTGTTAGATTCTTTGGCCATTTTGGTGTCTTTAGGACCTAGTCCACACAAACACAGACACATTTAAGAGTGCATCTTTTTTATTCACTTTGGCTTAACCAAATGGATGATTTCGAAAAATGCTCTCAAAATTGTTTAAATTTGAAAATGCTGGGTTCTCTTATAGAAGTGTGAATGGGAAAACAGAGCTTTTCAGAAATGCTGACGTGTGGTTGTCATGTGATCGGGTATTGACTTCAGCTTTGCTATGATAATGCCCTCCTTCACTGTGGGCATAGTCCTTTCTTACCTTCTTTGCCTCACTCAGCTTGTAATGTGGATTAAAACACTTAGCACGTCTTTGTGTTTATTTTGGAAGAACTCCCAGTCTAAATTTTCCATGGCTTTGGCTATCTTATACTTGTATGTAACCTTTAAAAGCAGTTGCAAATTTCCTGTCCAGACAAAGAAGTCCAGTTTAGTGTTTTCTTCTGGTGTTCTTTGTTGTTGTTTTTTTTTTTTTTTTATTGTTTTCGACATTTCAATTTACATTTTGATTTGCTCTATAAATAAACTTTGCTTTTTGCTAACAAACTGCACATGCAGCACACCCAATAGTAAATATTTATGCTATTTGCAGCTTCATTGCTCAGTTTCATTGCTGATCACAAACTTATTGAGAATGTTCTTAATATTTTATTGTGGACGAAATCAGATTTTTTAAACTTATCCATGTTATTGTGAACTAAGACTAAATTGTCCTGGTAGGACTGAGTGAGTGAGTGTGTGTGTGAGTGTGTTTGGAGGTGCATTGTAATGGACAGGCGTTCCATCCAGTGTTTTTCCTACTTCGCTTATGATTTTTCCAAATTTGTCTCTGGACTCCCAACAGAATCTCAGTCAACTTCACTTCTAACATTTTTGGCTTGGTCTTTGCTTTGTTTGTTGACTTTGTTTTTCCCTTACCCCTTTGGTCAGGGGCCAGTTTCTTTGTGTTCTTGTGCCTACCTTGCTGTGCCGTCTTTATTTGTTCACTTCCTGGTCCTCTTTGCTTCAGTCGGCACATCTTAGTTGTGTCAGATCAACAAGTTTATCACGTTGCAGGAGAGTGCCGATGTGTCACACACTGGTTACACATGTAAGATAGAATTTTGTTATACTAGCCTGTACATGTGACAATATCACTACTACTATGACTAATATAAAGGCTCATTCAAGTGAACAGAAGCAGTGGCACTCTGTCTATTATGGAAAAAAAATCTAAATCATTATGTGTGATACCTTAAGTCATGAAACTCCGGACTGTTTTTGATGAGCCCCTCCTTACTGGATTTATAAATGCTTGTGGAGAATCTATATTTATCCTATCTGATTAATATGCATGTATTCAAATTTCAGAATAATACAGTTTTTCATATTTTCATGAGTGCAACCATTCTGTTGAAATTAGCCATGAAAAATGTATTTCTTTTTTACCATGTACTGAAGGAAATGGAAAACAACAATTATACCAAGGATAATTCCCTTTCCCAGAAGCATATTCTTCTCATGTGGCTAATTAACGTTTCCAGCTGCTACAGAAGAAGGCATTTTATAATTCACCATCTCCAGTGCTAATTCAAGATCCACACATTCCTCAGGGCGGTATGGAGAGATGCTACCATGCTGATGTTTAATCCATTACAGTAAGTATCACTTAGAGCAATCTGTAATCCCAGTAAAACTCCATGACCGCTCAACAGACTTGACATCATGTACAGCGTATCGAACAGAAGAACAATAAAATAGCCAGGATGGCTTCATTTGCATTTAAGAACTGAAATATCATCTTGCAAAGAATTAGTTCCACTAGGACAGTTATAACATTTTAAACTAACAGTCCCTTTAGAGCCAGTAAATATGCAGTGGTGCAAAGAAAAGGTTAATAACGAGGAAAGCTAAGGAGAATTGTGTTCTTTTTCTTTTTTTTTTTTAATTATCTGAAATAAGAGAGATTGGCTTGGTCAGCACTTGTTATACCATTTTGCCCAGAATGACGAAGTAAAACTATCAAATGCTCTGGACCACAAAGCTGTAATAATTAATGTAAATTCATTAAATTAAATTAAATTAAGAATGCAAAAACAATATAAAGTCCTAAGAAATCATATATTAAAAAGTATAAACACTAACCTAAGTAAAGGACAGAGAAACTGTAAATAAGTATGGTGATAATAAAACAAGTCTAAAATATCACGACAAAATGTAAAACAAAGTTGTATATTAAAAAAATGTCAAACTCATAATTTAGAAGCAAAATGAAAACCGAAGATAGTAAATTCAATTTAGAAAACCTGAAAAAAGCCAAAACTAATCAGTCTGAAGACCACTACACACAAAGAGAAAGGAGCACAAAAAGGAGCAGAAGGGCACATTGTCCGTGTAGTATTATCAGATCTATTTATATTGTTGGGTTTTTGGACCTAAAGGATACAGTTCTGTTGTTTTTTATTTTATTTTCATTCTGAAAGGATTGGCTCACATTCTGTTTTGCTGTTTTTGTGACACTGTTTAGAAGAGACAAGTAGCCTTGTTTGACACACTAATTTGCAGACATTATGCTATAACTACATGACAGTTTTTTGGTGAATAAAACGCCTGTTTTCTCTTACCATTGTTAGCTTATATTTCAGGCAGGCCATAGTGTTAAATTCATTTTTGGTTTCTTGACTATCTATTACATCTTTAGCATTTGAATTTTTTTTTTTAATTTTGCCCCTTGGGTTTAGATTGCTCAGTTTAATTTTTACTTTCCTGTTGCAACCTTGTTTCTTATCCCAGACTAAATTGTATTTTCTTTTTCATTTACTAGCATTTAGCTGCTCATAATAATTTTTCTCCTTAAGAATGCCACTCTAATGAAGTAGTGGCAGCCTGAAGTTTATACAACTCTCAGGTCAGGGGTGGGCAGCATCGGTCTTAGAGGGCTGCATTAACTACAGATGTTTGTTTCAACCCTGTTTCTTAATGAGAAGTCAATTACTGCGATGAAGAACTTGCTCAAGTGACATTTTGATGCTTAAGTCATCTTGCTTGTTAATGTTCCCCCACCTTAATTGCTTATTTCAGTCTTAAACAGCTGCATTCACTGTTTTTAAAGGCTCCCTATTAGAAGTAAGATACAAATGACAAAGAAGCCAGCAGTTCTCCATATAACTTGTTTCCATTAACACCTGTGTGGATTCAGCATGCACTATTTGTGAATTTCCCCTTGGGATTAATAAAGCATCTATCTATCTATCTATCTATCTATCTATCTATCTATCTATCTATCTATCTATCTATCTATCTATCT
>JANRMT010062813.1:22064005-22076525 GCA_026402145.1 Polypterus bichir lapradei | reverse complement strand
TATATATATATATGACAGCAACACTCATCACTCACAACAGTGACAAAAAAATTACATTGACAATCAATATGTCTCCTTTTCTTTTTCATTACTTCTTTAACACACTACTTCTCTACTGCAAAGCGCGGGTATTTTGCTAGTATAATATATAATAGGTAATATAAAAATAAAACATATATGAATGATCTATATTAAGGAGAAAATATCATCAATGCAAATAAGTAAAAGAAAATACACTTTTTATGTAAAGTGTATAAAGATAAAGTACCATATAAAGCGTATTTTTATACTGTGACAGTATAAAAATGTAGTATATCCCAGTTGCCAAGGTAGGGTCCTTACTTTCAAAAGAAAAAAATCACTTTGAAGAAACCCTTGAAAAGACAGAGTGAAAAAACAACAGATAGGTTGCATATGCTTAATAATTGCTCCTCAAATAAGTGATGTGTGGGCAATGAAGTAATGGGGGGGAGGGGTCTAGGCAGGTAAAGCCAGGAGAATCCTCCCAAACAATCAGATGGTTGCAGGGAATTTCTATGTGAAACAGGTAAGGCATTGTTGAAAGTTATGAGGGCAAGTAATGTTGGAGCCTTCAAGGGTCTCTGACCTTTTAACTTTGTGTCAGAGGTCAAGAATACAGGAATACTCCACAACCTTGACCTTGAAATAACATTCCTGACTTCAGGAGTAATCCCACAGTGCCCAAGGAAATTTACCTGATGGGCAGAAAGCAGTGGTGTGTATGTTTCCTTTCCAATTTCAGTTTCAGTAAAAGCATATGGTGAAAATGCTGATGTTTCACTAGTATTAGTGGACCAGAGCTTTTTCCAGCAGCAATAGATAGACAGATAGATAGATAGATAGTATTAAATAGGCACAAGGCAGAAAACAGACTTGGACAAGGCACCCACGGACACACATACACACAGGTCAATTTAGATCACCAGTTATCCTGATCTGCAGAACACTGGATATATGGGAGAAAATGGGAGTACCTGGTGGAAAACCAGCACTGATATAAGGATAACATGAAAATTAGGCACAGACAGTGTCTAGGCATGGGTTTCAAACCCAAGATGCTTTGTCTGTGAAGTGCTTAACACAATCAAGATTTATTCTGAAGGTCTCATTGAGCTTGATGTTACAAGGTTAGGTGGAAAGGAGCAACGTGACCCTTTAGGCAGATGGACATGTGACAGTGTGGCTCTTCAGAAAAGCCTGACTTTTCCCTTATTTTTCATAAATATAGGATGGTCCAGATCTAATTATGCAATTTTCATTACGCTATAACTTATTAAGTTTATTACATAGAAAATCACCTGAAAAATCCCGGACCATCGAGAAGTGTGCGAACTGACGACATGAAGAATCATCTTCGCGCCGAACTGGAATCATCCCCGTATAAATCAAAGTCATCCAGACAATCTGGATCTGAATAATTAGATCCGGACCACCCTGTACAACCTCCTAAACCCAAAATTAACATCATCTTTACTCTCCTTAATACTTAACAAGTCACAATGACATCAAATAGAAGATCTCAAAGTTACATGTCTATCCCTCTGAAAAAATTCCCAGTCATAGTTGGTGATGATCTTGGCAAGTCAAACATGGCCATTTTTTGTAAAGATTTAAAAAAAAAATATGACAGAACAAATTGCCTCTATAAGAAGCTCTTTTCAGCAAGACCCTACTGTTATCCACCAGAATATTTCAGAAAATAAGGGAGAAACAGAAACAGATATGCAATGATTTAGGAAATTTGCTGGGTGTAGTGAGCATACAAGAGAATAAGATTCAAACACTGGAGAGTGTTAAGCATTTCCTATAAACAAACAGAACTAGAAGATGCAAATAGAAAAAACAATGTTTGTCTTTAGGGATTAAGGTGAATGCTAAAGGAGAAGACCCAATACAGTTTTCTTAAAATTCTATGGCGAGAAATTTTTCCTGGTTTTCGATCATTGAAAGATGACACAGGGTGTACAGTGCAAACAATAGCTCTGTGCACACTATAGCCTTGATAATGTGTTTTCTCAATTATTCTCACCACCGGTTTGTGGTAGGTACCTGTAAAATTTGTCATATTAGGGTCAGAGAATTATTTTTATCCTGAATTTCTCACCACCTACTGCACAGGTACTCAAATTGATGAACCCACCTTTGAAAAAAGCAAGAACTGTGGGCTTCAAGTGTTTACTTCTCTGTCCAGCACATTTAAAGCTGTCTCATGGCTCTGGAAATGTCCTTTGATGACTCGAAACAAGCAGCGGAAACTATTGATAACTTTTAGTCCCATTTCTCTGTTTCTCTTGAAGTGTGTGTTTTTTTTCCATCCGATTAGCAACTTAAACAGACTCCTGTTATTTTCAGGTCTGTTGTGATTATGCAGGCTCTTATCTTTTTGCAAGTCAGCTTTACTCAGCAGTCTGCTAGTTCTAACTGAATATTTTAGAGTGTTCCTCATTGGTTGAACTTAACATTTTTCTCCTGTGCATTAATACTGGGCATACACTGTGTAACTTTTATAAATCATGGTCATGCTACTATTCACACTCCATGACAGAGTCCCCAGTCATATCTGTGCTCAAACTAGACAAACACAGTTGGTCCAATTGACATGCCATGACATGGGTTCTCAGACAATATGCCTACATGGCTGCAACAGACAGCTTTACCCATCCAAAAATAGTGCCCACAGACTCCTTAAAATGTCAACAAAGAAACAAGGTGTACTCCTGACTCTTGCAGTACTGTGCTCTTAAAGCACGAAGAAAAGAAAAAGGCATAGATGGACACATGGATGGTTGGGGTACGGACAATATGGTCCAACTGTTTTATCAACAGAATTAGATGCACTGTGTCTGCGTAATTTGTCATTGTGTGTATTTATTTCAGAATCATCCAGTAAAGGGCACCTAAGGTACTGTACTTTTTCATTTAACTGTATGTGTGTGCTGTGTATGTGCTACATCAGGGGTTCTCAACATCGGTCCTGGGACCCCCTGTCGCTGCAGGTTTTTGTTCCAACCAGCTTCTGTTTTTAATTGAACTCCTGGGCTAATTAAGTGAAGTGATATTTCCCAAGTTCTGTGTTTAAGGAACAACATATTAATTAGAAAACTAAGTTTGCTAAAAAAAAAAAATATTAAAATGTACCAAGCAGTTATATAGGAATAATGTATTTTTTTTTCTTTTTTGCAGTATTTTCATCTTGATTTTCATTCTACGTTTCTAGTTGTTCTAATTGTTTATTTAATCAATTATTTAATAATTAGTGGGTCTGACTCTAAAGTAGCTGCAGCCTTTGATTATTCAGTGTTGTTTGCCTGGGTGTCTGCTCTGCTCATTTTAAGTTGTCATTATTAAGATACAATGAAGGGGGAAAACTGCACAGAGAAAGGGCAAAGTATAATGAAATCAACAAAAGAGAGTTAAGCATTTAAATCTAGAGCAAAAGCAGAAATATTTATAAATGTCTTATAATGTAAATATCATGCTGCTATGCTTTTCTGAATGTCAAATAAAAGAAAAAAAAAATAACAGCTAATTAAATGAGATCAGTTCTATAAGGTGTTGTCACTGATTAGGAATCTGGTTGGAACAAAAACCTGCAGCCATAGGGGGTACCCAGGACCAACGCTGAGAACCCCTGTGCTACATGATATTTAGATAATTAGATGAAATCAGCTTCTGGGAGCCAAGTCCCATGGAGCGACAAAACGCCCTCTATGTGGGATCTACTTGGTTTTCTGCTGTTAATTTTTATTTATTATGCAAGTCAAACATCTATGGCATGTTTTGTATTATAAGCTACAATACTCTACATGTGTGCGCTGTGGCCAGTGGCAAGGAAGCAGGCTAAAGTATTGGGATACCACTCAGGTAACCCTGTTTAATTAAACAAAAAACATAATAATTCTTTGTTACGTGTAATGTCCAACTTCCCATCAATCTGCATTCTAGCCTTTTGTTTCTTTTTTTCTAGCCTTTTTATTACTAAACATCTTTTTACATTATGAAGTAATCCTTGGCCCTGACAATAATGCTACTATAAACCCTTTATTAGACATATCCCCTACGCATCTCTATAATTACTGTAATTTTGCCTCTTATTAAAGTTTAATTGCCTCGTTCTAGTCCTCCAAAGACACTGGTATAATGTTCTGGAGCTGCCATTCTATTTTTCAATACTGGTGCCATGTTTCCTCTTTTCTTTTGTGACCTGTAGAGGGCACCAGTGAGCTCAAAGCCCCAAACACATCAATACAAGTCCCAAGTTCAAAATAAAGATTGTATTATTAACAAACACCACTCACAGGCTTCTCCTAAAGGTTACACAAGCGCAAATACATACAATATTCTTCTTCCTTATCTCTGTCTTTCCACTTTTTCCACTTCTCCAGGTGAGTTTCATCTTCTGCTTTCTAACTCCCCAAAATGAGGTGACTCCTTTTATACAAGACTCAAGATGTAGCCCATGGGAAGCACTTCCTGGTCAGGCGAAAGCTGCCCAAAACAATGAGATCTTCATTAGGCACCCATGGACTCTGATAGGGTTGCCTTTCGAGACTACAAGTCCCATGGTCACCTGCAGGTGTCCAAACTAGGAACTGACTGGAGAAGCACCACCACTGCCTGTGTGGGGAAATAAACTGTTCCAACCCATTTACTACATCCCAATGGCCCCAACTGGGATAGGAATCATTAGCCATCCTGGCAGGGTTGCTCATTCCATTATACTGTCAATCCATTATGGCAACCCAGTAAGGATGATGGTCCCTCCATGTCACTATTCACACTTTGCTCAATTCTGACTACAAAGATTCCTTTTTCTCCCCACATATATTTCATAGTGGACAACATTTTCTTCACTCTTATCTCGCTCTGACAGAAAATCTTTTCTATGGGAACTTTGCCAACCAGACTAGCCCTTGCATCTCACTGGAGAGAGGATGATTCTTTATCCCTGTATCTTTGGAATTCCTCATTTGTAAACTTTTGCTTCTTGTATCATCCGCCATGAGAGTGAATAGAGGCTGAAAACATATTCAGAACGGGTCCTATGCAGTATAGTTAGATCAAAATATGGCTGCACTCATAAGGTTTTGCTAGGGTGTGCTTTTAACTGATTTTGGATTTTTTTTTTTTGGTATTTTACTTATCAAAAAATGTTTATGTAACTTTGCATGTCCTACTTTTCATCATTCCAATAAAAAAAATGACTACAAAAAAAAGGTAAGGTAAGGTGTAACAAAAGCTCAACTGGCAGGGTGGCCAAATTTTGAGACGTCATGCACTTTATTTTGGACAGACTCTTATGGTTGGGTTTAGACCTTACTTACTTAAACTCAGTGGGGATTATTGGGTTTTGATTTTTGTTTATTTCATTTCTGCTTTGACTTCTTCCTTTTGATCATCTTTCCATTGTGTGATTTTGTTGAAAAAGCTGACATTCTTGTTATGACTTTGGATTTTATGCTTTTTTGTTCTGGATTAGGGTGGCTCATAAAAGTGGTTTCTGTTGCAGTGTATATGCAATGTGCTGTAAGTACTGAATTAATAAATTTATGGATTAAGGCACATAATGTATAACAAGTAAATTACAGAGATAGAAAGGTTAAAAATTTACAACAACCCCATCATATCAATATGCATTGTTTTGTCAGCTAGCTACAGTGGTATCTGACCTGGTCTTTGATGAAGGCTATAAAACATAGTATGGTCTTTGACTATGTCGGAATGTGGTCTTTAGTCCTTTGCAATGTAATACACTGGCTTCAGATCTTTTTCTTTTCATTTATTTTTTGCTGATAGTGTTATTCTGTCCTCCATCACAGATATCTGATCATCTCTACTGCTTTGTATAGTTATCTTTCACACCATCATGGTAACTGTTTGATTGTGAATGCGATGATAAATTTATTTCCTGCTATGTACCTAATAGCTGCATGTTATTCTACACTTTTCCTGCACTGTTATCAGCACATGCGCAGTATTTAATAAAGTCCACATTTAATTACCTTCTCTCTTTTATTTTTAATGGAACACCTGGAATCTTTCTTAATTTCAGAGTAACTACTCAAGTCTTGCCTCTTCTTTTCCCCAGGAGTCTGTGCCTTGTATACTGTGCTGTTGAAGTGCATTTTCGGTCATCAAGTGTTAACTTCATTTTCATTGGAAGAAAGTTATTTGTTAATGTCAAATTCTGGGTGAATTATTAAGGTAATAAAATTGGCATATGGAATTTATGTTAAGCACATTGATTATTTTCTGAAAAATGATTCAAATGTCTAATCACACAGCCTGATTTATTCTGTTCATTAATTCTGAGTAATTGTATCTCTAAAAAACACCTGTAGAACTGGTATGTATAAAACTAAAAGAAAAGGGGAATCAAGATAACAGCTGATTTAGATTTAATACAACAAGAAAAGATTACCTTTAAAGTCGATGTAAAAAGGCTTGCAGATAAAATACACTTTTATTAGCATCTATATGTGTAAGTATAGGCATGAGTGGAATCATTTGGATCTTAGGTTCACCTGGTCAGCAGATTCAGTTTCACATGTAATGTGTTAATATTAAATTATACCATTGTTTGTGTTTATTTTGGGTTCTTCCAGTAAAGGTTTTCTAAGATATTTTTGCAATTGACCATTTATTCATATATGGGTTGCTATATAGCATTTAGGTTTTAAAAATCAAAAATATAAAAATGAGCATGTGAATGGCAACACCCAGTGTACAACATACTATAATCAATCCATCTACCCACTGTGCCACCGTGCTGCCTACTATAATCAATGCACAATAACATTTGATAGCAAAATCAGAAAATCGGCTTGTGGGACTGGCCACAGTGCAAGACAGCCGAGTGAAACTGCCGACACGACAGAAATTCTTCTGATCGTGCAACAGCCCTGTTGTAAGATGCAATCAGTCATTGGAACCCTCTCATACTGCATGTGAAATGGTGGCCATGGAAGCTCAAATTCTGGTCAATTCAGAAAATCAGTCAGTGACTGCAAATTGGGCTTAAAACCAGGCCAAAATTGCATAGTTTATGTCCAGCATAACTCGGGAGGTTTTGCAGTGAATACATTTTTATTGCATCTATTAATTTTGAATAATTGTATCTCAAAAAATACTTGTAGAACTGATATGCATAAAATTAAAAGAAAAGGGGAATCAAGATAAAAATATTTTAAAATTAATATTCCAAAGAACATTTTACCTTTAAAGTCCACTTTTATTAGCATCTACATGTTGTGGCAGGTGGCAGGAACCCTTACCCAGCCGGGACACCCTGAGTGTGGAAGGACCGGGGGAGAGAGTATTTTTAGGACAGTTTCTACTTGGTTTCCATTGGGGTCATGGGTCATGAGCATGGGAGCTCAACCCTGTTGGGAGCATGGACATTTCCAGGGCCTTGTTTGTCCACACTTCTGTCACACTAGGAATTGTGGCAGGAAGAAGTTCGTTGGGCACCTGGAGTGCTCCCGGGTGCCCTATAAAAAGGGGCCAGTTACCACCACTCAATGGCAATAGTCGGGAGGCCTGAGCAGGAATGGAGGCAGATGGACTGGTGGCAAAGAAGGGACTGTGTATTGCCCTATTGGTGATTTGTGCACTGTGTTTTGAACTGTGGAGCTTGTACATAAACCAGGTGTAGTGTGGCATAACCCGTCGCTGTGTCTGTCTGTGTCAAGGTTAGGTCGGCTGTACGAGGCGCGTGGCTTCACAATGTGCAAGCGTAGCCATGAGTGGAGCCACTTGGATTTTGGGCTTACCTAGTCAGCACATTCAGTTTCATATGTACTGTGTTAATATTAAATTATAAATTTTATTACACGGCAACAGACTGGCATTACATCCAGGGATGGTTTCAGCCTTGAGCCCATTGCTTCGAGATAGGCTCAGATCCTCTGCAACCCTGAACTGAACTGAATGAACCAGAGAACATGGTGTGAGAAATGAGGAGTGTCTCCTTTATGATTAAATATATAGAGTTTGTTAAAAGCATTATGACATGACATCAGTTTGAGCAGCAGTACATTGTTTAAAAGTTGACAATGGATGTAAACAACAGTATGACAATAATGATCCTACAAAATATAAATGTGATAACAAAATCCTCATTTTAAGTTTTGAAAATGGTCTTTAGCTTTAAAAGTTAACATAACATTCTCAGACCTACATGGGGTATCCAAGCAGTATAGCACTCAAAAATGTGGTGGCAAAAACTGAAGCACCTTGCAAAAATGTCCTGCAGACATTAGGTGATGTGCAGATCCCATTCAGACAGAGACCAAGTATGGGATTTTGAAAGTGCTGTGCCAACCACACCAAACTGTATTAAAACTAATTTTCCTTAGACTTTTTTCCAAGATAATAAACAGAGCAATTGGCCTTTGAAAACCTCTGCACACTGTGCCTCAACACGCTCTCTCACAGGTTTGATGCGGTTATGATTGGTTTCCCATCTCTTTTGATTGGGATTCTGCCAGTGATCAAGATTCTTCAATTATATGCTGCACTTTGAACTAAATAATGAAATTTAGAGTGATGCTTGCTTATTAATACACATTTATGAGATTGTTTGTTTTTATATTCTATGCTCTGCTTTGAGCTTAATTATAAACAAAGTGTAAGCTTTATTATTCTGCATGGTTGTGTATTGACATTTAAGTAATTACCATATTTATTTGTGCGACTGCCTCATACAGGTGTGTTTGCATTTTATTTATCAGCAGAAAAAAATAAAAAGGAAGAAATGCTAAATATTATTTAAAGGATTAAGTTTGGCGCATTTGAAGTCAGTTATTTCTTCACAATCATGTTATATATTAATTTGCCACATGACTTTGCATTCTAAAGTACAGCATATTTTATACATTTTAAAAAATAAGTAGCCTGCTCCTGCCTTTTATAATGAAGCTTATTGATACCAGGGTCCCATTACAAAAACAAAGCCGTATATCTTATATAATACAGTATATCCACTTAGAAACAGAAAATGTTTCCATTAACAAAATATGCCTTTCACGTTTCTGAGGCAGGCTTGTGACAATGAAAGTAAACTGAAATGAATTTTTTTTTTTGCACAGATTCTTAACACTGTTTTCTCCAGAAAATGATTTGTTTCTTGCTTGCTTCTCTGCTTTCAGTAGGCACCATGGGTCTAGTTATGACAATCCAACTTTGTTTTATATCAATTTATGAATTATTTTTTACTATCCAAAGCTACCTGTCAAAGACTGGTAACAGAATATATTTTAAATATTTGCTATCTCTTGCCTTAAGTGTACCCTCAGTGCCTTTCCTCTGCATTCGCCTATGTCTGAACCTCTCTTCCTCAGTACTCCTATCTCTCAAACATGTTCCCATAACACCTACTTCTCAGACTCTGTCATTATTTTCAAGACATGTTTTCTCTTGCCTCCTGTCTGCTTTTATACTTCCCGTCTCTGAAGGTGACTCTCGCAGTGTGCCTCCTATGACGTTTCTCCTCCTCTTGTGTCTCAAACTTGTACTTAGTCTTTCAATAGCATCACCAAAGCCAAACTAACCAACCACACCAAAGCAAAACTGCTCTAAGTGTCAGGACACACACAGACCTTAGTGTTTTATTATATAGTAGACTAGGCGGCTTTGCCCCCTGCTCGCTTCGCTCGCCATCCCCTTGGCCAGCGCTAAGCACTAGCCTCTTTGCGGTTCTGCCACTTGCATATGGAGATGTGGACGTACAATTTAAACAGATTTTAATTTTCATGTGAAGCATTACATTTGCTTCCACGCGACGTATAACTGCCTGTGATTGCATTTCGTTTCTTTCTGTCTATTAAATAAAATCACTTTTTCGAATGTTTGGCGCTGAGATTTGTTAATTGTCTTTGCAAAAGCTATTCAAATGGGAAACTGTTAACTTTTTAATATGAATGGCATATCAAGATCTCCTTTGGTGTCTAATGTTATCCGCTGGAGATGTACTACATTACCTTTCTTGGATATATCCTTCTTTCTACAGTAATTCGTGCAGTGGAAGACTGGACGATGTTAACAGTTGTAGATATTCTTTGTGATATTGTAAATTGTTGTTTTCATCTTCCACATGATCACCACCAACTGTTTCAGCATAGTCTATTGATACGCATTTAACCATTTTGCTGTGTTACCGATCAACATTTTTGGCACTCATTCGTTTGACTTCCTCGTTTCTAGGTGCTAGGAATGCCCATGTACTCATTTTTTCTGTTAATAACCCTTCGTGATGAAATTCCTCAATAAGATTTGGACATAATACGTCTTCTTTAATTGGGAACTTAACGTGAGGAAAATGTTAAAATCTATAAGAGCTGAGAGTGTGTCTGACAAAAGCATTCACAAGACTGAGAGGTGAGAGGACCGTGGTCTTGTTTGAAAATGTTTGTAAGTAGGGAGTGACTTGAAAGAATCTAATGGCAAAAGTCACTGTCTCGCGGGATTTGCTTCTAAAGGTTGTAAGCATGACGTGACTGGAAAGAATCTCATGTTAAAAATTTCTGTCTCACTGGACTTCATTCCAAAAAGTCTCTTTAAAAGATCATGTCTCGTTGCAGGATAAAAAGTCTTGTCTCCCAAAATTTATTTTTAGAATAGAGAGATTTGCTTCTAATAATTTTGGAAGTTAACATAGTGGTTAGTTCTGCTGCCTCACAGACCTGGGTTCTTCCAAACCTTGCCTTTGCTTGCTCTCTGTCTGAAAAAGCTCATCATCTCCATCTCCGCGGGTTTACCTCTCACATCCTAAAGATGTAACTGCTTAGTTAACTTGGAATTATAAATTGGCACTGTGTGGCTATAAACATGAGAGGACCCTGCAATGGACTGGCAACCCATCAATTGTCAATTCCTTCTCAAACAGACATTTATTTGGAACAGGTGGGTGTGAATATACTGTTATTTTATTTTATTTCATCTGGTTATGGTTTGTGCTGTGGCTCCATTGCAACCTTAACTACAAGTTAGATAATGAATGGGATTTACAAAATTCTGTGTATCTTGGTCGCATTGTTAGACACTCCTATATAATAAACCAGAAATACAAATACAACCCTATTACTAAAAATCATAAAATGCATTGATAGGAAAAAGAAGAATCTTGCCAATGCTCAGCGTTTGGCTTTTGTAACTAACTTATGTGGCTTTGTGAAGAGCACTGAGCCACCAATAAAATGAGTAATTACTGAGGGTAAAAATAAGTGAGCCATTTTTCAAAGTTTTTTTTTAAGTTAACGAATGATAAATCATTTGCATCTCATTACATGCAACTGTTGGAGCCCACATGGGAATAACCAGACCTTTTGATGTTGAATGATTCAATAATGCTGTCGTTAGTTAAGGGCACCTCTAATCGCTTTTAAATGGAAAAATGCATAATGAATGTTTACTCTGCGGGGGGCTGGGGGGCTTTTAACCTGCTGGTGTTCTTCTTTTATGCTTTGACAGGTAGTGCCTGATATTGTATTTTAAAATCTGAACAGCTTATGACTTATCTTGCAGAGATTTAATGAATAATATCACAAATCCTTACAATCAATACCACATGTACTCAACTCAGTTCATCGAGGGCTGTGGTGGCTGGAGGTTTTCACTTTAGCTAAGCCCTGTTTTTAATTCAAGTCCTTTCTCAATTAAACTTTTTTTTTATTTTCTCAGTTTCTCTCTTTAAGTGTCAGTCCAAATATTCACGAAAGAGCACATTTACTTTAGGAAATCAAATCATGAAGTAACAGCTTACTGATTTTGTGAGTGCTGCCTTATTTTTACTTTGAATGGTCATGTCTATAGTGGTTGTTCCTCTTTATTTGTACTCTGTACCAGGGGTTTTCAAACTGGGGACCGTGGCCCCCCTCTGGCTCCCATTCTACACTTAGGGGTTAGTGGCAGCCATGCTGAGGTTTAATTTCTTAAAAAACAATGCAAATTTTAAAGATTGTCATTTAATTATCATATGTACTTTTTAAATAATTATAACTCAATGTTTTGTCAAATGTTGCTTAAAAGTAGTCCTATATCAATGTAGTTGTTAAATTAGCTGTTAGTTTGCAACCTGTGCAATATGTGAGCAGTTCTCAGATACATGAGGGAATACACAAACAAAAGAAAATCGGAAAAGGTGGCCTTTAAAAAAACACAACTGCTGAGCCCATATCTCTGTGCTTGGCTTTGCTTCAGTTCCAGTGATCCACTGCAACTCACAGTGCTCCTGCTGTGAGACGTCACTCCCTTCTTGCTCACCCCACTTCGCTCTCCTCCACCCACACCAAGTCTTCTCCCAGCCTTTCGCCCCACACTTTTTGGATTCTTTTAATCCATGCCATAATGAAGGCTGCCTAAAAACCACAGACCAAAACCAAGGGACTTTGTGAAAATGAACATCTTAATAGATGAGTGCTCTCTTTATCACCCTCTCAACTCTCCAACAAGAAATAGATAGATAGATAGATAGATAGATAGATAGATAGATAGATAGATA
>JANRMT010062813.1:22026083-22063995 GCA_026402145.1 Polypterus bichir lapradei | reverse complement strand
ATAGATAGATAGATAGATAGATAGATAGATAGATAGATAGATAGATAGATAGATAGATAGATAGATACTGTGAATAAGGTGCTATATAGGCGGCCGACCCGGCACAGATTCACACTGAGGCATGTGTGCAAATAACAAAACTTTTATTTTTTTCTTCAGCCGTGGATCATATCTTCTCCGTGTCCCACCAGCACAACACAATCCCAAAGCACAATACACAGATTAAATCAACCCTTCCTCTGGCACCACTACTCCTCTCAGGCAACCTCATCCTCTTCCTTCCGATTCTGGCTTTGAGTGGTGGTTGCTGGTTCCTTTTATGGCCCTCTTGGAAGTGCTCCCGGTGCTTGCTCACCTGTTGCCAATTGCACTCCCAGGTGGGGTCGAAGATTAGTCCAGCTGGCCTCAGAGACCCATGCTGCGCCCCCTCGCAGCCATCCCAGATTCCCACAGGGTTGTGGAGAACTCCATCTCCCATGGAACCCTGCAGGAAACTGTGGCACCATTGTCAACCAGGGAGGCTGCCACCAAGCGTCCCGGGGGAGATACTGAGGAGCCCATGGCTGCTCCCCCGCAACATAAGCAGAAGGGGCGTCCCGGCTGGGCATGGGACCTGGCCATCCGCCACAATAGATAGATAGACAGATACTTTATTAATCCCAAGGGGAAATTCACATACTCCAGCAGCAGCATACTGATAAAAAACAATATTAAATTAAAGAGTGATAAAAATGCAGGTATAACAGACAATAACTTTGTATAATGTTAACGTTTACCCCCCTGAGTTGAATTGAAGAGTCGCATAGTGTGGGGGAGGAACGATCTCCTCAGTCTGTCATTGGAGCAGGACGGTGACAGCAGTCTGTCGCTGAAGCTGCTCCTCTGTCTGGAGATGATACTGTTCAGTGGATGCAGTGGATTCTCCATGATTGACAGGAGCCTGCTCACCGCCCGTTGCTCTGCCACAGATGTCAAACTGTCCAGCTCCGTGCCTACAATAGAGCCTGCCTTCGTCACCAGTTTGTCGAGGCATGAGGCGTCCCTCTTCTTTATGCTGCCTGCCCAGCACGCCACCGCGTAGAAGAGGGCACTCGCCACAACCGTCTGATAGAACATCTGCAGCATCAGCATCTGTACAGAGCATCAGTATTGGTATAGTATCTTTCTCTCTCTCTCTCTCTCTCTCTGTCAAGTCCAATCCACCAACATTATGATTTTTTTAATTTTTGGTAAATGTTTTTAATGTACCCTCAATTTTATAACAGTTGTAGAAATTATAAAAATAATGCAGAAAATGTACAAAATGGATTAAAGATGAATGTTAACAATTATTAAGATGCAGGGAGCAGAAAGAAATGGAAAAAGATGATCAGCTGTGACAACAACTAAAGGGAGCAGCTGAAATAAGAAGAAGTTAACAATTATTAATAATAAAATAAACATATCTGACATTTCATTTTTGTGTTTACTAATATTAATCAACAGTGAAAAGCTTTTGCCCCTTCACTTTTGTCAGTGTTCAGGAACCTTCATCCTTCCTTAAAAAATAACAGACAGGAACAGGAAGAACCCAGAAACAGAATTATGTAACCAAGAAGCTAGTCTTGCTGAGCCAGATGTATACGTCTAGAGACAACCTTGAGTGAATTCTTATACATCTGGGTGGGAACAAGTAGATGGCTCACTGACCGTCACATTTCTAAACCAATCCAACATTTCATGAAGGTGGCGCTCGAAATTGGGTGGTGATTTTGAAACTACCAAGACTGAAGGTGCTTTCATTAACCTGGTCTGACAGCAAGCTTTTGACTTTAATGAACTCTCCAGTGTCAAAAAGTCTCCTAAGAAACTATTAAACATGCCAATGTTTATCATGCATGTGCAGAGAGCACATTGTGCATGTTAAAAATAAACATAGCCTTTTGCAAGGGAAAAACCTTTCTTTATTGTCAGATTATACACTAATATTTGAAAGCATCAATGGATAATTGGTTAAAGTAAACAGTACAATGTTGCACCAGCTGTGTATGTTCTCTGTTGTTCAGTTACAGCAATAGTGTCTAACTCGAAGTAAACTTAAAAGAATTGTCAGCTATGTTTGAGAAAATATGAATTGCAAGATATGTATTTGAAGTAAATGATATGTAACACCCTGTCAAAAGGAGGTTAAAAGATCTGCCATTAAAAGAGCTGATAACGAAGAGTTGCAAGAGATGCAGATTTTAGTACTTAAAACATATCCAAATCAGCAAATGTGCCTACCGACACCGGTAGAACCACAAACACGGCTGCACAACATTTACCTTCTGAATAACTGAAGAAATTTTAGATTACTGTCTAATTGGAACTGCAAGTATGTCATGCCAGAATATAGCCACCACAGCACAATGCTTATCCAAAGTCTGTTTGCGCTTGTTATGCCATACAGTGCTGCAATAGTCAAAATGACAGAAAGATATCATAGCAAACAGAAGCACTTCTCAAATGCGTGGAGCCGAGTAGCTGCAGTAGTCTATGTTTGTGTGTCTACTGTCGCAGCATTCATTACAATGTGCAAACTAATCACAGCTTCTGTTATTCCTGTTCTGTTGCTCCTGAATTGAGAACAGCAGTTTTAGTTTTTTATTTTCTCACAGCATCAAGTATTTCGCTCACTTTCTTTTGCTCTCTCCTTGAAACGATGGAAATGGAGGGGTTGGAATGGGTATTTTAGGAAGAAGCCCTGTGGGTGGAGCCTTTACAACAGAACATTTTGCTGCTATTCACTACAATTTATTTAACGAGTTGTCGCCAGACATATTGTTTGAGAAATACATCTGGTCTTATGAGACTACCAAGAAGCAAACTCAGCCATAACATTATCTTTGAGCTATTTTACTGTTTTTTTTTTACCTGAAATAGCAGGTTAGTTGTGAATTTGTTTTTCTGAGCTGAATTCATATATCTGCTCTATATATATATAAAATCCTAAGCCTAAAAGTGCAACGATTTTATGTCACTTTTTTGTCACACTTTAAATCGGGCTTATTTTAAAACCTACATATATATGTTTGGTATCACTCAATTTCGGAATTTATCAAACTTTAATGTGACGTTGTTAGGTTTTCATATTCTTATTCCGTTTTTAAATTATAAACTAAAAAATATCAAGAACTCACGTCCCATGAGGCGAGACTTTGTGACAAGAGATTTAACCACGCCTGGGGTTGGAAATAAAAGAAAAAGAGTAGGACAGCTGCTGTACAGGCTCTTAAATGTTCGAAGCACCGTGCAAGATGCAGATCACATGGCACGGCAGCAGCAGCAAGCCAGCAGCTGATCGAGCAAAAAGGAGGTAAAAAAAACTATTTGTTTCCCATTGTTTCTATCATTTAAGAGGGGGTTTCGGAGAAGCAACTACGTCTCCTTTGGGTGCGTTCAGCCCCCCTCTTCACAACGCGAGCAGCAGAGACGCGAAGTAGCTGGTGCGTAGCACAGGCCAGGGGGGATTGGTGAGCGAAGCGAGCAGGGGGCGAACCCCCTAGTAATAGTATCATTTTTCTAAATTAAAGGTTTGGAGATTATAGGCTTTCTATTTTTTATTCTGTATAAAACCACACTACTGTTAAAAATAACTCATTAAAAAGACATTTGTCTTACATAAGGAAAATTAAAAGATACACACCCACTCAAAAAGCACAAACTACAAGACGTGCAGTCAGAAGATGGATGTTGTGCAGCTGCGTTTGTGGTTCTACTGGCATCGTTAGGTACATTTACTGATTTATTTAAAATAATATTTAAATATTTATAGTAAATATGATATTTAGATATATAATATTATATACAAATGTATAAATACAATAAATATTTATTTAAAATATTAGGCATGTGGGATTGAAGAAACATTTAGTTGTTTGTGTCTAATAATAGTTCAGTGCTTAAAAATGTAAAACCAAACAAACTGTGGTGTTTCGAGACATTTCATTCCTGGTGCGGGTATGCCAGGAAAAAAGACTGAGAACTCCTGGCTTAGAGAAATAACACAACATTTGACCACATACATACCAATAGTCTGTTTTAGTTAAGCATTTCTTGATTAATAGGTCTACTATTATACAAAATCGTGCTGTGTGACTACTGTTAGAAGTAACCAAGAATCCAAAATCATGCTCTACTTCAAAACATTGTATTTGTATTTGTTAGGGGCCCTGAAAAGTTTTTATAACATTTTGGGTGGGCCTTGGCATTAAAAAGTTCAGTAACTCCAGCTCTAAACCACTGTTTGTTAATTGTCACAATTTGATACAGTTATTAGAGGCTAGGCCATGTAAAAATAAACGAAAATGACAATGGGGACTCCTGTAAGCTAAAATGTAAAAATACAAATCACACATTGCCTGCCCTGGATAAGCAGGTTAAGAAAAAACATGAATGGATGGATTAATAGATGCAGTGTTTTTTTTCTGTGTATTCCAGTGTTTCTCCCATATCCCCAAGATGTATGGGCTAAAGTAATTAATTCTAAGTTGGCCCCATATAAGTGAGTGTAGAAGTTTGTGTTAGTGTGGACTGATTCCCTGTCTAAGGTTGTTTCCAGCTTTGTGCACTGTGCTGACAGGATAGATTCCAGTCCCTACTGGACTAAACCGGTCATATTCTAGATCGATAGAGGGGTGACTGAATATGCTTTGAAACGTCTTTATCATGACAGAATGAGAGCAGAAAGAGGACATCACATTAATGACAGAGTTCAATTACAAGCAGTGATAATAAATTGTGTCCAAGTGGTGACAGTTAACAAATATAAGACACAGATGCAAAGGAAAAACAAATGATATAAAGGAACAGCTGCTTCAGTGACAGTTCTGCTTGTGTAAAATTAAAGTCATCCCCTTGATAGGTCAACAGTCTTTTATAGGACATGCCAACACTTATGGTCAGTGTAGAGTGAGTTATTCAAGTGGCATGCATGTTGGGAGGCGGGAGAACATGTGCAAACAATACACAGGATATAATCAGGCCAGTAGTCTAACCTAGGTATGTGAGCCTAAGCAAAAGGAGCACTAACCACTGCACTATCTAATGCAGCCATTTCTAAATATATGAAGGAGAAAAGTACATACTTTTAAAAATAATGAATACCAAGTCATAAATCTTAGGTTCTAGTAAAAGGTAATAAAACTCTGCTAGAAATTTGTAAATGAACATTATATAAAGGTAGACCTTGAGATTGGTGTCCATGTACAGGCAGGAAGTGGCTACAGTGAAAACCTGTACCCAATGTAGGCCTTGATGGACTGAGATGAGCAGCCACATTCTATACATTCAGCCATATTCTGAACCTAAACTTTCCAAATCCTTGCAGTGGAAAATCCATATACAGCATGCAGAATAAGTTGTACAGTATGTCCATTATAAATGTGCTGCAATGAAATAATGTTTCGCAGAACACTGCAGTAAAATAGCACTAAGTATTCCCTGAAAGTCCTTGAAACAAATAACAATAAAGAATATGGTAAATGATCTTTATAATGTTTTAGCCATGCCTTTACTGCGGCAAGTCTTTCAGAGCATTCATTACTATTGACTTGTAACTTATTAGTGTAAGCAGGTTCTCTTTGCTCAGACACAGTTTCCTTATCAGGTCATGGCTACTGAACTCTTAGAACATGAATATGCCGTCAAATTGTTCTTGCCAGTCAAACCAATGGACCACACCGTCAGCTCAAATGACTAATCAGACTTCTGACACCACAGTTAGTTCATTCCTTTTGAAGCCTGCTACACAATATTAAAATACTTTTATCCTACAGGAATTTAAAGTGTGAATTTATTAATGCTTGGATCTTCTCTCACAGTCCTGGAGGGTCTCAGTTGCTGCTGGTTTTCGTTTTAACTTGGTTTCTAATTAGAAGAGAGTCCTTGCTGATAATGAAACTGACTCTAATGTTTCTAATTTAATCAAAAGCAGGTAAAGAACTAGCTGTATATCTGCTGCAGTTATTTATGAACTTGCTACACAGAAACAATCAAACATGAAAAAGCATTTTTTTAGCTGATGATTTAATAGCTACTTGAAGTTCTAATTTATTGTGACACTGGCAGACAGTTTAATGATAACAACTCTTTAAGGTTGGTGCTCGACAATCTGTGAACTTGTGTATTATGACTATTCTTTTAAGTGATGAACTTTTGCTTATGGGAAGTGTGTGTTAGTTGAAATTCCCTTCTTCAAATATGGCTGCTTCTTAATACTGGGGTCAATCACTGGCACAAAGCTCAAACTTAGAGGAGGATATCTTAGGGTTAATTAGGATTCAAAGCTCTACTGAAATTAGTATTCAGGCCCAAAAAGAGTTGCTTCTTGCCTTCAAGAAAGAAGTAGAACAGCTGCATGAACATTGTTTTAAAGGAAAAAGTACCTGATTAAAGATCCTTTCCAGTTACAGATTTAGTGCCTGTTTATAAGTACAATACTTTGTATAACAGAGTGAAAAGGTTTAAACTTAAATTTACAAACTTAAAAATGAATTGCCACTTAAGTGCCTTTTCATCTGAATGTGTCTCTACAGAAATGTCAGCTCATCTTTGATTAACACTTCTTGTAATCGGATGAAACTCAGAAGGTATGCTGATCAAATCTTGGTAGAGTTATGGTCTTTGAGTTTCAAAAATCTATTTTACAAATTCCAGCAGAGTTTTTTGGGTAATTCTATATCAAATATAGGCATGTAACATGCAGAGATTCTGAATCTGAGCTTAGCCATTTTGTCTTTCTCTCGGGCGCCACCATTTTGAGGATCCTGTTGCTACGATACATCCTCTGGTTGTCATGACCCTGTTCTCATTAGGTCAGGGGTTTCAATGTCAGCTTGAGAGGCCATATTGTATTCGAGTTTGATGAATAAACCTCAAAACACTGTACTAAAGATTTATCTTTTATTTTTTTTTAATCTTTACATTTATTTCCCAGGTTTTTGACTTTAGCTTTGTTCTTACTGACTTTAACTCCTGGGTTTGTTTTTGGTTTCTGACAAAAGATCAGTTTGACCACCTGTTAACAAACATGGTGCAAATCTTTACCCTTATTTAGCTCCTAGTCCTCTCAAATTTAAAAGCTATCTGCAGTCTTTGAGATAGTACAGGTAGAGCTGCTGTTTAGCTATTCGTTTTAGTGGTTACTCTAGAATACAGTGGTGGAATCCAGCTAATCTACTGCATCTCTTTTAAGTCTGCTCTATCAAAAGGACTTGTCTGTCACTAAAAGACTATTACTTTATGGCCCAATAGCATTACGTGATTCTAACATAGTGAGTACAGGTTTGAAGAAACTAGAATAGCCACCCTTTGCTCTGATTACTGCTTTGCACACGCTTGGCATTCTCTCGATGAGCTTCAACAGGTAGTCACCTGAAATGGTTTTCCAACAGTCTTGAAGGAGTTCCCAGAGGTGTTTAGCACTTGTTGGCCCCTTTGTCTTCACTCTGCGGTCCTTCACTATTTTGAAGAAACTAGAATATAAAACATGTTTTCAGTTATTTCACCTTTTTTTGTTAAGTACATAACTCCACATGTGTTCATTCATAGTTTTGATGCCTTCAGTGAGAATCTACCAATGTAAATGGTCATGAAAATAAAGAAAACACATTGAATGAGGAGGTGTGTCCAAACTTTTGGCCTGTACTGTATATATATATATATATATAAGCTGCAGTAGAGTTAAATAGTGTAGCAGACGTTCAAATCTGAGCAAATATGAGCACACATTTTTTTTACCATTACCAGTAAAGGTGGCACAAAATAATATTGCATAACGTAACATATTCAAGCTTGCTGAATCCAGTTCAGGTTCACAAGGGGATGGAGATCATCCCAGCAGCACTACTCAGATTGACAGATTGACTTAAATCATTAAATCATTGTAGTTACTTAAATCATTGCCTTTGGTGTACTTGAACATTTTTCCTGACAAAATGTAGCACTAGAATAGGAATCAAAACACAACACAACCAAAATTTGAATATTTATTTCCATTCAACAGACAGAAGAGAACAGCAGATATTTGATATGAATCACAAAGCTTTCTGGTGATACCATTGCATGATACACTGATGTACTTTGTGTGGGCTGTTTCACTGTTTCACTGCTACACGGGTGGAACTTCAGGGGATGGCTAGCGGCTAGTATTACATATAGCTGGGAATCCAGGTTGATGGTCACTTGTTACACGACAAATGTTTCTTAAACTTCAGTAAATTCTGTTTTTTGCACATAAATTAAGTGACTAAAATGCTGACTTCTGTATTTGACAAATGTTTTTAGAGCACTCTGTCAATTGATCTGATCATTTTTTGGGAAATGTAAAGACAAACAATAAAGCTAAATTCAAATTTAACCTAAATCATTGAGGTTAGTTAGGCTATGTTCACGCTGTGGCTCGATTTTAAGGGAGTTCAGAGTAATTGTACAAATGATCCAAATGCGATGAATGTGTCCAGATGTCTATCCTGAATAATCCCATCCATCCATTGTCCAACCTGCTGAATCCAAACACACGGTCACAGGGGTCCGCTGGAGCCAATCCCAGCCAACACAGGGCACAAGGCAGGAACCAATCCTGGGCAGGGTGCCAACCCACCGCAGGACACACACAAACACACCCACTAGGGCCAATTTAGAATCACCAATCCACCTAACCTGCATGTCTTTGGAAGGAAACCAGAGCGCCCGGAGGAAACCCACGCAGACATGGGGAGAACATGCAAACTCCACGCAGGGAGGACCTGGGAAGCGAACCCGGGTCTCCTAACTGCGAGGTAGCAGTGCTACCACTGCGCCACCATGCCGCCCTTGAATAATCCCTTTGTGTGTAAATTTAATACGAACAAATTAGTCAGATGGAATGGACCTATTAGAAAATTGTGAAAACAAACAGTATGCTGGCTGGTAGTGTTGATCACAAAATTTGCCAAAGCATCTTTCACAGCATGTATGTTGTGCTCACCAATGACCTTATTCAACAAATGTTTTCCTGAAAATTAACTCTGCGGTCAGTTTGGGAGAAGGAGGAGGAGGTTGGGTGGTTTGGACAAACATTTTTTTCCCAGCGTCCCATGATGCATTGCAAGGCCAGTGTAGCATCACAGAGCTGTAGCAGCCATGCACAGAATGTTCACACATTTGTACTGTAAGATAGCAGATCTGCTTCAGGCATATGTGATGTCATGACCAGATTTCCAACCCACATGTGTTTAAAACAAAAAAAAAACCTGTAGTATTTTCATTTAAGGGGTATATTTGCTGACAATAATGAGAATATTATGAGTACTGGAAGAAAATAGATAACACTGATACCTGTGTGCTGGAAGCATAGTGTCACATATGTTGCAGTGGCAAGTAAAATCAAGCCTTAAAAGAGCCCACCCTCTTCCCCCTCACTTCATCAGAAAACACAAGAGAGCCTATGAAGTAATAGTAATACAGAAAGATTTATTACTATTTACAAGGTATTTACTACTTTATGATAGAAGAAAAAAGTGTAAAAGTATCAGCACAGGTACATGGGAAACAAAAAAGAACTTACATTTGCAGCCAGAGGCACGACTTCACAGAATGGAACGAGCCAGCCCAATATATGACCAATATGCGACCAAGGATTGGAACTCTGCAAGAGCAATGATCTATATTTTATTTACTTATTGTTAGTTTCTGGCCATTTGTTACATTTTGTTTTTGGTTATTGTTCTGTTTGCATTTTTTATTGTTTGTGGCACAGTGGCTTAGTGGTTAGCACTGGTGCCTCACAGCGCAGATCACATTTTTGTCCACAATAATTGGTCCAGCATAAGTGGCAGATGCTTTCCTAGCCCTTATCTTCCTTCCCTATTGACTTCAATGTATTTTGCTTAGCTTGGCGAAGCTACTGCACATTTTCAAGATTTTGATGAACACACACCACAGCAAAGTCTGCAGGGTTTGCTTATCACTACTGTCTACTAAATTTGTCAACTCATGAAACAGAAAACAGAACATTGTACCTGCTGCTTTGAACACAATTGCTAGTGCTGTACCAGCATGTAGAAATCAGTGGATACCATAGAGAAGTGAGCATTGGTGTGGGTGTGATGTGGGAGAATTTGATGCAAAACAATTCTTTAACAATTTCATGGGGAACATTCAGTTATGTCAGTGTCTGTGCACATCACCATGCCTTTTTCATCAGATAACACATGGCAGTTGGGCTGTATTGGCTGGCAGCAATCTCCTCTTCTTATTTATTTATTTTTTTGTTCTTTATTTCGCCTTATACAATTTCTCGTATTAGGAATTTGTTAATTTTCGCATACCCCTTGGGGTCAGAGCGCAGGGTCAGCCATTGTACAGCACCCCTGGAGCAATTGAAGGTTAAGGGCCTTGCTCAAGGGCCCAGCAGAGTAGGATCTCTTTTGACAGTGACGGGGATTCAAACCAGCAACCTTCGGAATACCAGTGCAGATCCTTAGCCTCAGAGCCACCATCCCGCCCTAAATGGACTTGCCCGGGATCGAACCCGTGAAGTTTTGATTACCAGTCAACAGTTGATACTGTTACGCGTATTTAAGTCATCCACTATGACTTCTTTCTATTGGCATGCTGAGTTGGTACTTTGAGCCTTTTTTAAATCTTTTCAATGTTCAGTTGCAGATGTGTGAATCAGAGTTAGCACCACATGTGAAAGAGGTCAAAATATAATCTGAGAAGTTCTGATTACTTATGGATTTTTGCTTTTTACACTGTTCTAAAAATGTTGGATCTGTGTTTCAGTTCAGCTGCAGCTTAAATGTAGCCATACTGTCAATGAAAGAGCTCTATGCAGGCCTTCTCGTAACAAAGCTTGATCAAAAATTTAATCATCCTGTTATTCAGAATAAAACCTACAGTATGTGGTACTAGATAACAGTTTTACTTGCACAGTAGCTCAACAATAACTGAAATTCATTCCTCACAAGCTTATTAGTAAGCTTTTTCTATTTCCTTTCTATTTTCCTTTTTTGTGCATGATATTTTTTGTTATTCAGTTGTAATGCACATGTCCAACCAAATTTCCCCATCTGTAATAATATATGTTTACACTGACCTTAATCTGTCAGGCTGGTCTGGGGAACGGAGATGAAGTCTGGATTCATCCTTTTGCAATGAAAATAACAGTTACTCTGTGTTAATTTTTATTGTTGCCTACCTTTACAGTTTTTGTGTGTCCTGTGCTGGCCCCATTGAAGACAGAATGTGAATACCATGACACACTTCTTAATATTCCTCAGTAATAATTACACTAGGAAAAATGAAAATGCAGACTTCACATTTTCTTTAAAAATCAGTCTATGCTATGCTTTATATTCTATATATTTAAACATTAAAATCTGAATACATTTGCTTTCATTGCATACATTTTTATGTTGCCAAAAGGTGGATGAAATGATAAAGCAGAATGAGCAAATATAATCTCAACATAAGACCCACGGGATTTATAAAAGTGAGCTGTGTAGGTTTTCACTGATTATTTTGCCTTTCTCCTACATCTCAAATCCATACATGTTATGTTGGGAAATTGCTAGACAAGAATGTTTGTTTAGTACCTTGCACCAAATGCTGACATGACATCTTCTCACGTCTCTGACATGACATGTTTCTCAACCACTGACTTGTGAGCTGTCTCTGCTGGGTCACAAGTTGCCATTGTTTGTATTGCTAGTGGGCTGCGGTTGGTCACGAGTGGGTTGCAGTCACGCTCAATCACACTCGATTCTCCTGCCGCTCTAATGATCAGGCTGAGATGAAGACATTTATATGGGAAAAAGTTGGTTGCTCTGCCAAAAAGGTTGAGAAACAGTGACCTGAAATAACATATACTGTAGTTATGGTGGTCTATATAACAGAGCTATGATAATTTGTGATGCTTTTCAATGTAGAGATGATGGTGATATGTGTCATGCTAAATCTTTATGGGGTGTTGATGATTTGAAGGGATTTCAAGGGCTTGTTGGGTTGCAGTGAACATCATATAGTGTGCACCATCTAGTTTAAGAAGTTAGGTGCTGTGATAGGCTATAATGTATTAGGTATATGCTACATTCTAATGTCCTGACTTTTAAATAAATTTAATGGCATATTGATAAAAAGTATCAGTTCCTATTAAAACATGAATTTATGATTTCAAACTTTTGAACACTAATGTACATTCAGGTTGCTTCATACATCTTTATGCTTTAGATAAATGATACATATTGTAGTACTCTGAAGAATCACTTTCAATAGCCCACTGCTATGGCCCTGGACATGCTGTAAAACAAAAAAAAATTACTACAATCTTCATCTCTTTCCTTATCTTATTCTCTGTCAAATACAACCTCTTGAGGAAATTCACAACCCGTTTATTTAACTTTTAGCACTCTTTCTTTCTCCTGATACAGTTGTGTTGCTTCTGCAGACTTCCATGATTCACAGTATTATATTCAGTTGTTTGTCTAATCCAGATTCCCTCATTATGTCTTAAGGCTAGCAAATTGAATTTTAAGATACAACTTTAAATCCAGAATAATAAGGTATGAAGACAGATGGAATAAATTAACACAATGAAAAGGGAGTTGTTATTGTTATCAAGGCTAATCTCTTCCTTTGTGTCTGCCATAGCCAACAGTAAAAATAGGAATTGTGTCCAGTGTGCAAACATGTTATAGTGCAATAAAAGTGTTGCATACGCTGATAACATTTTTATTGTCCAAGTACATAAATCATTTTTAGCTCCAGTTGATTAGATTGAGGGTGTTTAAACCGTTCAGTCCCTAGTACTGAACAAGTAAGAGCAGGCACAAAGGAAAGTTCTGATCTTGGGTACACTACAATTACATGACATTTATGGACTCTGGAGGGGTTGTGTTGTTTTACATTCAGCAATTGTCTTCAAATAAGGAAGCACAAAGTCCACCAAAGAAATGTAGGGGCACCAGCCATTTCCCCTTTAATAATAAAAGATGAGTTTCGAAAACAGGTGTTCAATAGCACAAATTATTAGAATAAAACAAAAGCAATATGGCTGGAGGTTGCTTCAAGGCTCTGTAGATCAGTCACTTGCAATCAGTTGCCCTCACTGGGCAGTTTCTCTCAGCAGTGAGTGAAAGAGGAGTTAATACCATCAGCGACAGCTCCCCTTCCTGGAACGGTGGTGTTTACCACTGATGAGCCGGGGAGGATTATATCTTACACAATGGCATACTTAAAATAAATTTAGCTTTGCTTTTGTGGCCCCTTGGGCTTAAAAGTTGTACTATCTGATGCTCAGGTAAGCTTTAACTGATCTAAACAAAAGATTTATGATTTGAACCCTACCCCAAGCCCTCAGTATCTTCTGCTTAGTCAAAAAAGACACAAATTAGACCCTAAGAGAATTCTTTTTCCATGCTGCCTCCTGAGCTGAGGTGAGGGTTATACTTACCTGGCATTGTTAGAGATGGCATCTCAGCAAACACTACCAAAAAAAAGGCTGAGGAGGAGGGCATGTGTGCACAACCAAAAGTTAATGGGTTTTGATTAATATCCATTTTTAATGTATCATAAAGCAAACCTTCTGTCTAATAAATATAGTTCATAGTATTATTTAGCATATATGTATCTAATATTGTTTGTCAAGTTATATTATAGAATGTAGTAGTTACTTAATTTAATTGCGTAAGTTGAAAAGGAAAAAGCTATAAGTTTTGGAGTTCAAATCTATCACTGGATTACACAAATTCAGTACTCGATGTTTGGACTGTTACCAAGTGTAAATAAAACAATATCATGCAGTATTGTTATTAAGACATTCTAATGAAATACCTTATTTTATGTATTACTTTCTTTCAGGCATCAGAAATTCCTGTTTCTGTGATAAGGCTTTTTTATAATGTTTGGTTAATAAATGTAAAGATACACTGAGAAATAAACCTTTTAATAAGACTTTTTAAAATGATTTTCTTTATTTCATCAGTAAAAAATAGTTTCTGCCAATTTAATTCAGCTCAAGTTGAATTCACTTTTATAGTGTTCTTCACGGAGTACAGGCTTATACTTCATTATAGTTTAATGAGAAAAGTATACAATTGCCTTGAGGTCCTGCATTTCACTTGTGACTGAAGTTATGATAAAGTTTTCCAAAAGTGACTCTCAAGGACATTGAGGCTAAGATGACACTCACTAACCACTGTGATGTTTATTGACTTCATGTATTTTTAGAAAATGTATACAAAATATACAAGTCGTGGTCTGGAGTTAGCTGGCCTGGCCAACCTTGTGCAGTGGCATGTGGTAGCCCTCCGACTCCTAATCTAGCTAGGCACTTGGCTGCAATATATGTGGCATATGCTAAAGTTCATAGTAAGCATACTGTTAGCCACCTACTGGGACAGTGCCACAGGCAGTGCAACATTTTGTACAAGGTGCCAAGAGAATTTGGAGACCATATGGTTTACATCACAGAATGTATTCATTTTTTGCCTGCAGCTTTTCTGTAATGTGCAGCCTGGGTTTTAGTGTTACATTCAAATGTGAGGTTTGATGCTTTTTTATTTATTACATATGTAGCACTGTCTCAGTTCAGGTTCAGATTTGAACCACATCACTCAAAATTGCCACTTTGTCTACACTAAATGCTTTGATTTGTTTCTAAAGAAAAGTCTTCAAAAAATTGGGAAAGTTCAGTTGCAGATGAAAAGTGGTATTGTTTTCTTTCTCACTTTTTTCATGTTCTCATATCAGGGATGCATATCTACCAAGAGCATGCTTATTGGCATAAATTTTTTGTCAATTACTCTCTTATGTTTTTTGTGAACTTTAGCAGCGACAACTATGATAGAAATCTCAAAAAGTCAAAAGTGTAATATGTTGAAGTTGAATTTTTTAGTCTATAGACTTTTATAAAAGCTTTTTCTGATCACGGTCTTGAGGTGCCAAAGCCTATGTCAGGGTTCTTCCCTGTCATTGTCACATTTTTTGGTCATGTACATCTTGTCAAGTCATTTGCTAGGCAGCAAGTGGGAAGTTAATCTGAGAACTGTTACCCTTATTGACAATCAGAGGGTTCTACCATCACAGCAGGAGAACATTCAAGACCTCATAGGTCATAATGTAAGCTCAATTGCAGGGTTTGAAGTTCCCCTTACTGCTGCTGGGGAGTGATGTGTTGTAGTCTCACAGATGTACTGTGGAGCACAACCAGTCTGGCCCTCTCCAGCTCACCTCTGTGGTGAGGCTAACATGAAAGAATCTCTGGTGCCACTAGTTCTACCTATATGACACCAAAGATTAATGATATCAGCTGGGACCCCAGATGTGCTTATGGCAGGGTACCCAGTGGTGATTGGGGCACAGTATTAACAGATGCTCCTTCCTTTGCTCAGAGGGCTTAGAGCAGGGAGGAGCTCAACTGGTCAAAGGGAAAATGGAGTGGAAGGTGAGCAGGGGAAATATGTCATAGAGTAGCCAGGTGTTACTGCTGTTTAGTTAGGCTCTACAGGCTAGAGGTGTTTATTATTTTCTGTCTTTTGTTGTACTTTGCTATTCCCCTGTATAACTTATTTAGATTGTGTTATTGAAGCCTTTTTTTAATTTACGTCATTTTTGGACTCCAGTGTTTGTGTTTGGGATTGTGAGATGCCCCCTACAGGACTCACTAGCTACTGATTTCATCTCGATTTTATCTTATGTAAAATGTACTCCTCGTATCTGTGTATACGTTTTCATATTAACCAAGACATCGTCCAGTCTGCAGTAGCCCACAGCCAGTATTTCAAGGCCCTATTTTGTCTGTTAAGGAATGGCTATCTTACTGCCATTCACCCTGTCAAACCTGCAGCACAAAGTCTCCTCTTCACAGTAGAAACTGAGGTGTTGTGCTGTGAGGCACCTATCACACAAGCTGGTGACCCACAGAAACTTGTCTTCTGATTGGATTACGACTTTGAGTCCGCCAGGTCTCTTCCAATCAGAGTTTCTTCCAGTTTCTAATTGTCTTTGGATTCTGTAGGACACCACTGTACTCACTAACACTTTGATTTAATTTTGCAGTTTCTCTAAATGAAAGGCCTACACTTTTAAGGCAAATAATGCTCTGTCTCATTTCATTTGTTAATTGCCTATTTCTTGCCATTACCGGTGGAATTGTATCCAAGTAGTACTCTAGAGGGGGTATTAACACAGTCTGTCCCAACTCTGCTTTAAGACTGATAGAGGATGTTTAAGTAATCAACAGAAGTTGGGACATTGCTTGCTTCAACTTGCAAGGCTCAATTTAGTTTAATTGCTGCAGAACGTCTGTAGGTTGTAACCTATTAGTTGTTTCCTGAAGAAGGCCAGTTTGTAATATTCTGAAATTTCCTTTTTTAGTTTTTTAAATTTAAACCTCTGGAAGTTTACTGCTTACCATTCATAGAGACAGCATGTTCCATGTTGTGAGACAGCAGCAATACCACTGCACTGCTACATTAAATAATCACTTTATCCAAATTACAAAACATACAGATCCATCTAGAATATTAACTGAAGAAAAAGCAAAAAACTACTAAATGAGCAAGAGGTCGTGAATCCAAGCAAACCACTAAAACGCTACAGAAAAGTAAGGACAAAAGGCTTACAGCAAGTGTAATAGCACACCATGCTTGAAATAAGCCTGAGCCCATCTTAAATAACTGCAGCCCTCAGATCAGCTGATTGAACAACTTAATGCATTACTTTGTAGAGCTAACTGAAGGATAGAGTTAAAGGTATGACTGAAATCAAGCTGCATTTGGCAGGAAGGACAAAGCATGGATTTATAGGTACACTGTATCACCTACATGAATACAAATCCCTCATGCTTTTCAGCTTTAACTCAGTACACAATGTTAATGAGACAATTTGCTTGCCCTCTTTTAATACACCATATAAACCCTATAATGTTTAATTATATATTTATTTTTATATGTCTATTTCAATATAGGGTCACTGGGAGCCACAGCCTATCTTGGTAACACTGGGCGCAAGCCAGGAACTAACGTTTGGGCTGGACACTCATTCATACATGTAGCTAGCCAAATTTGGAGTTGGTGGTCAACCTAAACTGCAAATATACATTACATAAACCAGCAGCGTCAAACTCCACAGTTTTTTTGTCTTGTCACCTTCTTAATCAGTGACCAATTTCTGCTTTTAACTGACTTAATTTCCCTTCAGTTGAATTGCCTTTTATTCTAAGACATCCCACTGAATTGATTCTTTTTTGCTTTGCGCCCTCCCCCACCATAACCTATCATCTATGGGGGCAGAGCAAAAACTTTAGATTCGTCAAAAATTTCAATCTCCAATTTTCAACGGATCTCAACGTTTTAGGGTCCCCTGATGCTGAAAACATTGATATCTCGATGAGTGTGTCTGTGTGTCACAGTTTCTTGAAAATGGTCTAAAGCTAAAACGGCTAGACGGAAAAATACTAAACTCAAAACTTAAGCCTGTTATGAGATGCTGATTAGTTTTTGAGCCAAATTGTGGAAGAGAAAGGGGGCACTCTAGAGGAACCGTCAAATACCGTAATTCTGCAATTCTTTATGAATTATTTTCATCAATTGCTATTGTAATGACCTATTTTATGATCAAAAAGATCAGCATCAGAGCAGTAAATAATTATTGAAATGCCATAGAATAGTTTGGGTAACTTGGCCCCTAAGGCGCAAAGCCTACTGATGCTCACTTCGAATTTTTCCATAAGTGGCAGCCAAATAAAAACTAGACGTGAAGTGAGAGAACAGATGACCTGCTAAGTCTCAAACTCTGACCAGCTTCCTAATTAGAAGTTGATTCCTGTTGTTAATTAAACCTGTTTTTTTTTTAATTCCATGGCTTGTTGGGGCTCTCATTCTGCCGTGGCAGACATTTTGAAAACTGTTTTTTTTTGTGTGTGTGTTGTGGACCTGAACAGATCAACATTACTGAGACCCTCACCTTTTTTATTTTCAGATCTTATATGATAGACAAATTTGTAGGCTCATTATTGTTTGGTTCCTAATTAAAGAAAAAATAACAAGTCAATTAAAATTAAGGCAAAAGACATTAATTAGCAGCAAAAAACTGGTCACTGATTAAAAATGGTTAGAATGAAAACCTGCAGCCACTGCTGTCTTCCAAGACCAAAGCTGAACACAATTGAAATATACAGTTTGTATTAAATAGAATTATTTTTTGCACTCATTCTGTGATTATTTAAAAACGTCCTTGATAAAAAACACAATGTACAGCACTATGTATTATCTCCATTTCTTTTTGTTTGTCTATGCAGTGTATCTGGAACAAATTAACACATTTTTTACTACTCTTTTGTTGTATAGTGGGAAGAGTCTAATTTTACATGGACACCAATATTTTTTACATTTTTAAAACAAATTATTTTCTAACATTTACAACTGTTTTTCAAGAGAATATTTTCCTCACTACAGTTGATTTTTTAGGTATGATAGGCCAATCAAAGAACACTGAAGTACTACTCTTTAAGGTGTCTTTTCAGGAATAGTTCTGTTAATTTGGAGGTTTGTACAGAGAATGTTCTGTTCTTAAAAGAAATAAAAAGCATTTAACAATCTCTGAACTGGTCATAAGTACTAACTTGTAAATGGTTTCTATTGGCAGCTCACATCTGTCTGGTTGGATTGTATAAGGTTCCATTTGCCAGCTTCCCCACTGACATTTGATGATTGTGACCCAAGCCTTGCTTTGACATGTTGACATTCATCAAATTCTTTTCGATGGTATTTATTATTCATGCTGATGCTTCTTTAAAGGGAAAAGTGAAACGTTCACATGATGGGTAGTGTGACAGATCAGTTGCATTTAGATGGCAAGGTGGATTATGGGGGTTTTGTTTTCATTGTATCATTCACCTCACAGATTTGTACATTATTTGTTACAGTTGTTCAGGGTGTGGTTTTATTTTCATAAACTCTCCCAGGGGGCTGTCATGATCTGAAAACTTTTAAGATCATTTTGGCACTTTTGGAAAATGTTATCAATGTTATGATTTTTTTAAAGTATTATCTGTTTATGCCTTGTATATTTGCATTTTTTTCACACTTCTTTCCAATGATGCAGTCCTGTTGCGACAATGCCACTACAGTATGTATTTGCAAATTTGTGATCTGGCAGTTGCTATCTTCTTTAATGACAAGACATTACAGGCATTCCCTGTCTGAAGTTCTAAAAGTAACTACTTAGAAAAAAATTCTTGTGGAAGCAAGATGACATATTCTTTATTACACCGGACTGACACCTGATGTTTTTTCATTTTATATATAGAGAGATCACATATGGTGGCACAGTGGGTAGCGCTGTTGCCTTGCAGTAAGGAGACCCAGGTTCGCTTCCCGGGTCCTCCCTGTGTGGAATTTGCATGTTCTCCCCGTGTCTGCGTGGGTTTCTTCGGGTGCCCTGGTTTCCTCCTACAGTCTAAAGACATGCAGGTTAGGTGCATTGGCGATCCTAAATTGTTCCTAGTGTGTGTGCCCTGCCCTTGGTTTTTTTCCTGTGTTGGCTAGGGTTGGCTCCAGCAGATCCCCGTGACCCTGTAGTTAGGATACAGTGGGTTGGATAATGGATGGATGGATGGATGGAGGTTACATATTGTTTTAGGTACCAATAGGGCATTAAAGCATGTGTTGACAGACCACCATGAAAAATGCAATCTTGAAACTGACCCCATTCTGGCAATTGAGAAATTTCTCTGTGCAGTTAATTTAGAAGAATTTATAGAACAAAAATAAAGAAACATAATTTTGATTCACACCGTTGTTATAAGAAATAACATTTAATGGTTGGAGTTTGCTAGTTAAGATGTTACAAGGGGACACAAAAGGAAAAAAGTCTGAGAACTGCTGGACTGACTGACCAATTTGAGATTAATTTCTAAATTTAGCTATGTGGTATTTCTTTGTCCTCTTCAGAAAGCTGTCCTGCTCCACCACCTTGGAATGACTTGAAATTACATGGCTATATGTAGTGTCATGGATTTCTTCTAAATAACTGTTCTGAAATCACTCTGAAAAGGGTTTAGTATTTATAGATCTTTATTTGTTCAGTAGTGTGTGCCATGTGAATTCTTTGCTCTATCTGAAACACTTTGACCAGACAAAAACATTCCCAAACTTATACAGACATGTACTGCTCAAAAGAATTAAGAGAACACTTAATCATCACAATCTAACACCAAGTCAGTTAAGCTTCTGGGTTATCAGTTTGTCTAGTTAGGAAGCACAAGTGATGGTGAATCCAATTCGCCTGCTTTGGTGCAAATGAAAGTGACCACAGGTGCACTGGAGAGGCAACAGCAAGAAAACCTTCCAAAAAGAGAATGGTTTTACAGATTGTGGCCACTGACAGTTATTCCCTCCTTATCCTATGTGAAGATAAACAAGTCACAAAAACTATAAAGGTTTGGGGATTAGCCCTTTGTAATGATTTTTCCTGGTCAAGATGATAAATAAAGATTTTATCAGACATTCGACAATGGTAAGTGGCTTCTTTCGGCTCTTATACACAATGAATCAAAATGGCTACCGGAAGTGGTAATAACCGGAAATGACGTCATCGATGGGAACCAGAAGTTGCATCATCACCGCAGGACCGGATGTGACGTCATCAATTGGAGTCGGAAATTGCATCATCTTGTCGGGACCGGAAGTGACGTCATCAGTTGGAGCCGGAAGTGACATCATCGTGTCAGGTTTGGAAGAGACGTCATCAACTGGAGCCAGAAGTGCTGTTATGAAGTTTGAAGGGTAGGTTGAACCTTTATCTGCCGAGTTAATTATGTCGGGTACTTTATTATTTCTCTTCTTTAGTTCTGTAAGGTCAGAAAGAGAGGCATTAACACCATCATACAACACATCTTGTAAATCCAAGAACCACTTGGTGACACGAGGATTCAACTCCCAATTCAGAGCCATCCACTGTAAAGCAGCATGATCTGTCACTAGAGTGAATTCTTGTCCCAACAGGTAGATCAAGTGTGTCACAGCCCACTTGATCTCCAAGGCCTCCTGTTCCACCGCCGCATACCTGGTCTCCCTATCCATCAGTTTCCAGCTGAGGTATAAAACGGGGTGTTCAGCACCTTCGATGCATTGGTTCAACACAGCTCCGAGTCCTGTGTCCGATGCATCGGTCTGGAGAATAAAAGGATAGCAAAAGTTAGGAGATTTCAAAACTGGTGCTGACGTAAGGGCCAACTTCAAGTCACTAAATGCAGCTTCAGTACATAGATCCCATACCACTTTAAGGAGAGCCTTTTTCTTTGTTAGATTGATAAGAGGGCAGCCCTTTTGGAAAAACGAGAAACAAAACGACGATAGTAACTTGCCAAACCCAAGAAAGCCTGAACCTGCCACTTTGTAATCGGACGGGGCCATTTGAGAATGGCATCAATCTTAGAACACTGAGGCTGCACCGATCCACCCCCACGAGACTAAATATTTGGCTTCATGTAACCCAAACAAGCATTTCTTGGGGTTAATATGAAGACTGGATTTAGCTAGTGTGAGTAGAACAGACCGCACATGAACTACATGATCCTCCCACGTGCCGGAATAGATTACAATGTCATCCAGGTAGGCGGCACTATAGGAATTGTGGGTCCGTAACAGTGTGTCCACCAGACGTTGAAAAGTAGCCGGAGCCTCGTGCAAACCAAAAGGGAGGACCCTGTAGTGCCAGTGTCCACTAGGGGTACTAAAAGTGTTTTTTTCTTTAGCAGAATCCGTTAAGGGAATTTTCCAGTACCCTTTGGTCATGTCAAGAGTAGTTAGAAACTTAGCGTTACCCAACCTCTCGAGGAGGTCATCCACCCGAGGCATGGGATACGCGTCAAATTAAGAAACCTGATTGAGACGACGGAAGTCATTACAGAACCTCCACGACACATCTGTCTTAGGAATTAAGACGATTGGACTAGACCATGGACTATAGCTTTCTTCAGTAATGCCCATTTCTAGCATTCGTCTCACTTCCAACTCAACTTCAGCTTTCTTTGCCTCCGGAAGTCTGTATGGTCTTTCCCTGACAATCATCCCGGGTTCAGCGACAATGTCATGCTCAAGCAGCATAGTGCGCCCCGGAAGCTCGCTAACTACCTCAGGAATAGACTGGATAGTTTTCCCTAACTCCAGCCTCTGTTGGTCAGATAAAGTAAAACTGAAATTAAGGGGTTGGTATTCTACAAAAAGGGATCGTGGCTGGCCGGAGGGAGACTCGACGTCCCTGTCCTTCCACGTCTTAAGTAAATTTATATGCTAAACACGCTCGCAAGGCCGACGATTCAGTTGTTTAACTAAATAATCGACCAGCCCTTTTCATTCCTTAATTTCATAAGGCCCTTGCCAATGAGCTAACAATTTAGAATGCAAAGTAGTTACGAGCACCATAACACGATCCCCCGGGCGGAATTCCCTGAGGGTGGTGTTACGATTATAAGAGCGCGCCTGCGCTGCTTGAGCCTTTTCCATATGGTCTTTTAGTACAGGCCGAATTTTATTTAATCTATCGCGTAATTGCGCGATATACTCCAATATATTAGAAGATGAGAGGACCTCCTCTTCCCATCCCTCTTTTAACATATCTAATAAACCACTGGGTTGTCTTCCGTAAAGGAGTTCAAAGGGAGAAAAACCTTTGGAGGACTGACCGTCCTCGCTAACTACCTTACGTAGCATCTGTTTAAGTGTCTGATTGAAACGCTCTACCAGCCCATCAGTTTGAGGGTGATAGACTGACGTCTTCAGATGTTTAATCTTGAGTAACCTAGCAACCTCCCTGAGCGTTTCTAAAGTGAAGGGAGTTCCTTGGTCAGTTAAAACCTCTTTGGGAATACCCACATGCGCGAAAATCCCTACTATTTACTGTGCGATTCATTTTGAGTTGGCTGAACACAACGGGACAGCTTCTGGAAATCGCGTGGCATAATCAACCAACACTAGTATATATTTATGACCTCACAGCGAAGTTTCAATGGGTCCCACGAGATCGATTCCGACTCTTTCAAAGAGCACATCAATTAAGGGGAGGGGTATCAGAGGAGCACGGTCCCTTCTAAGAATCTGACGCATCTGACACTCCGGACAGGATGTGCAGAAACGTCTGACCTCCTCATTAATACCCGGCCAATAAAATGTGAACTAAATGCGTTCTAAAGTTTTTTCGGTCCTCAGAGGGGCTCCGAGTAAATGAGCATGTGCCAATTCACACACTTGACGACGATATGTGCGTGGAATTAACAATAACTCACGTACAACCCCTCCATGATCTGCCACGCAATACAATAAATCATTTTTTATAACAAAGTAAGGCATTCGTGGTACAGGTTCATCAGACTTATGTCCATTTACTGCAATTACTACATTTCTAGCGAATTTCAAGGAATCATCGTTCCATTGCTCCTGTTTAAAAGAGGAAGGAGTAAATTTAAATTGTGAAGATCTGGGATCTTGGACTACCTTAAGGGGCGGAGCATTGGTCGCATGAGGTCCTTCGGGAGGTGGGAGGCCCCTCGTAGTGCTTGATGTGCCTTCGTCTCCGTTTTCTATGGGGTCATTTTCACTATTTTGGGAGCTAGTACATGGCATGGAGGCAATCGGATTAACTGTTTTACCCTCCATTATCAGACCTTCAATAGCTACAGGATCAGTTTTTATTTTACGGCTATTAATATGGGACCAGTCTCATCCCAATATTACAGAATACAGTGGATCCATCATTACAGCCACTGTTACGCGATTCATGACGTCTCCCACTGTTATAATACAAGAAGCAGCTTTATAGTAATGGGTATCTCCATGTATACATTTTAAGCTGATCTGATGAAGTAACCACTGTCACGGTAAAACAAAACGGCGAGCAACAATACATATGTTACTCCCGGAATCAAATAACGCCATTACTCTATATCCATTCAAAATTACTGCTCCTGTACATGGGGAAGATAAGGGGTTAACAACAGCACAATACCTCTCTCCCTTTCCCAAAGAACAATCCATTGGCTCCGGGGATGGGCACGTGGTGAACAGATGTCCCAGCCCTCCACACTTGAAACAGCGAGGAGGTAAGGCAGGTGTTTCTTTCTTCTTAGTGGGGACGTCTGTAGTAAATCGGGTAGGCTCATTAAAAGGCACACGAACCTGTCAGGGTTGACGAGAGAACCGTTCTGATCCGCCTTATTTAGAAACCCCCCAATGTCGATCTACCACCTCCACTAGCGTGTCTATGGAGGACACGTCTTGGCGGCGGACTAGCTGGGCGAGATCCTCGGGTAGTATGAAGGTTTCAATGGTTAACAATTTGGCCATCCATTGGGCGCTATTTACATCTGGCCATAGCCATCGGCCCACTTTGCCCCAGACCTCGTACACTTGTGTTCGCATGGATCTTTCGGGATCAAATTTCCACTCACGCCACTCCCTCGCCTGCTGTGCCGCAGATACGCCATAGCGTTTAAATATCTCTTGTTTTAAAAGATCATAGTTTAAGGACTGCTCCTCAGACAAATCACAGTAAGCCCTCTGTGCCTCCCCCTTCAGATAAGGAGCCAGAATGTAGGCCCATTCCGATTGTGGCCAGGCATTACATTTGGCATTTCTTTCAAATATAAGGAAGTACGATTCCACATCATCTCCTTCTGTCAAATAAGTTAATAGAGGAGGTGCTGACCGGGATGTCTCCGCTCTGACTGTTGCAGCTGCCCGTGCCTCGGCTTCTGCCAATCTGGTCTGAGTATCTCCCAAATGAATTTTTACTTGCTGTAGTTCCGTCACCAGAGTGTTCAGGACTACGTTCAGGTCTTGTCCCTCGGTCATGGTAAGACAATCGATCCTACCGGCTACGCCAATTGTAAAGATAAACAAGTCACAACAACTATAAAGGTTTGGGGATTAGCCACTTGTAATGATTTTTCCTGGTCAAGATGATAAATAAAGATTTTATCAGACATTCGACAATGGCAAGTGGCTTCTTTCAGCTTTTATACGCAATGAATCAAAATGGCTACAGGAAGTGGTAATAACAGGAAATGGCGTCATCAATGGGCACCAGAAGTGATGCCATCATAGCGGACCGGAAGTGACATCATCAGTTGGCACCGGAAGTGACATCATCAGTTGGAGCCGGAAGTGTCGTCATCGTGTCAGATTTGAAAGAGACGTCATCAACAAGAGCCGGAAGCATTGTTATGAAGTCTGAAGGGTAGGTTGAACCTTTATCTGCCAAGTTAATTATGTCGGGTACTTTATTATTTCTCTTCTTTAGTTCTGTAAGGTCAGAAAGAGAGGCATTAACACTGTCATACAACCCACCCCCCCCATCTTGTAACCATCACTCACCTCTGGGCCTGTTGATTGCCTCCTAAGTGCATGAGTGTGACACTTTCTTGATTGATTCTTTAGTTTTGTATTTTGCTACTGTCACTACTGGTAACATGAGGCAGTACCTGCAGCCGATTCAGGTTGCGCAGCTAGTCTAGCTCCTCCAGGAGTGGCATATCTAATGTGCCGTCACAAGAAGGTTTGCTGTGATTCCCACCACAGTCTCAAGTGCATGAAGGAGATACCAGGAGATGGTGTTACATGAGGAGAGCTGGACAGAGCCATAGAAGGGCATCAACCCAGCAGCAGGACCACTATCTCTTTGTGCAAGGAGGAACTGGAGGAGCACTGCCAGAGCCCTACAAAATGACCTCCACCTGGCTACTGGGGTGCACGTTTATGACCAAACTGTCAGAAACAGACTCCATGAGGGTGACATGAGTGATCAACGTACTCTAGTGGGACCTGTGCTAACAGCCTGTCACCATGCAGCTTGATTGACATTTGCCAGATAATGCAAAATTGTCAGCTCTGCCATTGGCACCCCATTCTCTTCACAGATGAAAGCGAGTTCATTTGACAGACGTGAAAGAGTCTGGAGATGCCATAGTGAATGTTATGCAGCCTGTAACATCATCTAGTATGATTGGTTTGGCGGTTGGTCAGTGATGGTCTAGGGACGCATATCCTTGGAGAGTAACACAGATCTCCATGTGCTAGGCAATGGCACCCTGACTGCTCTCAGGTAATGGGATGAAATCCTCAGAGCCATTGTCAGACCTTACACTGGTGCAGTGGGCCATGGGTTCCTCCAGGTGCAGGAGAATGCCCAGGATCATGTGGACAGAGTGTGTAGCCAGTTCCTGGATGATGAAAGCATTGATGCTATTGACTGCCCCGCACATTCCCCAGACCTGAATCCAATTGAGAACCTCTTGGACGTTATGTATTGGTGCAACCAACACCATCAAGTAGAGCCACAGACCGTCCAGGAGCTCTCTGATGTCCTGATCCAGGTCTGGGAAAAAATCTCCCAGGGCCACCATCCACTGTCTCATCAGGGGCATGCCCAGACATTATCAAGAGTGCGTACAGGCATGTGGGTGCCATACACACTACTGGGTCACATTATGAGTTGCCGTGATTAAATTCACACAAGCTGGATCAACCTGTGATTTCAATTTTTGACTTTGATTTTTGGTGTGATGTTGAATCCAGCCCTTAATGGGTTGGTGATTTTGGTTTCCATAGACCGTTGTTACGTCATTTTGTTCTCAGAATACAAACTTATCACAAGGTCCAGCCTATGCCATTCTTTTAGATGAGGCTAAAAGAAATCCTTTGTTCTATGATAGCAATGCATATGAGTATACATATTTATACACCTGTTTTAAATATATCTATAAACAGATATACAGCATATCTATCTATTCACATATAGTGTGTATATATATATATATATATATATATATATATATAATATTCTTTAATAATTCTTTGCAATTATATAGCGCTTTTCTCACTACTCAACCCGACACAGACATGCGTGGGACACAAGTTCAATGTAGATTCTTGATTTTATTTTCTTTTTCCCATGTGATAAACACCTTCCCCGTTCCCCACAAGTGTGAAACAGTCCAAGTACAAGCACAGCACAATACCATAAGTCTCTTTCTTCACTCTTTCCTTTTCCTCCTTCACTCCTCAGGTCAAGCTTCGTCGCTCCTCCTCCCGACTCTAGCTGTCCAAGTAGTGGCTGCTGGCATCTTTTATAACGCACCCAGAGGTGCTCCACGTGCTTGATTACTCGTTTCCGGCAGCACTTATGAGTGTGGTGGAAGAACTGCCCATAAGGGCTCAGCATCTCCTACTGCAACTGCCCCTGGTGGCGCCTGTGGATCCCAACAGGGCTGCACAACACTCCAACTCCTATGAAGCCCTGCGGGAGTCTGAGGCACCGCAGCAACCCAGGGGGTTGCCATCTAGCTTCCCCTGTATATATAGTGACACCAGTAGGGGAACGTGACAGCCACCCAACCTGTAACAGATAGACACAAGAGGCGCACTTACAAAAAAGTTAATGCTTTTATTTTCTTTTCTTCTCAGCACAGCACCTAACACAGTGCACAAATCACCAAAATAGCTCAGTCCCTGCTTTCTTTTCCATCTTTATTCTTTCCTTTTCTCTCTTCTGCCACCTCTACTTCTTCCTTTGCAAGCTCTGTCATACTCCTCCAGACTCCGGCTCCCAGAATGGAGTGATGCAGCCCTTTTTATATTGTACCCGTATGTGGTCCAGGTGCTCCTTGATGAACTTCCTGAATGTCCAGACGCCATCTCATGTCCTGTGGGAGGTATTGCCTCTCTTGCCGTCTTTTCATCCTCCAGGCATCCCAGCTGGGGCTCTTCCACCACTATATATATATATACAAGTGAATTTCCCCTTGGAATTAATAATCTATCTATCTATCTATCTATCTATCTATCTATCTATCTATCTATCTATATATATATATATATATATATATATAATCATAAAAATTCTTCATAGTGACTTGCAGAGTTGAGTATGTTGTGTTTTGGGTAGGTTTGGGCTAAGCAATTTTTGTGTTTCAAATTTCTGTGTTTTGGTTTCATTTGTCATATCAAATGTGAAATCAAATTGTGTTATTTGCTTAAATTTCTTTTTTATCTCATTATGTTATTTTACCCCTACTTTTATTTTGTCTTTCCTTTATGGGGATGGGGTACAGGGCACAGAGTTATCATAGCTCAGGAGTAATGCTTGGGTTAATCTAGTTACTTTATAATTATTACTATTATCTTTATTATAAAATATCAAGAGCTGCTAGCCCAAACCTAAAGAGACTGGAGGTATCTCAGAGGTATTTCTCAATGCATATATTGAGTTAATTACAGACCTGAATCAGTCAGTAACTAATAGATTTAATGCTACAAAAGTTTGCCTCCATTTCAGCTGTAGGACTAATCTTCTTCATCTTTGTTGACTGCTCTCTTCCATTTTATATCCATTGTCCATGTATGTCATTCTTTCTTTTGGTCCCCACATCCTCACACTGATTCTACATAGACAGTCTTACAGTCCCTTGGATCCTCAATGTATTTAAAAAATGGCTTGATTCTGGTGTTTTCTGGTAACTTCAATTGCACTGTTTTGTTTTGATACCCCCAATATCGTAATGCTGTCTGTGTTTTTGACTCATCTTCTGATACTGCTGCTGCTTGTGCATGCATCTCCATATGCATTTTGAAGTCATGTGTGGAGTCCTTTGGGATTTCCTCCTTCACAAAAAAAATTCTGTCATAAAATGGTGCTGAAATAACATGCTCTTATTAGTCATTTTTTCTTATTGAATTGATTTCCTCTCATGTACTCATTGCTTTTTTTATTTGTTGGTCTCGGTAGAGACACTTAGTGGGAGATCACTACAGAGCTGATCGGCAATGTCTATGTCCCCCTGGAAGCATTTTGCTCTCATCTCATACTGTAGCACCCATGTAACCATTTTCATGTGCATGTTGATATCATTTGTGAATGTCCTCCAATGGGATGTTGTCCTACAAAACAAATTCCATGACCACATAAGGACATGTGTTGATACAACATGCGATTGTCAGACATTTTCTTACTCTGAACTATGTACGTGTAACTTTGGCAGCTGATGAAATTTTTCATTGAGGTATGTGACGACACAAAGAATGGTTATTTCATGGAGTTGGTCATTTCATGATAATTACAATGTGCCCCTCACTTTATTCTATGGCCCCAGAGAGTGGCAATGCATTGCATGTTGGTTGAACATTCAAGTAAGAATTTCACCGTTCACTGTTCTTGTGACATGACTACTACTACTACTACTTACAGTTCTTATAAAATAAACATTAATTACTTTCATGTTTTGTATGTACCTTTTAAGAGCTGTTTTTCCCTTTTCTTAAAAAAATGCCTTTTTTCCTTTACCTTAACCTTCATTTTTGTCTACTGTTTTTACTTGTTCAGTGTGTGTGTGCACATTTATCAAATCTGTTTAGATGGCTATGCACAGGGAAATTGATGCCTTTTTATAAACAAAGCATATACAGAGTAGGGGAATAAACAAATAATTGAAATACGCTTGTTTACACTTTTCCAGACTGGATGAACTAGAAGGCCATTGTTTAATTATCACCACCTCGCCACTGTTTGCTTTTGCTGTTTCGTTTATGATATGCTGGAAATGTGCTTTCTCACCTCACAAAAATGCAACTTTACAGATTTTTTTTCTCTTCTTTGGCTCTTCATGCTTTGTCTGACTACAGAGCTGTGAAGTGCAGCTTGTGCAACTCTTTTGTTCCCTCCAGAGGAAAGAATCAATAATCATCATAATCCTTAAAACAAACAGGCGATCCCAGAGTCCCAGAACAAATCCTGTGCTTTCCTCTGAAAGCACCTGTTTTTTTACCCATGAAGCTAAGGGTTTGACTGCTTTGATTTTTCACAAATATTACCTTAAAGTAATGAATACAAGTAAAAAGAATATTTTGACTTAGTAGCAGAGATGGCTACTGGGCTTCAGTTGCAGTGTATAATCTGTGACAGGTGTCTGGTCACACTTACAGGTAATCTAACCTAGACACCGTTAAAATATCTGATTACGCCAACAGTAATTTCAGGAAAACCAATACTAACTTCTATTACACAAGACAATATAAAATACATTTAAAAGATAAACGAACATAACAAAATCTAAAAATATCAGGAATGAATTTCCTTTTTTTTTTAAAGGGAAACACACAGTCCACACTCTAAAAGTCCATCAAAAACATGAATTGGAGGTTACAACCTTTAGTGGTGCAGAGTCTAGTTTGCACACTGTTACCCCAACAATTAATCATCCACCGATGCACTCTGTTCACCGGACACTTGTTTCCCAACAGAAGTTTTGTCAAATCGTGGAATCCCTTTCAGCATCTCCTCGTCGTTCTTTTTCTCCACTCTGGGCTCCTTGTGTTGCTGTGATCTAGGCACCCCTCACTTCTCGTCTGCCAGCTTTGCTCGTCCTTTCATGCAGCTTCCCTCTCTCGCTGGACCCACAGCTGTCTTCTTGTGGAGCTGCCTCTTCCTCCCTTGGGGTAGTCTTGCCATCTGTATCCCTCACGTCGCACCAGCAATGTACTCCAGTCTGCCAGTGAGCCCCTGTGCTCTCTGTGAGTATCTTGGCAGCGTTCTCAGTGGACCGTCCCTACCCTCCCTTCTCCTGCCCAGAAGTTTAAATCTCCTTCAGTCCCTGCCTTTGTCAGTCCTGGACAATCGGTTTAAACAATGGCACATCTAAATTTTCTAGGTTTAACAATTAATGAAAACACAAGTTTAAAAAATGCATTGTTACCAACCATGAATGAGTACAGATATGCTGATTAGAAACCAATATTGTCATACATGTAATCTCCAAGTCAGGTAAATACAGACATCCTCCAACTACAACATCCATGACTTTGTATTGTTTCTGTACTCAACCAGCCAAAACTTTAAAGCGGTGACTCCTTTGCAAGACAGCAAATTCCTACAATCTGCAGACAGCCATGACAACAATTAGTAACGGGATTACCCAGGAAATCAAAAAAATGTCTCCATCTGACAAATCCATGCATCATCCATTGTCAGACCTACTTAATCCTGTATAAGGTCACAGAGAGTGAAGCCTGTCCTGACAACCCTAGGTGGGGCACTAGCACAACTCAAGACATTTTTCATATAATGGCTATTATAATTTGGCAAACATCCTTACGCATTTGACTTATTAAAACATTCAACACTCTTATTACAATAAAATACAATACAATACAATTTATTTTTGTATAGCCCAAAATTACACAAGAAGTGCCACAATGGGCTTTAACAGGCCGTGCCTCTTGACAGCCCCCCAGCCTTGACTCTTTAAGAAGACAAGGAAAAACTCCCAAAAAAAACCCTTGTAGGGAAAAAATGGAAGAAACCTTAGGAAAGGCAGTTCAAAGAGAGACCCCTTTCCAGGTAGGTTGGGTGTGCAGTGGGTGTCAAAAAGAAGGGGCTCAATACAATACAATACACAGAACAAAACACAAGTAATCCTCAATATAATAGTGCAGTAGAAAAATGATAAGTACAGAGCAGAATTTAATGGTAGATGATATCACATAATATGATTTGGATTTGCCTATTACCATTTGCCTGGCACCTTCATCTGAGAGGACTTACAAGATGTGTATTTTTTATGAATTACAGCATAGTGCTTTAGCCAACGCCTCATACTGCCTGCTTCAGGATGACAACTATAGTAGCAACACATTTTAATACAGAGCACAAGAAGCTTAGAACTACTGTAAGTTCACATGCTCAAAGAAAATTTGCAGTTTAAGAAAAACAGTATTTAGTTGTCTGTTGATCACATCAGTATACCTTTAGACATTCCTGGGAAGAGCAGCAGGGTTGAAGTCTTAAGCAGTTCAAAGGTTCATTAAACTATGGAACAATACAGATGGTTTCAATCTAATAAGAGCCATTAGCTTGGAAAACTTTGAATGTTTTGTTTGAAATATTCTAAACTTTTCATCTTCATGTATTCACTTTAACCTTATTTTGTAAGAGCCAAAAATGATCTGGGCACAAACGAGAGCATCCTCACTAGCTGCATCCCTGTGTGGTATGGAGGCTGCACCTCTGCGTGGTATGGAGGCTGCACTGCCTCCTGTATCCCTGCAAGGTATAGTGAATGCAGCCAGTAAGATCATTGGTGCCTCGCTGCCCTCCCTTAAGGACATTTTCCACACCCGCCTCACCCATAGAGCCATTAGCATTGCTGGGGTCTCTTCCCACCCCATACATTCCCTCTTCAGCCCCCTCCACTTAGGGAAAAGGTACCGGAGCCGCCAGGCCTGCTCCACAAGACTGTCAAACAGCTTTATCCACCAAGCTGTCAGGATGCTGAACTCTGTCCACTATCTTCCCCCCTTGCCCCCCTAGAATGTAACAAGAGTCATTATCTACAAAGTACCCTACTTCAGCTGGTATTATATAAAGACTCAATATTACATCTGCTTCTAACTGTCTGTCTTTTTATACATCTCATAAGCTATTCTATAATGCACTGTCTCACTTTTTACTGTAAGTGGCTTTTGCACTACTGATTATTGCACATTGTACTTAGGTTTACTTTACAAGTTCTAATTTTATTTATCTTCTATGTTATACTTATATACTTTTTTTATATTTTATATTTTATTGTACTCCGAAGATGAGAGAGAAACAGTATTTCGATTCTTCTGTATGTTCTGTACATATAGTGAATTGACAGTAAAAGGCAATTTGATTGATTTGATTTGACTACATTTCAGGTGTGAGAAGCAAGACAATCAGACTAAACTCTCTCGGCTAACAGTAGCATGAAACTAAAACTTTTTCATTTGTGCTTTTTAGATTTGAAAAATAAATGTTTCATGTGACTGGATACCACTGTAAAAAAGTAATATAGTACTCTAAATAGTGTGAAAACAAAGGAGCTACCCAGAGAACAGGAAAAGTGGTACCAGACATTTGATAAATTCAAAAGAAATGGCTGCCAAAGGCAGTACAATGCAGCACCGTTGCCCTGTGTGTCATTCAATCTCAGGTAAATGCTGATCCCTTTATTGTCATGCATGCAGCTAATCTGCTTACCCATGCAATCACAACATCTATGTATGGTCTTTCTTTCTTTCTTTCTTTCTTTCTTTCTTTCTTTCTTTCTTTCTTTCTTTCCAGAAACTCAGTCATTTGGGAAATGGTTTCACTTATTAAAATTCCCTTTGTAGCTCCACATCTGAATTTTCACTCAGTTCCCTGTACAGGGTGGTTGCATCTAAATTTAACTGATAGCTATCATGAAAGAGTAAAATTACATTTGAGCTCATCTCTCCAGAATAATAGCAGCCACACTAGCTCTTGAGGCAAATATGAGTAAAAATGTAAAAAATAAAAGCAAGATTTGCCATTTTATGTTATAAGCATTTTCATCTATACAAGCACCACTCCTTTATTTTTAAAATTGATTTCTTCTTTTGTTTTCTGTATAGACATGAGATCAGAGGGTTCATAGCAGTCTGTTGCCAACTGCATGATTCTCTCTTTAATTGATGTCCCAGGAGTTTGCATAACTAGGATTCTACTTACTGTTTTTCTGTTGACTAAATTAATTAGTGTGACAGGGGATCTGGCAAGCAAGGGACCTCAAAGGAGGAGAGCACTAGTCAAGGGGCCATGAGGTAAAAATACAGTCGTATTTAAGAAGAACTCAGTAAGGTTAGAGGAATTCCATTCAAAAGAAAATGTGGTAATCAGGGCAGAAGTCCCTTTAGGTACCTGCATAATGACTTGCTGAAATTACAAGGACAAGATGAGTGTCCAGAAATGGAGTCATACATATAGTAATTCAAGTGCCTTTATGGACATAGAAGAGACATTTCAGCAAGAAGTGCTCCAGTTGTGTTGGTTAAGGTATTAGTAGATGTAGTAGTAGAATAGTGTACTGAGTACATGGACATTATTTAGTGATTTTTTTTTTTTGCGATTTTTAATCCATTATTTGTCATATACAGTTTCTTATATTAGGAATTTATCAGTTTTTGCATATCTTAACTTACTCTCCAGAGAATATTTTGGGGTCAGAGAGTAGGGATAGCTATTTTTACAGCACCCCTGGAGCAACTGCAGGTTAAGAGCCTTGCTCAAGGGCCCAACGGAGTAGTATTCCTTCTGTCACTGCTGAGATTCAAACCAAAAACCTTCAAGTCACCAGCCCAGATCCTTTAGCTACAGAGCCACCACTCCTCCCACTGCCTATTTGGTAGTAGGCAGCTATGGAGCATTCTGGAGGTGATTCCCTTTAGCATAAAGACAAGCATGAAGGCACTATTGTTTTTTATAGAACAACTTCTTAGACTATTGGATAAATGGACACACTGTGCAAGTGTTCATAAAGTTTAGAAGTGAACTGTGGCAAAGACTCATTGGAAAAAAATGTGGCAAAGGCTCATTGGAAAAAAATGTTCTTCAGCCCAGTGTTGGAGAATAAATGGATTTAAGAAAGGGACTGTTTGTGGAGACGTGAGTCAGCTTGATAATGAAATCGGAACCCTAAGTGAGCAAAGACCCAGTAAGGTTAATGTGTGCACTTTTATTTATTTTATTGTTTGACCACCTTTATAATTGTTTCCAGGGTTATAGTAATCACTTCAGTTTTGGATATAAGGGTTTTTCATTTATTTTGTTTCAGTTAAGGAGGCTCCAGACATGTCCATGCAATATTTGGTCCAAATGAATCCCTGTCAAGAATTATTCTGAGCATTTGTTTTTGCTTTCGGAAATTATGTCAAATGTGTTAGAAAGGGAAGAGTAATGTCACATAGTAGGCTGTTTTACAGAGTGCTTTAAAAATTCATTAGTAACCGCAAAGCTCCAAGTAACTTTGACTTGGAGCCATGAACCTTAGTGACACCTGAATAATCTTGTCTTGATTATAAAGTATACAATAACTGTGATTAAAGAAATATGTGTCATTAGCCATCAACCGGCAGCACCCAATATGCAAGACTGGTGTCTTACTTTTGTGATCTGTTATTAATGTGCTATCAAATGCTTCATGGAGCTCTAATTTTAGCATGTTGAACACGCTCTGACTATGTTTCGCAAGAATGTGCCTCTCACTGCAAAACACACAAGGTTTTTTAAACGCATAAATGGCTGTTACAGAATTTTGGACCATGGTGTCTACAGTCCCCTTTTTTGGCGCCGTCCATGATGCTTGTAACAAAGGTGCTTCCTCTCCAGCTGCTGTTCAGGGGAAACTTTTCCTCATCGTTCTTTTCTTTTTTTCTCAGTGTATATGTGGCTTTGACATCCAAAAACAGGTTGCAAGACAATTTTAGCCTGCTAATGTACAAAAGTAATTAGATCGTCAATATCTGCCTCCCTGTCTTCCCTTTCTTCTAATTCATAATCTGAGTTTTGCCACTTATCTTGTAAAGAATATGGGAGCTTTGAGAGTATGGTATGGATATTTGGATTGCTGTTGAAAGCATCATGGCTCCTTGCATTGGCCATGGAGTCTATACAGCTGTCAAGAAAGGTTGCATAGTCTCTAAGAGCCTCTCCATCATTCTGCTTTATATGAGGCCACTTCAATGCTTTATCCATGTATGCATCAGCTATGAATATTTGGCTGCCATAGTAACTTTCAAGTTGCTTTTTGGCCTTTGCATAGCCTTGACTTGATGGTAGTTGTGCACATCCCATAACCATTTCATGAGCAGGACCTCTGGTATATTAGATTAGGTAATCTAATTTATCTTGAGGGTTCACTAACACATCGCCTACAGCATGATCAAAGGCCCTGATGAAATCTGCACAAGCCAACGGATCACCTACAAATAAAGGGACCTGTCTGTGTGGTACTTCACCACGCGGTGCAGGAGGTGCAGGTGCAAGGAGCTTCCTTTTTGTAACTTTTTGTTGGGATAACATTTTAGCCATTTCAGCGACTGCCTTCTGTCATTCGGCTTGATTTTGCATGAGCACGTCAACCAGATCGTGTCTGTAACTCTGCGAGTAGGCCCCTGCGTTAGTAGCAAGTTGTTCCAATCATTTGTGCTTTTCTGCTTTAGACTCGAGCACGTGAAGCCTTTGTAGGATTCTATCGAGTTCTGACTGTTCAAGTGTGACTGTCGATGAAGACTCTGGGGCCACAGCACTTAGTTGGGATGACGAGCTGCATTTACTATCGAGAACGAGCTTCAGCTGAGAGGTTTGTAGAACTCTTAATTCTGTGCGGACTCTACCTTGTAGCTGTAACTCATTGAATTGATTACCAAGCCGTTCATTAGGAGGATCTGATAAAAAAACTCTTCATATCAGTAAGCCATGCTTCTGTAGTATGACTAAATTCATTCCAAATCTTAGAGTTTTCTGTGAGTGCCATTTTCTGTTTTTTGATTGCGCTTTCTTTACTTAGCATAGGTATTACTCTTCCATACAGTTCTTAAGCCTGACTATGCGTCTCACGAAAGGTTTCAAAACTGCTGTGCTATGTCGGTGAAATTTTTAAGAGCGTCTTTAAGGCTTTCAATTTCAGCCATAATATCACAAAGTTGATTTTGCCTTTTCGTTATATGATTTTTAAGATCCTTAAGCACATTCCATGGATTCAAGTCTGTAATTCAATCACTCCCTGTAACTTCACTTGAGCTAACTTCACTTGGACATCGACATCTATACAACAACGTGAGACAGCTCGTACCCAGGTAAGCGAATTGTTAGCAGCAGCTACAGCACAATCGAGATGTTCCAACGATGAGGACGAGTCAGGCATTCTTAACTCAGGCAAAAGCACAAGCTATTATGGTGCCTTTATATTTTAACATAGTCTCCATAGTAAAGAAAAGTTCTGATTTTAAGAAAAGTTCTGTTTAAGGCTTATATGTCTTGTTCGTTTCTTTAAGTTTTCCAATACAGTTGAACCATTTCTAAAACGGTCAGAAAACTGTATAGCTATCCCACTTACAAACTGCAAGTGGCTTTCAATCCATGCTAGCAATGAGACTAATTCTAAAAAACTGACTTGTATCACAGTTATAGCTGAGAAGGTTCTATCTTATGTTAACTTACGGGGTGTAAAAGACTATACCATAACCTATAGCTATGAGAAAAAAAATGTATTCTATTCAAATTAGGCAAACACTAATATGAGTTTAACTTAAAGCATTCATTTTCTAACTTTGGCTCATACATTGCAGTAAACTGAACCAGAACTCGTCTGAAAACACAATGCAGTGACATTCATACTGCCATTGGTGGCATTCCTGGCACCAGTCTTAGCACCTGTGGTTGAGTGTCAAGGATATCTAAAGTAATGAGTGGCAAGCAAGAGTGTGCAAGCAGAATTACATGAGATGTCGGTCCTCATGTTCATTTATTTATTGGGGCACTACATATCCCTCATTTTGGTGAGTCCAACCCCCCACTACCCACTGACACTGTACTCTTATCACTGTGCTTGCATTCTGTCTAAAATGAGTGCTGAAGTCTGAGGAAGATAATCTGCCTTCCCAAATTCCCACAATTCTCCCCCACTCTTCCCTGGGGCATGTTTGGTCCCTAAGGGTACACTAACTGTCAGCAGTCACCCAATGAGGTTCATTTTGCAGGCGCCTTGTATTCCCACTGTGGGAAGTCCAGGGGGCGTAAGTCACACACATCATTTGTATATGTGCTGCACTAATAACTGTTTTCACACTCTAGCATGGCCTGACCAGCCTGAAAGTTTCAGACCAATATGACACATTTTTCCTAGGGTTGCAATTTAAATGGCCAGCCTCAGAGTATTAACACTGGCTAAAAGGAAGAGACTGTAAACATCGCATTTTTATATGTAGATCACATACTGTACACACCTCCTAACCTTGTGCATATGGCAGTAGTCATTAGTGGCTGTCCATTTTCTTTCTTTCTTTCTTTCTTTCTTTCTTTCTTTCTTTCTTTCTTT
>JANRMT010062813.1:21986450-22015092 GCA_026402145.1 Polypterus bichir lapradei | reverse complement strand
GTACATCGGTTTTGGTTAGCGCAGGGAAGTCACCTACCAAATTTCGTGAAGATGGGGTCAGCCTTCTACCTAAACGGGAAGTTTGAAAATTGGTGACGTTGGAAAGTTCAATATGGCGGCCGACAGTGGCGTCATACCATCGAAATAAGTACATGCATCGGTTTCGGTTAGCGCAGGGAAGCCGCCTACCAAATTTCGTGAAGATGGGGCCATAAATAAGAAAGTTCAACATGGCGGACGTTGTCGACCGTTATCGACCGTTATGACCGTTACGTGTAGAATTTCGAAATGAAACCTGCTTAACTTTTGTAAGTAAGCTGTAAGGAATGAGCCTGCCAAATTTCAGCTTTCTACCTACATGGGAAGTTGGAGAATTAGTGATGAGTCAGTCAGTCAGTCAGTCAGTCAGTCAGTGAGTGAGGGCTTTGCCTTTTATTATTATAGATATATATATTTTTTTTTTTTTCAATTTTTTTATAAATAATTATTTAGGAAAATAATGAGTACCGTATTATTAAATGGCTTTTTTTGTGCTTCTGCATTTTCATCTTTAGTAAAAATCATAACAGTATGCATTTGAGGACAAATTGATTAATAGGATAGTTATCACATATGTACACTTGAGCAAATTGCTTCTGGTTCAGTTGGAATAGTTTCTAGGCCAAGGGCTAACCTATAGTCAGATCAGGGACACCAAAGTAGAACTCTGCCCAGCTGTTCCTAATGTCCTTATAACTCATTCTCACTATTTGTCTTAAAGAGCTATCACACAATAGCAGTAACCTAGCTACTGTAGATCACCTTGATAAAATACCTGTTTCAAACTATGTGACTTACTGCAGCCTTGCACCCAATACTGTCATGATAACTCCTGTTTTGTCATGGTCATAACAGGATTAAGAATGTGAGGAATGATGGATGAATGGATAAACTCACTAACCATTAAAGTAGTCAAGTATTCTTTAATAGCACTTTTTATGCTGTGTGTAAAAGGAGATATTGTCATTTAAGTCAATAGAACACAACATCTACAGTAGGTGAGCTAGTGAACTGAATGTAAGTCAGTGTGAGAAAAGAATACTAAGAGGTAAGTCTTCAGACTGAAGATGAATGTCTCAAAAGATTTTACTTGACAAGAGAGTAGCAGAAATATAGAAGAAAAGACATCCATAAAGGTATCAGTCAATCAAAGAAGTCAATCCTCAAAAAAGCAGGTCAGCAGGGTTTTGAAGCAGCAAACATACTGGCTTCAGGTGTTTATATACTGTAAATTCAGCAAAGTATTTAATTTTTCTGGTGTCTTTCATGAAATATAATACATTCCTATCTCAGTTATTTAAATTTTTTCTGGCAAATAAAACAGGAATATTAAATGCAAAAAAGAGCAAATCATGCAAAATTATTTCTGTATAGCACAAGTCCTTTTTGAGTCGTTGCCTCATTTCTTTACATCCAGTGACATCTGTAAAGTGACATGCGTAATTAAGCACTGCAGCATTTCAAAATTGCCATACTTAGCTGTTATCCAATTAAGTACTTCTGAGTACAGTCCCCATCATGTCAGGCTTAAGTGCACTGTCTTTGGGAGATCTGCAAAACTCTTATCTTGAATTCCTTTCATGAATGTGCTTAAAGTCAGTCAGTCCAGTCAAAATGTGGAAAACAGAGCTGAGCATTCGTAGAGCTGCTATAAAATTTGGAAACAGGCTGATCGACTCCTGATATTGAAGAATATATTTTTTAGAAATTAAAATTACTGTTATCTGCACTCAATAGAGAGCCATTGATGTTTTCTAGCTATTTAACCCTTGAAATTCTGGAGGTTTGCTTAACACATTAAGATAGCACTACTCCATTGTGTCATTATACATTGGGTGGAAAACAATATAAGAAATTTGACAGACAGGAAGAGACCATTTAGTCATTTGATTACCTAATAGCTAAGTTGTCCTAAGGTAGCAAGTTGTCAATGTTTCTGCTTCAACTATTTCATTTGTCAGATTATTTCATATTCCCACAATCCTTTTTATAAAGCAGTGCTTCCTGTATTCCATTTTAAATACATTTCACTTAACTTCCTCGATTGGCCTTGAGTATATGATCCACTCTTTTACTGAATGTATTTTGCTGAGAATTTTGGAGAGCTGAATTAGATCTTCACGTACCTTAATTGGGTTAATTTCCTTAAGCTGTCATAATAGTGCCCTTTGGTCCAGAGATGTACTTGGTAACACTTTTCTTTACAGCTTCTAGAGTTACTATATTTTTGGAAGAACACCAGTTGTGCTTTATTGAATCTTTTTTAACTTGACATCAGGTGCAAAGGCTGCGGTGGGCTGGCGCCCTGCCCGGGGTTTGTTTCCTGCTTTGTGCCCTATGTTGGCTGGGATTGGCTCCAGCAGACCCCCATGACCCTGTAGTTAGGATATAGCGGGTTGGATAATGGATGGATGGATAGGTGCAAAGGTAAATAATGATAAATATATTATATACTGTTTATAAGGAAGTGTAACCTTGTCTGCTCCAGGTGCTTATTTGTTTAATCAGCTTTGTCTATCAAATACACTTAATTTGTATTTACTGTTTTTCTCATTATTTTAAGAACATGCAGTTTGAAGCAAATTACACAATGCAACACCCTTACCCATAAACAGATCCACCACATTTGATTTCTTCTATGCCTTTAACAAAATCTTAAACAATCACACACCTTCTTGCCACAGAAAATCTCAGTTGTGTTTCTGTATTATGAAGTATTTGCTTCAAAATGTTTTATCAAAATACTACAATATTTATTTTTTTTATTTATTTACTAGAGACTTTTATCAACTTGCAAACCTAAATACATGTGAGTGTTTGGAAGAAATAGATCACAAACTCTGGCAGCACAGTGGTTAGTGACAGAGAACAAAATAGTTAACAAAGGCACAATGACAGGGGATTGACAGGGTTCAGTCCAATTCAGTTTATTTTTGTATGGTGGTCTTTACGGAACAAATACTCAGTGCATTTGTGTTGTGATGTCTGGCTCCACAAACCTCAGGAAAGGGCTTTAACTCAACAACTAAGCCATAAAATTGTAATAAGTCTTAGGAACATAAAATAGGTCCTGAAATAACTAAAACGGCTTAAAACTGGGACACTGAAAAGAAAAAAAAAGACAATGCTTGTCAATTCAAAAAGAGAGACAGGAATTGTGAAAATTACAAAATATTTTAATAATGGACAAAGTATAGAAAGACTAGAAGCCATCGGACCCCAAAGAAGGTTCATGAAACACAGAACCCCAGGTAATTTTGCCAAGGTTCTTGCAATATCCTTCACTGCCACCTGATGTTGCAGCGACACTTTTCTTAACAGACATACAGCGTTCTTGTGCTACCATTCTTTTCTTGTCATCCATGTCATGTGGATACACCTCCTCTTAACAATAACCTGTCAGAGGCCACACCTCCAATTCTTTGGTAATGTATGACTTTCTGTTGAGCTCAAAGTGTATGAGTGTCTTTCTGATTAAAATAATCATTCAGCCAGGAAAAATGTTGTCAAGTGTCAGCATAGCTCACTGTGGTACTTTTATAGTCAGCCATGGCATACAGATAAGCCCCTGCTTAACGTGAGGAGGACCCAAAGCCCAATTTCATGAACGAGGTAGACACCAATTCAGAGTTGCGTTATGCACATTCAGGCATAACCTCCCGAATGAGACTAAAATCAAGGTTAAAGCTAAGTGGTGCATGAGTTTTTATGTGACAGTCAGACAACCCTTAGCATTTTATACATAAAGATTGACAAACTAAGGAAATTTTAAAAATGTTCAAGTCCAAAATATAAATCCATCAAGCAAAAATGTCAAACAAGAAAAATCAAAAGCCAAGAATTTACATAATCAAGGAAGCCAAAATCCAGAAATTCAAGACTGAGAACCAAATAACACGTGTAAGAACTAAGGCCTCAGAATTGAATTGAAACTTCTAAGGCCTTATACTGTATAGGCCAACAGCTGCAGCAGCTGAGGTCCCATCATCTTCAGATCAGCATACAAAAAAAAAGGGAAAATTATTGATGGAACTACTATGTTATAACAAAACTAACACAAATATAATTATTGAAAATTTAATGCACAGAATTAACATATTCAATAACATAAAACACAAAGGGATTTTTAAATTGTGAAAAAATAAAAAGAAAAGCTCATTTCTGGGACAAAGCCGTTACAGAGTCCTGATTGAACTATTGTAGCTTGCACAAGTTTCCAGCTAGAATATAATGAGAAAATTAATTCAACTAAATTAGATTAAACATATAGTAAAAAACAGAGCAATTTCAGTTTTTGTAATATAAATAAATCAAGACAATACAAGTCCATTAATATTACACTGAACAGATAACAACAGAGGAAAGGAAAACACAACTTTCAATTGGCTGGAGAATATAAACCTCTGGGGAGCTCATAGATGGCTGTAAAAGACAAGGTGACACTCAAAAGTCCAATAAAGACACAGATCTGGTGACCCTGTCAACCTGTCATCTGATCCTTGGCATTTTGTAGTATTATAAATGTGTGCTGGGTAGTCTAAATAAGAAGATTAAATCCTTTCATCATAGGATTCCAAAGCTTGAATATCTCAGCTGTCTCTTTCCTTTGGCAGAGCAATAACTTGGCGGTATAGCAGCAGCACTAAGTGCCATAATAGAATACGGAGAAGAGAAAGTGAACAAAGGAGAGTCAGTAACAGTTTAAAATGATTGTCACGCTTGTATTTTTGTGCAAATGTCCGGCAAATGGAGTTGCAGTATGAACAGCTAATCAGCAATATATTCCCGGATGAAGTAACGAGTCTTCAATCTGGATGTAAATGCGGAGACAAAAGGGACAACTCTTATATTGGTAGAGAGATCATACCACAGCTTTGGGGCCCTGTAGCTAAAAACTTGATCTCCTACTGTTATTGAAATTATTATTAGCAGAATGCCATGTTGAGATCATAACGTATTCTCCAATATGTATGTTTTGATAAGTTTAGATAAATAATTAGAGCCTTTTTAAAGTTTTATATAAGATTTTGAAATTGGCCCCAAACTTAACTGGAAGTTAGCATGAAGATTCATAGAAAGCAGTTATGTGTTGTAATGTGTTTGTAGTGCCGAATTCTAGTTGAGATACTAGGAGCAGCATTTCAGGAGGCAATTATATTTACACTCATTTGTTGTTCATACCTACTTGAAGGCATAACTAGTCAATGATTTATTATATTGAATCATGAATTCACAGCTAAAAATTTATTTCAATATGTCTGTCAAAAAATTAGTAGATGTGACCAGTGGTGTTAGGGGGAGTAGGGCATTAGGTACAGTTTTAAGAAGATCCTCTGGCTATTATGAGAAGGAGTGCACTCTGTTAGTGTTCTGTTAGCAGATAACTGGCAAAAAGAGATGGACCAGGAGGTGAAATCATAAGCAAAAAAATAGTATGGTGTCAAAGCCAGGCAGACAGCCTAATTGTGTAACTAAAAGCACCTGGCAATAAAGGCAGAAAGGAGAAGAAACTAATAGTGTTCACTTGTTTAGATATCCAAAAACTTGGACAAAGGCTGACCAGATGTTGTCACACAATACCACTTCCAGCAACACACCCCCTAATGATAATAATAATATTATGATATATAATATAATGATAATAATAATATAATGCCATCTGCACTATAGCAATGGGAATCCAAAATGGCAGGGTCCAGTTAAAAACAAAATGGCATCCTGGTAAATTAACAATATAATAAAATAATAATAAATAAGAACCAGTAATAAATAAGCAAAATTACAAAAAGAGAGAAAATGGAATTCAGTATATTGTAAAGCAGGGGTGTCCAAACTTTTTCACTGGGGCCACATACAGAGAAATATGTGAAGGGCTGGGCCACCCACTAATGGTGAGGTATATTGCCTCACCCCCTGTGTATTAAGCTAGCATAATCAATCAAATATAGGTAAATTATGCTTCATAGTTGAATATGCTTAAAGAAAAAACTGCATCACAGCTTTCCATTAATGGATTTTCATTTGTTGTATTACAAAGTGTTCTCATCACATTCAATCGAGTAAAAATCAAAAGCACTAGCTTTATCTGACACTTGATGTTTTAAGTTAGCTGACAAATCTTCAGTTCGCCACACAACTGGGTTTGTGGACATGCAAACGTTGTTGAATTCCTGCATTTTCTCTGGGCACATTATTCCTGCAACTTTAGTCAGGCACTGTTTTATGAAGTCACCATCTAAGAAAGGTTTCTTGTGACGGAAGTGAGTTGCACTACCTTGTAACTGGCTAATGTGGCATTTTCTTGTGTTTTGTTAGCATGGAAAAAATACTGTTGTTGAGCTAGCAGACTAACTGCCATTTGCTTAACTTTGTGTTCTCGCTTGGCACCAGTGTAGGACATGTAGGTCAGATGTTTGGTTTCGTAGTGTCGACACACATTATACTCTTTCATCACTACAATAGTTTAATTTGCAAATCAAATAGACACACTTGCCTTTGACTTCTAGGAAGAAATATTAATTTTCCCACCGTGTCTGAAATCTTCTGCACTCATTTACTATTGTGCTTTTCTCTGATTCTGCCATTTTTGGTCACCCGTAGCAAAATTGTTCTTTGGTTGCACTTGTTTGTGAAGACGCTGCCTTGATCAAGACAGTAGCTCAGCCTTGTGTTAAACCTAAGAAGTACAATACAGTTAAGAACAAGTTTCATGTGCGGGCCATATTTCATTATATTTTTAGAATTTGCTGCGGGCCAATTAAAAATGGGCCACGGGCCACAGTTGGCCTGCGGGCCGTAGTTAAGACACCCTTGTTGTAAAGCATAAAACAAAATGCAGAACCCCAAAGAAAAATGTATTTAACCTAGGAAAAAATAAAAGTTATTAACATTCATAACACTTAGAGGACATAATTTCTTTTAAATATCACCAGAACGGTTGTATAGGGAAAATTGCTATAAGCCAGGGTTATTTCTCCACAACCTAACATGCTAACGCAAGTTCACTAGCTGGTTCTTTAATGGATAGGGCTCAAGTGTGCTGGAAATCTGGGGCTGCCATAGGGCAGTCAGGAAGGAAGGAAGGAAGGAAGAACACAGGACTTTCTGGGTAGGTACCTTCAAAAGCAGCCCCTTTGAAAAAGATCCATCAAGCTTGAAGGTGAGAGTGGCAAGTGGTGTCTGACTAGGAGTCGGTGTGACCAGGTATCTTGCTAAAAACTGAAAGAAATTATGGAGGTGAGTATGAAGAATATCTGTAATTTATTTAGACTACTTTGCACAGATCTGTTTTCACAAAAAATGCCAAATTAAATCCACTGTTATTCAGTGTTATTTAACGATAAAATACGAAACCTTCCAAGGATGTGAATTGGCACTGTAAGTCAATTATGGCTTTTCAACTACTAATTTCCCATTGTAATATATTTGACAATCTGTAGTGCTATATTTAATATTACAACTTTGCATGAATGAGAATTTTAATTCAAAAGTTTTATTTTTCTATTTCCATAAAGTCTATAAAACAATCTGAGCAAATCAGAGTCACAGAGAGTCTACCACAGCAACTTCAGGCAAGTCAGAAAGTAACCCTAGATGGGGCACCATTATTCTTATTAGTAGTTTAATATTTTTACATATCAGTTGACAGTTACTGTTACTCAACTGGAATGTGAATATAAAAGAGAGTGAAGGATTAAAATGGGATCTTTCTAGCACCTAGCTGAATTTACTGTCAGCTTCTGATGCTGCAGACAGGAATGTTAACAAAATTAACAAAGCAGTTGCAGTACTGCACTGTAATACCACCTTGAAATCACCATACTGACATACATCTTATCTTCTTTATGTTTCTGCAGATATGTTGTTCCTTAAAAAGGATGGCACTGTTACAGATCTTTCGAAAAGACAAATTAATGCAGAGCTGCAGTAATAGTGCAGCACATAGTGCCATGCTGTGTCAGAGATCCGGATATCAGGTTAACTGAAGCAAAATGAAACAGTACTGCCAGCATTAGATATCATTGTGTAAAGAAACTTGCCACTCTGCAGTGGGACAAAAATAAAGCAGAGACCAATAATACGTATGTGGGCAGTTCAACATGGGGTTTGTAATGGGAACCATGAAACTGGATAATGCCATCACACTTTTCACTTAGACATATAATACAGGCAGATAACGGCTTCTTTACTTTTATCTTGTGGCCTTTTAAATTCTAAAATTGCAGGTATTTACACATAAAAAGTATAAATAAACAGTGCATACCAACAAGATGAATTCTACTTTTTATCACTTTATATGTTGATTATAGTGCAAAGAAATACCCCTTGGGTTTATCTGTCTCATTTTCTTAGCTTACCTTAAGCAACATTCAAAGTTATAAGCACATTGAATGAAAATATAAAGGTAACAATGTACAGTTGCACTCAAAATTATGTAATTATCCATTTACTTCATAATTAAAATGGTAAAATAAAAATATTCTTGTCACAGAGAGGAATTGCATTCATTAATGTGTGAAAGTGTGAAACTAACAATTACTGAGTACAAAGTAACCTGTTTGTGATGATAATTACATGTCTAAGACCACAGTATAATTTGAATTTAAAAAAAAAATAAGCATAAAATTAAGCTTGAAGTCTTTTAGGGGCAGGTATTAGTGCCACCTTCAGGGGTAGAGAAGCAGAGTTACAACGGGCCAAGTGGAGAGGACTGGGTAATTTAGTGTTACACTACACGAGTTTTCATACGATTTTCAGTTATGGCTTTCATTTACATAATCTTAAGAGAATTACAAAAAATTATAGACAGTCAGAGCATATAGCCATTATCAATACTTGATACGTGATAGACCCCCGCAGCTTGGTCAGTGTGCTCTTAGAAACCCCTGTAACTCTCTATGGCTTGCTATGACATAAGTCATCAGGGTGGACTGTACTGACGAGTGTGCAGTCACAAGTACAATGCAAATATTTTTCACAAACAGTGGAGAACAAGTGCAGCTGCAGGAAAAGAAGTAAAGCGAGTGTTCAAGACAGTGGTAACAGAGGAGAAGCTTATCAGTCTTTAGAGTAAGCACAGGTATTTCTATATTTTATATTATTTTTACATGCATACATATTGATTGGCTTCCAAAATGAAGTGACCACTTGATACTTTCATGGTATAATATGAGATTTGAAACAATGATGAATATTTGTGAAGGACTCATGTAACCAATCACCCCTGTGATGCCTAGTTATTTAATTTGACACCCTCATAGGCAACAAGACTGTTATATTAACATGTTGTTAATACCTGTATTTTGCGTATTTCATATTTTTTCTCATTATGATTCCATTTCTGTGGTTTATTTTTTTAAATTTTGACGTAATTGAAGAATTTCAATTATTTTAGATTTATAACGTTCTTTTGAACCATCGCATGACTTGATTCATCATGCATGTTTGTCATGAAAATTATGATATTTAAACACATTGGTCACTTCATGTATTGTTCTTCGTTGGATAAAACTTATTGCCAATTCTTTCAGGCCCTAGTGCTAGGTTTATTCCTGTGGTTTTGACTTTGCTATGCCCCTGTTTACATCTAACCCTTTTGTTTTGGTTCCTGACTTTTTATGATTACTCAGTTCGGACGCCCTGCCTCATCTGACTATGTTTCATTTTGTTTACCAGCCTTCTCCTGGTCATTTTTCACACACTCACGATAATGTTCAAACATGCTCTGTGTTCCCACAGAGTCTCAGCAGCTACTGTCATTAACTTTGATACATTCTCTGACTGAAAGTTGTGTCTGGTTCTGCAGTGGGTCACCATCCTTATATTGTGAACCTAAAGAAAACTGAGAGTAGCTGTGGAATGTGAGAAAGACTGAAAAGCAGTTTCTAAGGCCAGCCAGCTCCATGGTGTCTGGCCACCCTGTCATTTAAGATCATTTTGATGTTTTTATATTAGTCATATTTTTCATTCTGGTCATCAAATGTTTATGACCTTATTAACTTGGCATTACCAAAGATGCTTTTCTGTTGCTTGGTGCTTATATTACTTGTAATGTTAGGCATCATCCTCCAGGCCGCCATTGCACCCATCTGAAATGTAAATAGCTATAAAAATAAAAAATAAACAGTTGAGAATTTCATATTTCTAACTTCTGTTTTGTGACTATCAAGAATATGTTTTCATTAAAACACATATTAAGTTTGTAATCCAAAAATGAAACAAAAAAACAAGTGGTGATCACACAATTGGACAAATTTCCACTAAGGGAAAAGCTGTAATGGTAGTTGATAAACTGAAATTCTTGAAGATGTATTTTTATTTCTTTAGTAGGAGTGGATTTTTAATTGTATTTAAAGTTCAGATAAGAAAGATTTCTAACTCTTATCCTAAAATAAATTGGCATCAATGAAATAATTATTCTGAAACATTCACAGAGAATTCACAATGTAAGAGTAATGTATACCAGGGAATCAGCTTGACATATAAATTCACACCACAACAAATAAGGAAAAAAAATAAACAAACAGCATAACATACTGCAACATGGCATTCCCCCGTCAATTAAAAGTCACCATGGCTGAAGCCTATGCTGACAGCATTGAATGCAAGGCAAGAACTAACTTTTGATGGACCTCCAAACAATTAGAGGGCCCACCCACATTTACACCAGGCCAATTTAAAACTACCAGCTCACCTAACCAGAGTATATTTGGATATGTGGGGGGAAAAACTGGGGTACCAAAAAATAAGCATGCAGACATTGTAAGAATAGTGGGTTATTACTTCTGTACTGATCATTTCTGTGCATGATGGTTATATTTTATAAATTCTCAATAAAAAATTGATCATAAATTATGGTTGGTGTCATAGTCAGCTTTCCCAGTAGTCTGTCCTTCTAAATTTTAAATTGTGTAAAATTTCTCAAGAAGTACTATTGTATACAAAGGAGTTTGGGAATCTGTGCTGCAGGTGAAGTGGAAACATTGACAGCTTTTAAAAGATGAGCTATCAGACAACCTAGCTATCTGACTAAACAAACATGAATTGACTGAATCGTCACCTCTCATTTGTCAAGCTTCATATATTATTAATCCTAGAACAACATCTTGAGGTTACTCTCTTTACAGGTTATATCGGCTTTCATTAATCTATAATCAGAACAACAAGGTGAAAACTGTCTCTTGGTAATAAGAACATGTTCTCCTCAAGTTCGCCAACCTGGGTGAATACTCTTTTGTGGGGAGAAGAGTCAAGAGTCAGAATTGTTAGCTATCCTCCTATTGTGTCTAGAGAAAAAGTAACAATGTATTCAACAAATGCCAGGGCTTGATTAGTTAAATATCATTTTCACATTCTTGTTTTTCATTTTTACATTCTGTAGTTGTTCATTATTTACTTTTTATCAGTCATTCATGCTTTGTTCATTGGGTGTTGTGTATCTATGACATCACCAACCTCCTTTCTATCAGAGCAGTTGTTGGACATGTGTCTATTGCTGCTGGATGCATGTGCTACTGCTTTTACATTTAACAATATGGTAACCATCTTATTTAAGAATGAACAGAACCTCAAGAACTCTTCAGAATTTTGTTAAATACAAAGGCTCCTACTATTAATATATGTAGCTTTCTTAATTGTTTAACTTAAAATTTGGACCTTAGCATCCACCTTGAATTTTGTTTTGCCCTTTAATTCTGAGGATCAACATTTGCCATCAGTGCTTTGATTGGTGCTTGTCATGTTTCCACCAGATATCTTTTTAGTTAATCTCTGCCCTTTTGAAAATATACCTCATTGACAACAGTGAGAGCCTCATAGCAACACTCAAGTATAGTAGTCACAGTGGCATTATTTAGCAATATTTTGGAGCATGAAGACCTGGATACTGTGCCATCTCTGAAAGAAGAAGGAATTTTGGTTTATAGCAGTGGATTTTCAAAAGAATATCAGGATGTTGGCCCATGAATTGAAGCTAAAGCACTGAACTAAAAAGTCAATGCTCAGGAATGCACACATGCCACTAAATGTGGGTCAAAATCCTCCAGAACAAAATTAAGTTCTTCTCTTGGTACTCCGGTTTTCCTCCCATAACTTAAAGACTAAATTCCGACTTCACATGTGGCACTTGTAAATTTATGCTTGTGAGTGAATGTGCCCTTTGATGAGCTGACATCCTAAAGCTGTCTGCCTTTTTCCAATGTTTCTAGGATTGGCTGCATCACTGCTGTACATTTAAATTAGATGTTCAGAATTATATGGAAGAACACGTTAAGTTGCAGGATATTTGTTCAATTTTGTTTCTTTTATCTAACAGTTGTTTTTAACCAAACACCCCATCATAGCTGTTTGATACTTTTTCACAGTAAATTCAATAAATACATGATGAAAGAAAATATTACATGATGAGAACATATTATTTGGGAATAAAGACATCCTGTTAAAAACTAGTGTGTGTTTTGCACCTTTCACTTTCTCCCATAACAGTGTACTGTCCAAATCACCAGTAAGGATGTCTGCTCCTTCATCACCCTGTGTGTGTTCTTTCTTTTTCTCACCTTTCTTGTCCCTGCCTTTTCTACGTTATTTCTACCTTAACTTGATCTGTTTTAGCTCACTCCACTTTCTCCATTTCTGCCTCCGTTACACTGCTGAAGCTTTTCCTCTCCATTCCATATCTCAAGTTTTTTACTATCACTATCTTTCCAAGGTTTCCCTCTGTTTCTTCCTTCCTATTTTTCTTGGTTCATCCCTCAGGGTCTGAGGCTATACTAACCTTTTCTTCTCCCTATTCTTCAAATCCATGTTGTGTAGATGTACTGGTGCAGGGTAATAAATTAAAATCCTAGTTTTCCATTACTACTGTGCATCTCATTTGGCTAAGGAATGGGAGGCATAATAGCTCTGGAGAGAAATATGTGCTCTTCTAGTGTTATGCACAGCACATGTAATTTGATATAGCAGCAGCATGATGGCACAGTTGTTTACTGTATGTAAGGCGTCTACACATTCTCCCTGTGTCTCAGTGGGTCATTTTGCAGGTACTCTAGCTTCTCTTCCCACATCCTAAACACATGGATGTTAGGCTAATTGGACACCCTAAGATGGCCCTGCTTTAACTGAGTATGTGTGCATGAGTGTTCCATGATTGACTAGTGTCTGTGTGGAGTAGAATCCTGACATTGCCATTATAAGTGCTGGCCATGGACCTAATTCGAATATAACAGTGTCTTGTCTCAGTACTACCCTGACAGGCTCTTCCACCTTTTGACCCCAAATTAAATTTAGCAGGTTTGAGAAAGTGTTGTGTTGTGTTATGGAATGGTATGTATTGTATGCTATGGTATAATGTAACAAAAACAATTCTAGCCCATGTTAACCCCATTGCCCTTTCATTTATTTTGCTATTCCTAGAAGGACTGCATGACAGGATGACTATAGCAGGTTCACGTTTTTTATAGATCCGAAGCTGGCACTGAAGCTGCTCATTTCAATAAAAGTCTGTCAGCGCAATCTGTTATCTCTTCCACCCTTAACCCTGTTGCTTTTATATGTTTCTTTCCTGACCGTGTTTCTACTTGAGTCAGTGCCATTGTAATAATATATAATTGTTGTGGTGTGAAATTCTGCATACAAGTTGATAAATATTTTGTTTGTCTTTATTTGTAACATGGGCAAAGCAATATGATATTAGTATTTCATTAGTGAGAAGCATTCATGTTTACACACTAACCCAAACTAAGTCAGGATAGTGAATTTTACGACAGGATTGGGGGAAGTGCCTAAAACAAGTCTGGCAAGTGTTTCTCTGCAGGACTCTCTCAGTCAACCCCCACAGGAAAGCCAGACTGCCTAGCTGGCAAACATCAGCTTAACACAGGGTTTTGGGGGCAGGTGTGAAGGTATTCTGTGCCCCATTGGTCTGAAGTATTGCTGTTTGGAATTGGCTTATATCAGATGCCTTTAGGTACCATGACGCCCTATTCCCTATTGGTTGTAGGATTTGAACAGAGAATCTATAAATTTGCTTGCTTTACCGCTCCCTAGCTCTCTCTCATACAAACTGATGAAGGAACCTCTCACACACAATGAACTGAAAAGGACAACACAATGAAGAGCATAGCTTGGCAGCCATACTGAGACAGGCATGCAGCCTGTTAAAAATGAGGACTTAACTAGAGACATTTTAAGTAACTAACAAGTCTGTGTGCTACCAGAAACTACATGTCAGCATTTAACAGGTTGTATGGTTGCCAGTATTCACTGGTACTTTGTATATTATTATTTACAAATATTATTAATAATACATTATTTAAATTGTAACATAACTCCTGTTTGTCTTTTAATAAACCTAATTGCCTGAGGTTATAAATGTAGAAGGGAATGTGGGGAGGAGTTATATGGCACAATACCTTATAAACAGTAGTAAGTCTGTGGGGTTTGAGGAATTCTGACAAAGTCTTCATATTAATACTACAAAAGGGGAAAGTGGAGTACTATATTACTCTACCAAGACAAAACAGTAATATATAGTGCTGCCTCATAAATGAAGTATACTTGGTTCAAATCCTGATTCTTGTCTGTATGGAGTGTACACATTCTACTGTATCTCTGTGTCTGCATAGCCTTCCTCCTCTGACATTAGCGAAGTTGTGCACATTAGGTTAATTTTAAATTGGTAAAATGTGAGAGTGGGTGTGGGTGTGTGTGTAAGTGGGCCCTTCAGTAAACTAGCACTAGAAATGCCTAGGAATGTTTCCTACGTTGCACTGCATGCTGCCTGGTTAGTTGCCAGCCTCCCACAACCCTAAACTTGTTCAGGCTGGTTTAAAATGTATCGATACATGTGACATGATACTTGACATGCCTCAGAGCCTAGGTGTTGCTATTCACTCTAAATAAAGTGAAAAGTCAGAACCTCACTTGTAACAACAGTGTTTTATGCCAAGTTTCACTTTATTTTAAAAGGGTGGCACAGCTCCTCTACAAAAGCAACCTTTTTCTTCAATGCCCCTTCTTGTCACTTGGACAACATTTTTTCAAGGACAGTTTTTGTGGGCAACTTAATTTCAGGATTTTCACGCTATAAGGCATAGATCCTCAGAAGACCTTCAAAGACACACAAAAGCTGCAGTGCAAGTCTTTGTCTTTCACACCGATTAACTTCACAACCATCTGGTTTATGGATGCACCAGTGGCGCTTGAGGGTCACTCAAGGGAGCTATAAAACAATCCGGGCTTAGCTTTTGAGTGATACAGATAACTGGAAACTGTGTTATCAAGTGGTACCTTAGTGACCTGTCTAGTCCTGCTGATATGTAAATGTTGCTTAGACTGTACTTGACTTATGAAATTCGGTGAATCAAAATAATTCAATCCAAAGTCTCCAGTGAATCATCACTCTTGTGCCTTTCCCTGGCCTCGCTACCTCTCAGCTTGTCCTGTTTTTTTGGGTTTTTTTTGCTGCAGACTATTTATGGTGATGTAAACCTGAAATGATTAAGGACTGATGGCGCCTACAAAAATGAGAAGTAATGAGAGCCACATTTACTGTCAATGTTGATTAACACAGACTGGGGACTGTACTTCACCTGGCAGAGGTCAGGAAAAACAGAGCATATTAATAAATATATACAATATAATGAATGAAGTGAACATAGAATAAGGAGCCTCACTAAATTCAAATGTAAATTATTGAAGGTACTGTAGCTGCTGGAATGGTTAGGTCCAATTAATTAGGCTGACACAAACTCTAATGTGCACCCCTGGCACTTAGAATTCAAGCATTTCAGCCTGAGTGCCCGAGAAACCATCAGCACAGTTTATTCCACCATACCTGTCTCTTTCTATCAGTGGGAGCCATAAGTGCAGTAAACAAATTAGCCTAGCCTATGTAGTGCCCTTCCATCACAAATCACATTATGAAAAGATTATTATTATAATATAAAATGGGTTTGTTGCCGGTGTCATTTTTAACAGTAGGTATACTTTGAGAGCAGAGGCAGCCACCCCTTTTAACAGATGGATGTAGTGGCCGTGTATTTTCATTGTAACCAATTACCAGTTCATTTTATTACATCTCATTTCATTTAATTTTTATATTTTTACATTTTCATTTATTTCATTGTAACCAGTTAAATTAAGGCTCATTTCTTCATTGTGGGTAAATGCTTTGCTTTGCCTAATTACTGATAGATGCCTTGCTTTTCTCTAGTCACTCAGTCTACAGATTAAAAATGAGTTTGTCATGTGAAACACAGTCAAACATTGTGCTGCATTTCATCCACAGGATCATATTTGCTGTCTGATTTGCTTGTACTCTTATATCTTTTCTTAATGCCCTATTAAAAGCAGGCAATTTGCAACAGCAGACGTAGGTGTGAATGACAATGCTGCTGGACAAATGCTTAATTGCATCTGAATTGTCTACTTTTTTTAATAAATGAGCACACTTAACAAGGTGTTGCTAAGCGATTGTATTTGAATTATTTTGGAAATTTTGCAGAAAACCAAAATTACATACTGTAGGTTGACACATGAAAGGATGAAAAAAGTCCTTAACACCAGGGTTGGTGAACCGTCATCGAGGCAGACCTGTAAATTCATAATGACAGAACGTTCAGAGGTCAGCGTAGGAACAGTTGAAAGAATCTAAAGTAAAACTCAAACTTACAGCATGAGGACCTCAATCCTCCTGATAATGATGAGCATTTGACTTCAGGTAGCTTCATGCAGTCAGGGAGTGCCAAAAAGGAATCTGAATGAATCTGAAGTATTGTTCACACTGGACACTGTGAGACTCCGGAACAGTAAACTGACCAGCTTCAGTTTATCCCAGATGTTGCACAGCTACTGTTTTTCGGAACTGTTGTGGGACATGTGGATTCAACAGTCTGAGCAGTGCATTTATGTGTTTCACCGTGAAAACGTATTACTGATGTTGGGTCAACCTAGACAACCCAGGACATAATCTTCCGTAATTATTCAAACAACTTATTTTTGGATGGGAATAGACTACTTGAGGATTCCAAACTCCTGTTTTATGCATGCAGCTCCATAAGTTCTCCTTTATCAAAGTTCCTTGTGCTTTAATGTTAATTAGAATGTGTGCACACTAAGTAAAGTCCAATATGTCAGACAACTCCATGATCAGAGTTCACCCACAGCAGTTGTAAAAGAAGAATTTAAGATGAATGCCAATTATTATGTTAACACTCATCTAATCATCTATGGGGTTAATAGGCCAGCCATCATCAGCAGCATAATATAAAGTGGCAGAAAGGCTAAGGGCTAAGAAAGAGAATTCTTTTGACAGAAAATGCGCTGCCATTGGCTGAAGTGGGAAGCAGACAGAAGGCCACACCAGCGGAATACGTTTGAGTAATGTTATCACGTTTTCAGCTGATTAATTCAGCAAGACAGGAAGCTAAGAACACAAGCATAACTTTTGAATAAGTATAGGTATGGATTTTATAGCATACCAGTATAACAAACAGCCGTCACTTTATGTCCCGAAGAGTGTGTTCAGCATATTGAAATGTGGATGTGACAGTGCCAATTTGTGCAATGCTCATTCTGTAAAAGTAACCACACATGCAACAATAGTAAAGCATGTCTCCATTTGTTAAATGGGATTATTTTGCATATAAAGTATTCTGTGTTTAGCAGACTTACTATTTCTGAAAAAAATACACATCAATGTAAAGTTAAGTAAAATGTTATAAAGCTCGACTTATGGAGATAGCACAGACTGAGTGACCTTGACCTTACTGCACGTTATATGGCACTTTAAATTATGAAATATTGACACACTTGCACAATCTTTTTACATTTGGTTGTCTATTTTTCTCAGTCTGTACTTTTTAGTAATTTTGGCAGATTCTCTTTATTTGGTCACTGTTTTAATTATTCTATAGTTTTACCTTATGGCAGATATCTTGCGTATGAATGTCTTTCCCAGGTAATAAACGCACTGTTTATGTTGATTTGATAAAATGCTATTTGAGCCATGTATGTTTTAAAAATACAATCCAACAGACATTGAATAAGGAGACATAATCATACAGAGGGGCATCAGAGGCATGTGAGGACTGCCATGGGCCTGATGTTTCTGCCTGAAGACTGTGGCACAGTGCATGCCTTTTTCTTGGAGCAAATTTCAGAACTGACTGCATTTGCTGATCCTGTCACTGGTGGGTGTGAGATTACACGACTCTGAATCCCAGCACATGACAAATTACACAACTCCGTGACCACTTTCTAGCACAGTTTCATATCTCTGAAGTATCACAAGTTCACCCCTTTTTACTGATGGCCAATAATATGATGCCTTACAGAGCTGGTGCTGTACAAATGCTTTTCAGGTATGTTGAGTTCTCTGCCTTTTTTTGTTTCCTTTTTCCACTCCGTTGTAGTACTTAAAACAGGAGACTTCAAACACACAAACGTCTCTCTGGTTGTGAGGCTCAACACCTGCTTTCCTTATTCCTCATATCTGCATTATACAAACTTTACTTCTGGGTGAGCATTCATTGGTTCTCTTGCACACAAAGAGTCCACCCATACAACTTAAGACATTTGATTTTGTCAAGGTGAGTACCAGACCAATCTGGCTACCTGATTATGTCACACTACACGAACGGTGGTCTTTGGAGCGTGCTGCAACTGCCTCTCTATGTAAATAAAGTATTCGCCTGAAATTACTGAAAAACTCATATAATCTGAAAGGACCTTAACCTCCTTGGCATTAACCCGGAGCCTCTCTTGGACTTGGAATATTGTGTAAAAACGGTTCAGCACGAGTGTCTGTGGGGTTGAACTGTTATGATGCAATGTACACTGTGATGCACGAATAACATTCTGGACAGTATTCTGCTGCCATCTACTGGATGAAATAACATCATGCTGCAAAAAAAAAATAATGAATTTGCTGCTTTATGGTAACTAATCATTGGCATGTAAATGAAAAGCTGTGATGTCAGTTTTAGAAGAAACAGAAACTGGACCATTAGTTGATACAAGTAATAGAGATTTGCTAATTAGACATTGACACTGATAGTGAACATGATGTGCACAGCACTGTGTGACCGAACTGCTGTGATATGCCTGGTGACTTCAGTCACGTAAAGTTGCAGTGCAGTATCTACATGGCAAAAAGGCAAAATGATTATGATTAAGTTAAAGGATAAGAAAGACGTTAACCCCCTAAGCACTGTTCACGGTGCAGCAACTGCCAATATTCATGTCAAGGGAAATGTGGAAGTCACTATGCCTTGCATTGTGGTAGCCTACAATAACACAGTGTGGATAAGGCACTGACATTCTATCCTCTCATGCACAAGCAACAGAAAAAAAATATTAAAAGGAAAGTATGCAAAGGAACTGGCTTCTGCTGTCCCAGTTGTGACATTGGGCTGTTTGATGGTGACTGTTTCGAAACATATCATACAGAGTTTGTGAGCTAAATCTACATCAGTAAAACAGTGTACCTTGGACATACCCGTATTTACTGCATGTTGGCATTTTGTCTGTTACAGTTTTCTGTTACACGTACTAAGATTTTTCTTGCTGAAAAAAATATTATGTTGTTGGCTAATTTTTCTGGGAGTAAACATAATGTTAAGGAGGCTACAACTCTGAGTTCCTCAATTTCACAATTAAAGAAGGGGGTTCAGTAAATGCATTAATTATTCTAATATACTAGCTCTGTAAGCCCGTGCTGTAAAAAGTCCAGGGTCCTAGAAACTATTGAAGTCGTCAGAAAAAAAATTGAAATGTACAGATGTCAGGTAATTGAAAGGAACTACTCTGGTTATCTCTCTCCTAGGAGGTTTCATTTTGCCGACGTGCTCGCCTCGCTTGTGCATTAGTGGTGGGAGGAAAAGTAAAAGGGATACCATTTTGCCGATGTTAGTGGCTAAGTGACTTTCTTCTGAGGTTTCGTTTTGCTGATGTGCTGGCCTCACTTGTGTATTAGCGGCTAAGGAAGTTTTCTGTTTCCTTGGAGGCAGAGCCCTTACCCAGACTCCACCTGTCACTTCCCGGGCCAGACAGACACACACTTCCACGTGTATACATTTATATATAAGAGATTTATTCGTAGTATGCATTTTAATCCTGGCTTGGTCACTGTTTATGTACAGTTTGCGTGTCCTCCCCATCTCTTGATGAGTTTTTCTCTGGGTCCCCCAGTCTTTTCTCACATCCCAAAGGTGTATGTGTGTTAGGTCAATTGGCAATGCTAAACTGGCCTAGCATTGGTCAAATGTTAATTGGTGGCCAAATGTATATTAACCAGTAACTGACTGCAAAAGGACAATTACTTCCTCTCTTGATTTTTTTCATAACTTTTATAAAAAATTTTTAACATACAGTACAGGCCAAAAGTTTGGACACACCTCCTCATTCAATGTGTTTTCTTTATTTTCATGACAGAAGGCATCAAAACTATGAATGAACACATGTGGAGTTATGTACTTAACAAAAAAAGGTGAAATAACTGAAAACATGTTTTATATTCTAGTTTCTTCAAAATAGCCACCCTTTGCTCTGATTACTGCTTTGCACACTCTTGGCATTCTCTCGATGAGCTTCAACAGGTAGTCACCTGAAATGGTTTTCACTTCACAGGTGTGCCTTATCAGGGTTATTTAGTGGAATTTCTTGCTTTATCAATGGGGTTGGGACCAGCAGTTGTGTTGTGCAGAAGTCAGGTTAGTTGGACGATCATTTATTTTTCAACAGGACAATGACCCCAAACACACCTCCAGGCTGTGTAAGGGCTATTTGACCAAGAAGGAGAGTGATGGAGTGCTGTAAATGGTCATGAAAATAAAGAAACCACATTGAATGAGGAGGTGTGTCCAAACTTTTGGCCTGTACTGTATAATGTGCCGTTCAGGTTGATTGATGACTCCAGTATAAATGTGAGGGAGTGTGTGAGAATTTGCCAGTTTGATGGACTAGCATCTTCTCCAGGGATGAGTCCAGTCTTGTGCCTCATGCTACCAATTTAGGCTTCTTCCTCTGTGACTCTGAACAGGGTTGAATGCGTGAGTAAAGGCCATTTTATTCTACCATGTCCTGACCCCAAAACTGGAATTACTGAAGAAATTTAAAGTCCAACATTGGCAGTGTTTACAATACATGTTCTAGGCATGGCTTGAGTATTTACATACAAAGCTAATGTGAAATAAATGTGCTGCATATGCATTGTAATATACAGAACAGATAAAGAGTAAACATGGATCCGTGTATGTTTTTTTCCGCTAATTCTCTTCAGTCTTCTATGTTTTATTAGCAGAACTCATTTTATAAATATTTTGAGTCTGTACAAAAATGCTTTGGCATTAAATGCCTTAGCGTTTTCTGCATGACTTCCTCCACCTCCATGGATACACAACAGGAGTCAAGAGTGGTGGGACTGTAGTGTTAGCTGCTATGGTAATTCCCAAATTAAAGAGAACTTTTGAAATGGGATAGTTTAGCTATTAGTTAACAAACAAGCTTGATGGACTGAATGGCTTCCTCTCATTTTTCACTTTTCTTATGTTCTTTTTAATGAGTTGAAATTTTTTCATACAAATTTTGTTTCCTTGCTGCACCACTAATTATTTTCCGCATTTGACTCTTTAAATCCAGTTTGGATATGGACAGTTGGAATTGAAATGGACTTTAGTGCAACATACGAAAGTGACCTGAATCCGATCTCAAACAAATCAGAAGCCCATACGGCTTTTAGGTGTTCACACTCAAAATATTATCTGTGTCAGATGTACAATGGTTCAGAATCATCTCACTTCAGAGCGGTAGTATAAATTTCCTCCTGAATACACTATTTTGTATTCAGTTTTGTTGAATCTCATTTTCTTGACTTGTAATTTGAAGTTGCTATGAATTATACCAGTTAACTTTTGTTGTTTTCTTAACAAGTTAGCCAAAGTGTGGCAGGAGCAGTGGGGAGGTGAGGCTGTGTTCCGAGTCAACATCAGTCAACCTTGTAGCTCTCATGACCTGCTAGCTCATCCTCACCATACATGAGTAGTCTCTTCATGGTAACAAATCTATGAATCATAAACCCTTTTTCTAAATAACCGACAAAGTTTTGAAACAGTTGAGCATGAAAGTGCAGCAGATGGAAAGAGTTGTCATATAACAGCAAACTCTAAATGTCATACCCTAATATAGGATGTATTGTTTTGTCTTTTAATTTATGACTAAAGCTGACTTTAAGGTCATTTCTTCAAACATGGCTCATGCCTATGATATATGTATGGAAGTACCAGGCACAGACATAGTGTAAATATGATGAATTATTTTATATTAACCAAAGAGTGTTCCTTGCTTTCTTCAAAAAATTTTGTACACAAGAATATGAATAAAATCTTGACAATCACTGAGAAGAAAAATAATTATGTGTGCTTCTTACTAGGAAAACAACTTAAACATTGCTTAACAATGTAATAAAAGCCCAGGCTTCACATAATTCCACAAATAAAGAAACAAGAAATTATAACTCTTCCTTTTAGCTCAGTTAGAATGAAACCTGACATACAATGTAGCCCCTACAGGCCTCAGCTGGCATATCTTTTAGCATTTTCTTTGGCATTGTAACTTACATTGACATAAAGAGCACTGCAGCAAATTCAGTCATTTGTAAGATAAAAAAAGCATTTTGCTTGATGTGAGTTACCAGCTGCCTTCATGTGAGTTCCATCTAGAGAAGGCCACCTGCAAGCCCCCCAGTCAGCCTGCACCTGGTCGTCCTAATGTTAGCGTGCCATGCCATTCAGGAAGGCCTGCTTTAACATTGACAAAGTGACATCTGGGTGACTTCTCTCTTACTTTTTTCTTGTGATTTCTCACTGTGTTAATACTCTGTCACCTGCTGGAGTTTAAAAGCTTCCCTTCCTCTGTTCTGCCTGAAGCGAGGTAAGTGCAATAGAGAGGTAAAGAAAAAGATTTGGATCAATTAAACACCAAGTGGCATAAATCAATATAACAGTCCAGTGTCTCTTAAATACAGGAACCGCGGTCAGTTCACAGATTATCAGAGCTGCCACTGCTGAAATCAGATTAGAAAGCACAGGAATACAGCCAGGGTTCTGAAAGAACGGCAAGCATCCATTCACCCAGTAAGCACATTAACTTAAGTGCAGTGTGTGAGATTGGTAATTCCACACCTGCTCATTTAACACAAGTAGGGACTTCTTAGATTTGATTTTACAAAGTACTACATTTTTTTCAAGTCATCATTTTCTCCAGTGTTAGGAGGCTGACACTCCAAAATGCATATTACTGATGGAAATCTTGTTATTTAAACAGACTATTTTTCACTTTAAATCTCCTAACTGATGTCTTGTCATTGCTAGACGACAGTAAGTGGTTTTGGCTTAACTAAGAGAGGAGGAAATTTAAAACAAACAAAGTGAATGTTAAATAGACTTCTACTCTCAAAGATTTGAAAAAGAAGAGGTCTCCTAAAACTACTCATAGAATGGTGTCTGTCTGAGTCTACTTCCTACTTCTTCTTGAAAAAACAGATTGGTGCACGTGGTAGCTCAGTTACAAGTACAAAACTGTTCCAGGAATGCCGTTCATTTGAAGAGTCCTACACCCCATCAAGCCAATCTATTGCCATTCTCAACTTTCCACAAATTTATTTAGCAAATGCCTATATCCAAAGCATCTCCCAAATCACAAATGCAAGAAGAAGAACACCAGAGCTAGGGATCTGCACTGGTCATTGGATGGTTGCCGGTTCGAATCCCATAAATGCCAAAAGGGACTCTGCTCTGTTGGGCCCTTGAGCAAGACCCTTAACATGCAATTACTGAGCGCTTTGAGTAGCAAGAAAAGTGCTATATAAATGCAAAGAATTATTATTATTATTAACTGTTTAGATGCACATTCAATTCTTCTTACGATCAAGTTATCATGTATCTCTGTGGTCTTTTGTTGCTTAGCAACAATTGTTTGCTTATGGCTTCCATTTATCTAACTAACAGCACTGTAAGAGAGCGCACACTGTGAAGTTTTGCTTATACCTCAGCCTAAGAAGGGTAAGATTAAGTTATGAGAAAACAAAAGTTTAATAAACACTAATTCCATAGTTACAGATAAATCATTATAATGTTTCTGAAGTGTGATATCTAAAACAGTAATCTGTATTCCTTCTTCTTTATTCCTTTCTTCTATATCCTTCTGACTATGTGTTCTTTGTTCTATTTAAATTTTAATTAAAAATGATTTTTAATTTAATTCTTCATAAAGTTGCCATTTTTCATCAAAAAAATTGCAGTTGTCTTCTTTTTAATGGCTATTGAAGTGAATGGGTAACAACAACAAAATGGTTTTGAAGTCAGAAATGGTGTGCAACAAATAAAACTATGACATTTATTAATTCCTTCTGCTTTACTTCTTATCTCACAATGGGGTCATCTAGTTGTTCAGCAGCAAAAGGAACAGTTGCACCACCTGCTGTTTGCAGTGCTACCCACTATTTATTTATTCACCACAGCTCATTCTCTAAAGCCGGTACAGCCTGGCATCTGATGCTATGGAGTCTGGGCATTTTGTTGTGAATGGAGATGAGAGATCATTGTTGGACACTTGTAGAGTCCTAAATGCTACATATGCCTCTATGACAGTCCCAGTTAACAAATGTACAAATGCTTCTTTAAGTAAACTCTAAAAGGTCTCTTCCCACTCCCTGACACATAGATGCCCACCTTGGTAGTCTGGTCAGAAGCCCTCACTGCAAATCGAACATGATCCTCTCCTACGACTCTCCTCCAAATAAGTTATGACTAATAGATTGATGATGATTAAGCAGCTGCAAAAAGAAGCATTGAGAGCTCACATAAATGACTGACCCTTTTAATGCGTTCTCATGAACATTCCTTCTGCTCTGTAGCATCCCTATTGAATACTCTGTCTATATGTTTGCACTTGAGGCTTCTCAGATCACACCATTGAGATCTCATCTTAATACTTTGCAGTTGTCTTCTGAAATCAATATTTTACATATGTCACATATTATCTATTTGTTCCTTCTTGCCTCAAATGTACCTTTTTCTTGATTTTGTTGATTTCTGTTATGTTTTTAACACCTATTACTAGGTGTTAAAAACATAAAAATTCTGACAAATGAGTAAAGACCATTCAGTCCATCAAGCTTGTCTGATTGGCTAAGCTGTCCCACTCTCTCATCCAGGTACTTCTTAAAGTTGTCAAGGTTTCTGCTTCAGCTACATGTCTTGGTAGTTTGTTCCAGATTCCCACAACTCTTTGAGTAAAGAAATGCTTCCTGGCCTTGGTCCTAAATGTACTTCATCATAATTTCTACTGGTGTCCTTGAAGTATGCAATTAGCTGTTTAGGCAAAGAAATTCAACTGGATCCAAATTATCAATGCTTTTTGAGGATTTCAAGACCTTGATTAGGTCCCCACACAGTCTCCTCTGCTTGAGACTAAACAGGTTTAATTCTCTGACTCTGTCGGGGTGTGTTCTTAAGTTCTGGGATGCACTTAGTTGCTCTCCTTTACACAGGTTCAAATGCTGACACAGTATCCTCACTAGTTTCATTCCTTGAATTGTATACTCAAGTCTTTATAATATAACCTAACATTTTATTTGCCATTTAGAATGTTTCCGCTTATTGCTTACATGATGAGAATATTATGTCAATGTGAACCCCTAAATCCTTTTTTAGAGGGTGCTACCTATAGGACAGTGTGTCTCGTCTTGTACTTCTAACTGGCATTCATTTTGCCATTGTGAAGCACTTTGCACTTTTCTATGTTAAAGAGTGTTTGCCCAGTTCTGAAAATGGCACTGAAGACAATACTTTTTTAAAAAATGTATTTTATTGTGATTATTCCATACAAATCGATCAATTTTTACAAAAAATAGGATTGAAAACAAGTCGACCCCTGCCCCTGAGAGAGAGAGAGAGCATGGCCAACTGGGTAAAACTTAAAGCTTTTATACCTAAATTGATGAATTTGATAGGCCAATAGAGATGCGGAAAATAAAGAAAAAGAAATGCGGAAATAATTGCTTTCTCTGTGCTTTAAGAGCTTATTCTAAAATGGGAATGGATGCAAATAAATTTTGTATGAATTCCTTATCATCGACATTAGGTGCATAAACATTTATCAAAATCATTTTACAGTTAAATAAGTTGCCCATGACCATCACATATCTCCCTTCAGGATCCAATACTACATCTGATGCTACAAACGAGACTGTTATATGTATGAGAATTCCCACTAAAGCTAGAATGGAATATTTGGCCAGTCCAGTCCTTTTGCAGCAAGAACTGATCCTTGCTTAGTAAGTGGGTCTCCTGTAAAAATACTATTTTAGCGTTTAAACCTGTTAGGTGAGAGAATACTTTCTTTCTCTTTAATTCGTGATTCAGCCCTTTAACATTCCAGCTCACAAAGTTAACTGTCCCATCATGGAGACATTGATTCTGAATTTTTGATGTCATTTTATAGTCTTAACTGGAAGTGAGACAGCTTTAACCTTAATTTCCTATTTCCCCAAGAGTTATTGCCATGCAGCCTATTGTTACGTTGGTAGTTATAATTATAAGGATTAAAAGGATAAATTAGATATAGATATAGCCTGCTCTCTTTCTCTCCCCCCCCTTATCCCCCCACCCTCCCATTTTGCCTCCCCATGTGAGGCTGGACCCACTTCACAAAGTCCCGGTCCTCTGACATACCTAGAGACAGAGCACATCTAAAGCAAAACAAGCTCCCACGCAGCGGCGTTTTGGGATTAAAAAGTAGAGATATCTATTGCCAATATAGTCTAAATACTATATGCCTAAAATATAATCATTAACAAACTATAAGCTTAAAATATAATCTTCAGCAATCTTAAAGTATTAAGATAATAAACCCAGGGAATGGTGTTAGAAAGTGGTGCAGAATAAGCATAGTAAGTCTTAATGCAATAACACTAACAATAAACCAAGGGTATGATGTTAAACAGTCTCCTTTAGGGTGGTAGAAAGAAAAAAAAAGGGTTAATTTCTTACACACACACACACACATCTATAACTGTAATTAAAACATAAACAGAAAGTGTCCGAGTAATGAAAAGGATGTATAATTATAATACCCACATTACAAGTGGATCAGACAGCAGGTGATATCTCCTTGCCATGCAGTGACAGGAAACGACTCACTATTGTGTTTTAGAATATTGTCGGGATCAGCTTTCTTAATTCCTTTTCTGCTTCTTCCTTGCTGAAGAAGATGTAGTATTGGCCTTGAATTTCCACTTTCAGTTTGGCAGGATGCAAGAGGCTGTATTTGATATCGGCTTGCCGTAACCACTGTTTAATGTTGTAGAAGACTGCACGTTTAGCAGCTGTTGCAGGAGAAAAATCAGGGAAAATACAAATGTGGTTATTTTCATATATAATCTCTTGCTTGTGTCTGAGGAGTGCCATCACCTCTAGCTTAAATAATAATCTCTCGAAGCGGATAATAAAAGACCTAGGTCTAAAGGTATTTGATCCGCGTATGCGATAAGCCGCTGCTATCTCGGAATCTGATTTAAAGTCCTCTCCAATTATTTTAGAGAATAGTTCAGCTGAAAATTTCACTGGGTTTGGACTTTCACGATTCTCAGGTAGACCTTCGATCCTGATATTATTCCTTCTGCTTCCATCTTCCAGAGCAGCAAGTCTGTCTCCGAGTTTTTTGCATTCGGAATTGGCAGCTGTTGCTTTTCCTTCAGCGGTGGAAGCTAGATTTTCGGCTGTTTCAATCCGAGTCGTGAATGTCTGCTTGACATCCTCCAGCTGATCGGCAAGTGTGCTCAGTTTAGACATGGTTTCCAGACTGTTCTCCTCAATTTTATCCATCATACCTTTAAAGGCCGCCTCAAAGCGAATATATATGCTTAAGCTCAGCGATCATCACCTTCAGTTCGGGCAGATCATTTCTGCTTTCGTGCACCGTAGGTGAGGTGGTGGGCTCTATTACAGCTGGTGTTCCCAGCTCGCATGGAGTAGGTGAGAGTGCGGACTGCAAGGCCTTTTCCAGTCTCAGATGATCTTCTCCAATTGGCGAGCTATCGTAACCTGCGTCACTCGCACATTCGCTCCCCATTTCGCTCTCAACTGGAGATGATGCAGCGGACTTTGGTCCCGAGGAGTCTGGACTTTCGCCCATCTGATCCAGGTCAGTCTCTGAAAGGCCGTACCTTGAGCTTGAACTTGGACTTGTCGGTCTGAGCTTGGATGTAGCTTTAGTTTTCTTTTCCATTTCTTTCTGAGCCCCTTTCTTGCCGGCCATGTTTATATATGCTTGCATATACTGTGGTAGAACCCTCAGGCTGGATAAATACTGGATATCTCAGGATAATAAGAAAATAATATAAAAAAAATAACACTGCTGCGAACGGAGCTCCACTTCAGACGTCCATCTCTCGCAACGGACGAGACCAACTGTCCAACAGATGAGACCAACCTAATACTAAATATTAATTTGCAAAAGATGGTCAAATAATGATCAAAACAAATCTACAAACTCAAAAGAAAAACCGAAAACCAAAAAAAGTCAATTAGCCAAAAAAGAGAAAAGA
>JANRMT010062813.1:21968679-21986050 GCA_026402145.1 Polypterus bichir lapradei | reverse complement strand
ATATAGCATTTTTAATGTAGGTAGATCATTTCGACCTGGTCATTTTAAAAGTAGCTCGCAAGCCAAAAAAGTGTGGGCACCCCTGAACTAGATACAGATACATGCACTTATATGACAGCGTGAACTGTCTTGTTTAGTCTTTTATTGGTGTCAACATATTGCAATAGTTTTATTAAAAATAAGTGTCGGTAGTTCTAAAACCATTCACATGTGAGATGCCCATGCACTGTGTCATCCCCGAGAGCCCGGGATTCCCGGGAATGACATGCGGGATTCCCGAATTCCCGGGAATGGATTCCCTAGTTTCAATGTATGTGTCTCCAGCCATCTTTAAAATTGGCCTGCATTTTCCTGAATAAAGAAAAGGATAGTTGATCAAAAATTTCTTTTCTGTTTTTTTTTTTTTAATTTTTGGCTTTGACTTTCTTGCTTGCTTCCTCTCTACAAGTTTGAATTGCCTTATCTTTTTATACAAGGGACGTTCAAATACTAACAGGAATTTATGAGCTACACTTTATTTATTGGATACAATGAAATGGCGTACACATTACTTTTCTATGTAGTCTCCAGCCACTGCAGTACACTTGTTCCAGTGCTCAGGACGTTTCTTAATCCCAGAAGAGTAGAAGTCTTTTGATCGCATGTTGACCCATTCTTGCACAGTGTCAGTAACCTCCTCAATTGGCTTGAATTTCTTCCCTCCTAAAAATTCCTTAAGTGGATGGAAGAGATGATTGTCACTTTCTGAAGGACTTGCACCAATAATACACTCTAGACTGAGAGAGACGCTTATCCTCAAACTTATTTTTAAGTCTCTGATAAATCTGAGATGGAATTACTTTTTAATTTGTCAAAAATGTAATAATAATGTGCTGCGCAACATTATCATGTACCTTCTGCTCTGACGTGTTGATTAAAACTGACAGGAAGGGGGGAAAGAGCAGCTAGCACTACTAATGACAAGTTCATATATGCGTGTTTGTCCAATGAGTCACGTCTACCTCACACTCTTTATAAGAACAGAGCATGAAAATTCCTGTTTATAATTGAACACCCCTCATATAATCAATGGATCACAGTTGCATCTAGCTGTTCTTCTAATTTGCCTTTTAAAACTATTTGCCACTCCTAGCCTTAAAGTAACGTAGATGATTTGCTTTTTTGATTTTTGAAAGGAAAAAATCCGAGACCCATCTGTCAATCCTTTAACCCCCTTTAAATTATTTACAGAGTAATAAGGAGCCAAAGTCTATCTCTTGACGCAGTGCAAGTCTGTTGTTGGTCACACCCTTACTTAGAGTCACCAGTCAACCTAACATGAATGTCTTTGAAATGTGAGAGGATCTCCAGTATCCAGAGAAAAACAATACTGATGCAGGAAGAGTATACAAACTTCACTTAGATGGTTTCCAGGCTAGGATTTAAACCCAGTTTCCTAGAGTTGTGAGGTAGCAGCACAACCCACTGTGCCTCCATGCTGCCCTTTAGTATGAACATAACTATCAGGGAAATTTCCTCTGAAGTCGAGAGTGCAGTGGAACTAGTGTGATAATTTTTCCTTATTGTAAGACTGTCAGTTCACTCTGAAATTTTAGATTAGGGCTTTTATTACTTGTGGAAAAATATGTATATTTCAGAAATATTGCTGTAGAGAATGTGAAGGCGACCTTTACAAAAGCAAATAAATATGGGTTTATCACATAGCATAGAGCCATATGATTAATCATCTGCTGCAGAAATTCCAGATCTGTCAGTATTGTATTTCTCAGTGACAATACTGTAGATTTCTCATCAAATGTCACCATAAAACCTCTTTAACAGCTTTTCATGGAATGAAAAGCTGTTGCCAGACTTTCAGTTTAATTAACTAGAATTAATAAGGGGAAATTGTAATAGGCTTTTATTAAAAAATGTTGTACAGCTGTCAAGTGTGTTCAACACTGTAATGCTGGGGAAAAAACAACCTCATAGAAGAAAGTGCCTTATCAACAGAAATAGATACAATTAATCATCTTCTTACAGGACCTGGTGTTTTCAGACTGAGAAGCTAGCTGCACAACAGATTGTGCCGTAACCCTGTAATCTGCAATCCATCTGCTTACCCATCTTGTTTTACAGCATTTTTTACAGGAGCAAACATAGTTTTAATTAAGATGCTTTGAACATCTGATAAAATGGGAGACAGCATTCTTATGTCTGGAAGGCAACAAAATGTTTTTAAATGGAACAGATACTTTTTCTGAAATCAGGTAAATGAGAGACTCGGGTAGAACTGAAAGTCCAGTGTTGATCGGCTCTGCTTACATAGCACACGGACTGCCCCCAGATGAATATGGCTGAGTGGCTTCTTAAAACATCCTGCCCAAAGATAAAAAAAAGACAAAGATAAGTGTGCTACCACTCTTTATATGTGGACTTACCACTCATCTGTACTAGGGGGCTCAGATCTTCAACAGTTCCTGCAAATCCTTCATTTAACACATTTGTTTCCTGTGTCAAAGCTACAATTGCTTGACTTCATCGTCACAGAAGTCATTGAAGCCTCTTTAATTCTAACCTCCTACAGTTCAACACTATTAACTCTCCATACTAGAGGTCTTTAATGCTTTATGGAGTTACCAGTAAAACTGCTTATGCCCTGTAGGGGTTCTTTCCTTACCTGTTTGCAGTCTTTCTATTAATGCACTGCCCACAGCAGAAAACGTGTTAGCAAACAATATTCCTTATTAGCACTAGCCTGTTATGAATTCCAAAACAGACCTGAAACTACAAACAGCTATGAACACTCAAAGTAAGCCTTGTTCTGAAATTCAAGTCCAATTTGGACTGAACCCTCAAAAAGACTGAGCCTAGAGAAGGAGAGGAGAACTATAAACTCCAGGCCTAAAAAATGAACTGTTTTGTATTATGTTATGTTAATTTTTTGTGTTATCTGCCCTGCCTCCATATGTGAACCTTTTGATGCACACATGATCAAAACTATAAGCATCTTATAAAATTGGTCATATTGTCACAAAAAACAGACACAAGAGTCATAAAAAGGTTTGGGGCAGCCACCCATATAATATTTCCTGGCTGCAAATGGATAAATTGTTCACACTGATGTGCTGAGTACGGAGTCCAAAACAGAACTGCTGAGTTAGGGTAAATATAGCGGCTTTAAAGGCCAGCAAGGGAAGTGAGATCATTCAGGGCGGAAGCGGAAGTGTCCTTTTCCATAGGCTCAGACCGGGACGTGACATCATCAAAAGGGTTGGAACCGGAAGGTTCTTAGTTCATAGGCTCCACATCGGAAGTGATGTTCTCAGAAGGGCTGGAACTGGCAGTGACATCATCAGGGCCAGGCGGAATTTCCCGTGAACAGTCTGCAGGAAAGTCAGAAAAAAGGTCAGCGCACTCCAACACCCCCTGGTCTGGCGTGGAATTACTCTCATTTAGACCATTTAGCTGCCTCCCATGTGCACTTGATTTTACATTTTGCTTGTTTTAACAGAACATATCTCTAGGCTTCTAGTAACATTAAACAAATATTGTTTCCGAATCCATAATGTCTACAGTTCTAGCTGATTGTGGCACAAAATTAAGATACATAATATCTCCTTAACCACACTTAGTTTTAGTTTTAGTAATTATAATGTATATGAAAACAAAATACAAATGTTTTAGTTTAAAATACACTACCTGTCAAAAGGTTTAGAACACCTCAGTTTTTCCAGTTTTTCATCAAATGTAATGAGTTGAAATGTAATGAAGAAGCTAAAATGGTGAAAAGGCAAGCAGTAAATTTCCAGAGGTTTAAACTTAAAGTTACCAAAAACTGAAAAAAGGAAATTTCAGAATATTACAAATGGGCCTTCTTGGGGTTACAACCTACAGATGTTCTGCAGCAAATAAGTAAATTAAACCTTGCAAGCTGAAGCAAACAATTTTCATAGGTATCCCAACTTCTGTTGATTACTTAAAACCCTCTGTCTGTCTTAAAGCAGAGTTGAAACAGGCTGTGTTAGTGCACCCTCTGAAGTACTACTTAGACAATATTCCACTGATAATAGCAAAAAAGGGCAATTAACAAATACAGTGAGAAAGAGCATTGTTACCCTTAGAAGTGAAGAATTTCTTTTAGAGAAATTGCAAAAAAAAAAAAAAATCAAAGTGTCAGTGAGTATGGTGTCCTACACAATCCAAAGGCAAATGGAAACTGGAAGAAACTCTAATAGGAAGAGATCTGGCAGATCCAAAGTGACAACCCAACCAGAAGACAAGTTTCTGATGAACACCAGTGTCTGTGCTTCACCGCCTCACAGCTCAACAGATTCAAGCACAGCTTAACAGTGGTTGAAAGAGGCAAGTCTCAGTTTCTACTGTGAAGAGGAGACTTTGTGCTGCAGCTTTGACAGGGCAAGTGGCAGTAAGAAAGCCATTCCTTAAAGGACAAGTTAGGGCCTTGAAATACCAGCTGTGGACTACTGCAGACTGGAAGAATGTCTTATGGACCAATGAATCAAAATCTGAATTTTTTTTTTTGTTTTTTACACAATCGAGTGGGTGAAAAGATGGTTCCTTAGTGTGTGATGCCAAATCTCAAAAATGGAGCAGGTAGTGTAATGGTATTGGGTTCCTTTGATGGTGGCAGATTTGGTGATTTGAACAGAGTGCAGAGAGGTATTTAATGTCCCAAAACGCATGATAGGAGGGAGAAGCTGAGCAAAAGAACTCCCACTTGTTACCAAAAGGGCAACCATTAATCTTTAAAAATGAAGGATATTTATTTATGAAAAAGTAATAACATAAAGAATACTCAAAGAGCAGAAAGGAGGCAAAAGGAGTTGCCTAAAAAGCAATTCCATAGCAAACAATTCCAAATACATGAATCCAAATATCACAATCAAAGGAAGTAGCAAGTGTGATGGACGGCTGGGTTCCATGCCCGGCCGGGAAGCCACTGCTATGCATGCTCCGGGGGAGCAACTTTGGACAGCTCAATACCTCCCCCGGGACACTTGGTGGCAGCCTCCTGGGCCGACGATGATTCCCCAGCCTCCCACCTGGCTCCATGCGAGGTGGAGTCTTCCACAGCCTGGTTGGGAGCTGGGATGGCCACTAGGGGGTGCTTCCGAGTCTCGAGAACCCGGCTGGATGAGTCATCAGCCCCACCCAGAAGTGCAATTGGGACCAGGTGGTCAAACACCTGGAACACTTTCGGGTGGGCTATAAAATGGGCCAGCCTCCACCACTTAAGAGCCAGAATCGGGAGGAAGAGGACGAGGTTGCCTGAGAGGAGAGGCGGTGCAAAGGTGGAGAGTTGTTGGTGGTGTTTTAGTGCTTTTGGGACTGTGTATTGCCTGTGGGTCACGGGGAAGACGTGCGCCCACGGGTGAAGTAAAATAAAAAGCCTGTGTGATTTTTACACGTGTCTCTGCATCAGTCTGTGCCGGGTCGGCCGCTATATAGCGTCTTTCACACAAGAAAATCAAGAAACTGGCAGAGCAAAGAAATACCAATACTCACAAATGGTCCAACGGACCTTTCTTTTGGAATTTAAATAGCCAGATGGAGGGCTCAGGAGCAGTAGTCTTGCTGAGCCTGACATAAAATATATTCATCAGGAGACAACCATGTGGGAATATTGCTTAAAAATGAGTGGCAACAAGTAGACTGCACACTGTCTGTCACATTATTAAATCAGTCTCAGTCATTATTAAAGGCCTCATGAAGGCGGCAGTCAAAGTAGAGGTAGTGATTCTAAACTGCAAAGAGTACTGGTACTCTTGTTAACTTGATCTGATGGAGAAGAAGATTCTGATTACAATAATATGTTGACAGTTGAAAAATCTCCTAAAAAGGCTCTTGTTCCATATATAAATGTGTGTCTTGTGTGCGGAGAACACATTGAATTTGTCAAAAATAACAGAACCTTTTGCAAGGGAAAAAACATTTCTGTAACATATTCTTAACCTCTTCAGCAGGAATCAATTTAAAGGAAAGGGAGGGTGTTAGGTGATGGCAGGGTTGAGGGCAGCTTCCCATGTATGAAGATTGTTGTGGTGGAAAAGACATAGCAATGTGCATAATGGTGCATTTTAGTGTATATAAATGCCATTATGATAAGTGGAGCAAAAATCGGGAATTTAAGCCTGGCGATCACATCCTGGTTCTGATTCCTTCTGATCTTCACAAGTTCCTTGTGAAATGGCATGATCCTGCTATCGCTGAGGAACATATGGAGCCGCTGAATTACAAAGTCAGGATATCTGGCAGATGGAGATCGGCGGTTTTCATGTTAATCTATTGAAAGAGTGGCATGAACCCCAGGAGGTGTTGACATGACTGGCTGTGAGAGACTCCCTTCTCTGGCACAGCACAAGTGAGCATACACTGTGCTCATGGAGATGTTAAGAACTATGAGACTATTTTGCTTCCTTTGAAGTATAAGGGATGAAACTTTAAAGTCTAGACTGCAATATCTGATTCCTGCCCCTGGCCCTTGCTGGTGGGGAAGAGGAATACCCTGTTTTCTAGGGTCTTGGCCGACTTCAAAGCACCATCACCAACTCTCCCAGGAGATTTGGAGGGATGGAGGGGCTGGTGGCTAACAAAACTGAGTGGGGTATGGGCCTGGAAATTGAACCCGATCTCTCCAGTGAGGGGGACTCCTTGGAGCCTGGTCCTTCAGCCTTTTCGGAGGTGGCTGCTGCCCCGGCCTCCCCAGAGGCATCGGCTAGCGAGCAGACAGATTTTGCAGACTTGCAGCAAGCCAACACCTCCTTGGAGTTTGCATTCAAGCAGGTTTACACCACCGGACTGTGAGACCCCCGGTTTCAAAACTCCCCACTTCTGGTACCACTTGTCAAGCTTTGGTCACAAAGTTGCACAGGAGAGTTCCACAGGTTTTCCAAGGAGTAGAAACTTTATTGCTGTTTTGCCAGTTAAAAACACAAGTCTCTTACAGATGAGATCCGGCCTCACAAGGAACAGCTGTCAAACGTGATGCATCGGCATAGTCTTCAGCTCAAAAAAACACAATGACTTCTTCATCAAGGGGATCCAGTGGGCCGGAGTGGAGGGAGTCTGGGGGAAGAGAGACAGGAGAGTGAGAGACCTCAGGACAGCCACTGCTAAATCTCTTAAATATTTGTAGCCCTGCGCGAGGAGCACGTTGCTCAGCAAGCCCACAAGATGATAGCTGCTCCCGCAAAGAGGCACTGAAAGAGTGTGTTTCTTTTCCATTGAAAAATTGTTTAAGAGGGGGTTTCTTAAGGGCTGCCACATCCCCCTGTGGCAGCGGTCATAATTGGTATGGAAAATAGGCAGCATGTCACATTTTTTTAAAAACACACTGCTCTCCTCCACATCGATGCTAACAATAGGTGTTAAAATACAAATGATATTATTGTTAGTGATGGATTACATGCTTTGCACAGTTGCATAAAAAACACAGCTAAACACAGAAATATGATCAAGACTTGAGTATTTCCTATGTTCCACTCCTAAAGAAAGTTTAAAACCTCCAAATAACTCTTTTTAGTGAGATTTGCAATTCAAATTTGCAAAACTGCCTGAAAAATCCATTTTAGTGTCAGTTTTGTGAAACTGTATGCAACTTGAAAATTGTCTGTTTCGTTCATCACTACTCGCCCCTTTCATCAAACTCTGTGACCACAAACAAGTATCTTCACCCGCCTGTGCTCTAAATAGATAAAATGCATGCAAACAATTCTATTATGTCTGTATTTTTGTAAAACATCTTGAGATGGTATTCATTGCAGAGAGGCCTTTATAAAGTAACTGTTGTTTGTTTTTAGCTCAGCTTCATTAAAAAGTGCTTCACATTTTTAGAGCTTGTGCTTATTTCAGAGACACAATGACATGATAGATGGTGGCTCCAAATGTGTTCTTCCCAAAATCATACATATTGTCCATCAGATTCCAGATGTCACACTGTGTGGACATAGTTTGAACATTAAGGGGTGCTCTTGAGCCAACTCTGAACCCATATCTGAAGTTGTGTCAGCATAAAGGTCCCAGTTATTATTAATAAAATAGATGGGGAGGATTAGTAGTAATCAAAACTATAAAGGGAACAGTAAATAACAAATCCTGATACCTTTCTGGGCCTACTTATTGCAGATAGCTCCCAGTCTGTCTAGTGGGGTAGCTGGTCGACTTATCTTCCCACTACCACATGGACTCCTAAAATCTAAACTGAATGACTTCTAGAGTAATCCCCAATATCATTTTCAGGTTTATGAATGCCCGGTGTGCTGTAAGTCTTCCAGCCCAGAGCTCACTTCCTGTTCGTATATACAAAATAATGCATAACAGAGGAGCTGCACTTAGTGTGGCCTCCCTGCAGCCACATGTCCATCATATTGAATGATCCTGTTGCTCTGTTCATATTTCCATTAACATGGAGTAATTAACTTTATTACTTTGGTCTTGTGGTAATCCATTTAAGCTCCCAGCATGACAGCATACCTGGCTCCAGCTGCCAGTTTCTTCTTCTTCTTCTTCTTCTTCTTCTTAGTCCCTTGTAGGGCAATGCATCAGCCATATACACACAGAAAAACAAATTCTTGACAGAACACCCATCCATCATTGTCTCAACTCACTTCAACTGCAACCACTATAGAGTAACAAACTGAGAGCACTTGCTCCCTCGCTCCCTCTTATTTTTTTCTAAATAAATGAGATTTTATTTTTATTGTGCTCAGAGATTTGACTATTTAGGATTGCACTTATAGCGTAGGAACAACCTCTTTTAGTTCATTTGTGCCATAATGTGAATTTTTTGGTCAGTGATGTTTGGACAGTGTGGACTGACTGACAGTTGCAACATTCCTTAATGTGAATAAGTAGGTGTGTATTCCTAAGGGTGATTAGTGATTCACTGGAATGATATCCATGGCTGATTCCTGCCTTTTGCCCATTTTAGTCTGCGTAAACTCCAGTTGTTCATGACCCTAAAAGTCATAAAATGGACATAGAAAATTCTAATTGTTTATCAGGAAAGATTGTATCACTCACTCAGCATGCAATCACCCGAGCCTTTCCATGGAGAATATTGCTGATATGGTGGCCTGGTCTGTTCAGCTTACAATATTCTGTCTACATTCTTTTGATGGGCAAGCAAATTAAAAGGGATGGGAAAGAATATGGTAATGTAATGTATGCTGTATTTAAAGGAGAGGGTATAAATTTATTGGAAATAGAATAAGTTAGAACTGACTTTCAATATTCATTTGGTAGTCAAAGATTCATTGCCATTGTCTTCACATTTTTCGCAGTTCTTCAAAGCAGTTACTCGTGTCATGTCTGCAAAGTGGTCCTCAACTCCATCGAACAGTACCATGCACATCTTCAGGGATCCAAGCACCAGAACAAGTAAGCTATTCTTGATGTGTTTATTACAAATTTATTTTTAGCAAGATTAAATTATTGTTTCAGTGTTTTATGTTGTTGCTTCTGAATACTCTTAAGCATGAGTAACATGTCAATATCAGGATGTTCAGCCAAGCAAGACAGAGATGCCATGAAAACATAACACCAAGGACACACTAATATGGCAACATGAGAAAAATAGTGTGATACTGATTACATGAAAGCATTTTGAAATATATTGATTATTTAAATTGATTGTTTAATCAATAATTAGCAGGTGCTGTGACCTATGTGTGTAAGTGTGTGTGAAATATTTTGTTAAGCTCAATTATGTGTCTGGGTGACAGGCCAAGGACTGACAATGAGCAGATAAGGTCATGTAAGGAAATAGTCTTTTACCTTTGCTATAACTATTTGTACTAATTTTCAAGAACTATAGTTTGACTTTGCAATTAGAAAGATAATATAGTTTGGTTAAGAAGCAATCAGTTATGCTGAAAATACACTTAGTTCTAAATTCTGCTGATGACAATTATTATTGTCACATACCTTGTAATTATAATGTCATTAGAAAGCCTGTTGAATGATTTTAATTTAGGAATACTTGACCTGCATATTCATTGTGCAAAAGGATGAGGCTGTATAAGGTGTCCCTGCTCTTTTTATGTGCTCATGTAGCAATAAACAAGTGAAGTTCAATTCTTCCCCATCTGAATATAAGAATGCTGGTTTTAAAATTCAGTAAAGAAGGTGAAAATTCTGAGGTCCAATAAGGAATTGCCCCAAATATGTATACCTTTGTTTATTTAGTAATTTTAATTTACAGCTTAAACAAGTTGCTCTAATGAGCAGCATTCTGTTTGATGTATGCAGCATGATGACCTAATAACTTATAAAAGAATTTATTGAATTGTGGCATTTTCTAAACAAATTCTTTTCAGGACTTAGAAATTTCAACATCAAAAACAGTTAGTTACAATTTAACTAACGCTAATTTTTCTTTTTTTATAATATTTAAAATTAGCATTTCTATGTCTTGATCACTCATATCTGTTTACTATAATTAGAAATAAGCATAAGATAGGATCATTACTTAAGATAAGTTGTTTTGTCACCATACACATTAAGAAATTTTCTCACTTACACTGACATGGATCCACTCTAATCATACTGTAAGTGCCACCTATGGGGAGAGATGTGGTTAATTGCATACCCATCCTAAACTTTTTGGAGGCAAGACCCTCCTAATCTAAGAGCAGTGGTAAATGAAAGATCACACTGATAAAAACCAGTGGAAAAGATCAAACAAGATGTGGAGCTGTACCTGATCTGTCAGCCTTCAGTGATGGTGAGAGCCAGACGGCTGGAGAAATAAACAAAATCTGCAGGGTTTCCAAGGTCAAGAGACCGCCCAGCCACCTCTAGGCATTCTACCTAACATAAATGATCACAGTATATTGTAATGAATACTGAGATGGATTGACTGAAGCACACATCAAGTAACAGTTCAGCATAACAATGACAAATTGTAACTCCATAATTTAATAAAGCCTAATGCATCAGTCATAATTTCCTGCTGTTATGAGTCACGAGAAATGTCTCTTATAAAAACAAATATACACTGGAAACTGGACACTGCTACTCTCGTGTTGTTTCTCCCTCATGTAACATGCAGGTATCTCTCCAATTGTTACGCTGTCTTTCTGAGGTCTGTTAAAAACTAAGTGAGGACCTGAGGCTCCTAGAAATTCCCTCCTTTGAAAGTCTCCACCTATATTCTTGAATCCTGTAGAATTTAGCACAGATTTTTCTGAAAATACATTTTTCAACACTGGCATCCAACACCATCCATCCTCAATGCAGTCTGCTTAGTCTGTCCCTAAAATAATTTTATTAGAACAATATAATCACAAAATCTGGTGAAATTGTGTAGAAAAATAATATTCATCTTTAAACGTTGACCCATGATTCCTGTTTGCTGTGTCCACACTAGTGTGTGCACCATCTATTCAATACATGATGTCAGTGAGCTGGTCAAAAAAGAAGTCAGCTGTAGAACTTCTAGCAAGGAGCGAACATGAGGAGTGCCATCAGTTAATTCAAAGATAGTAGTAAGCAATGGAGAGTGAGGTTTTAATGTAAGTTTAAAAGTAAGCCCATCTGGAAGAGGCTTTTATTTTGACTTTGAGTGAAACCACTCTTTAGCACATGGGTGGGCAGATTCAGTCCTAGATGGCCGCAGTGGTTGCAGGTTTTTGTTCCAACCCAGTTGCTTAATTAAAAACCAATCCTTGTCAATTATTTAACTTCATGGCTTGTTAGTTCTTTAACTCTGCCATGGCAAGTCATTTTCATATCCTAGATTTTTTTTTTCCTTTCTAAGGATAACATCCAAATGATTTGAAGTCTAAAACAGACGAGTTATTCTCAGTGCTTCACTTTTTTCTCTTCACTTTCCTTCCAAGTGTTTAATTAAACCCAATAGTACATAATACAGTAAATGCACACAGGTGTAAATGGTAACAAGCGAAATGGAGAAATGCTGGTTTCTTTTTTTTCATTTGCATCTTATTGCTAGTAAGAAGCAATTAAAAACCAAGACTGCAGCTGTTTAAGACTAAAATATGCAATAAGGGTTCAAAATCTTAATGAGCGAGACAACTAAAGTGAAGCAGAAGTGTTACTTGAGCAATAAGTGCTTCTTATTAAGCAATTGGGTTGGAACAAAAACCTGCAGCCACTGCGGCCCTCCAGGACTGAATCTGCCCACCCCTGCTGTAGCAGAAATGTCTTCAAAGCCTAGTGTTACAGTTATTTTGACATGTTGATCATTTAGTTTTATTCTACCATGTACGTGCCTTGTATCTTGCTCTAGTTGGAGGATTATTATTATTATTATTATTGTTGTTGTTGTTGTTGTTGTTTTTATTTAATGAATAAAGAAGCACTACAAAAACAAGTTTCAAGCAAAGAATTAGCATCATTCCTGTTTTTCTGAATAGCCTAAACATTTCTTATAAATCAAAAATGAAAAAAAGAATTTCAAAGCAGCCTGCAATGTCTTTCAGTAATTATTCGAAGCCTCCACTCTGAGTATCAAAGACCAGGCTTCTCAAACACATCTGAGTTTTTTAATGCTTACAATAATAAAGACATGTCTATGGTCACCTGCTGCTGATTGTTTTGATACCAAAGAAGAGTCTCTAAATTCAAGCAATAAATGTTCCCAGTGATAAGTTATTAAATGTGGTCAAAATGAATCATTATGAACACTCTTACAAATACTAGTTATTTAGTGGCGCTATATGGTTCTTCACTAGTGTGAAGACCCGGGGGCGCCCAGTTCCCCAAACACCTAACACAACAGTTACAGGCACATGTCTCTGCAACACTAACATTTATTATTTATGTGGAGAAGCACTTTCCCTCGCTCCCCACTGCAGCCCAGTACAAACAGTACACAACACTAAGGCACCAATACAAAGTCATTTTCTTCTCTTTGTCCCTTCTTTCTCTTCTACCTTCCACCTCCACTCCTTCAAGCTTCGACACGTTCCTCCTGACTCTGGCTCCCTGAATGGCGAGAGGTGACTCCTTTTATAGGGCACCTGGAAGTGCTCCAGGTGTCCAGTGATCTTCTTCCAGCAGTACTTCTGGCTGTGGCAGGAGGGCTCAGCCGTTCCTCTTGTGCCCCCTGGCAGTGGCCACAGACCCTGTCAGTGTTGGAGCTTCCATGTTCCAACCCCATGGCACCATAGCAAGCCAGGGGTGCTGCCATCTGTCATCCCCAGGGAAGAATTGCCCCATGCAAGGTCCTTCCCCCAGTCCTTCCATTATGAAGGCGTCCCGTCTGGGTAAGAGTCCTGCTTGTCCTGCTTGTGCTTCTAAAAATGTCCTAATATGTTTTAAAAAATAAAATCTTTAATGTATGGTAGGCTACCTAGCAGGACACTAACAGATTAAAGAAATCTGCACTTTGCTTGTGTTACTGTATACAGCAAGAGTCCCTTTAAAATCATGATGCATTGGTATTTCACAAGTCTGTTTCCATCTGTTCATAGTGATTTATTGTATGGACCCAGATATCCATCCATTATCCATCCCACTATATCCCAACTACAGGGTCATGGGGGTCTGCTGGAGCCAATCCCAGCCAACACAGGGCGAAAGGCAGGAAACAAACCCCAGGCAGGGTGCCAGCCCACCACAGGGAGCCAGATATGAATCTCAATAAATAAAAATTCTTTCTGGAACCTTCGCAAAAATGGTTCCCCTATGGCATCCCTCTGAAAAATGGCTCTGGCACCTTTATTATTAATAGTTTATGTTGAATTTTTTGCCCCCCCCCCCCCCCCAGTTTTTAAGACAAATCAGCACCCAGGCAGTCATTCTTGGTTACACTCTTCGGGTAAACCCCTGTCTGCCTGTTGTGGTAGCTACAACACTTGCCTTTCTCAGTAACATTCCATATATCCTCCTTCTTTCTGTCTTCCCCTTGCTTTTACTCACCTACTGACTCAACCGGTTATTATTCTGAGAGTAGTGTATACCCCACCCAGGAGCTCCTTTCATGGCAGTTATTTTTCCTTAAACCTTTGTGCCATCCACCCATAATTATTTCTAGCACCCTTGTGCAATTCTGCAATCCTGAGTTCCAAATGTCACATTCTATGAGGCAGGAAACACCTTAGTACTCCAGAACCCCCTTTATACAGCTGAGTTCTAGAGATTATAAACTGGACCTCCTTTCTACCCTTTAGCATTCTGGTGAACATCTCTTAAGTTACTTTTTCATATTTACTGACATTCTTCTGTTCATCTAAAGTAACTGCTCCTGTGACACATGCTAAATAAAGGCACTACCAATCACCTGGTGGTATTCAGCCTTTTGCAAAGGAAAAACCATCAGTATCAATAGTCAATTTTGTTCTTATTGTCAGTACCTGGCAAAGCCCTTGCCCTGCAAACACAGCCTTGACCAGGTATCACTCTTCAAAGGCAACTTTTGAATTTCTTTGTCCATGAACAGCAAGTCAGTGAACAGTTGGATAAAGCTGACGAAGACTCACAAAGACAGCATTCACTGTTTATGCCAAGCACATACTTTATAGAAAAATTTGTTGGCGCTACATCAAAAATGTAGATAGCATTGTGATTCTTTCTGGTTTTCTGACAAGATTTACTGCTTGTTTTTCTTACATTTGTGGTTTCTGTAAAGAGCTGGACCCCAAGGAAAAATTCAGAGGTTTGATGAGTTTCAGGGCTTTCCTCTGTCTGAAGAAACACTGCAGAACAATTTGCATAATCCTCTGCATAAAAATACAGATTGACGTTTTATTTAAATACTCGGTTTCTTTGTGGAATTTCAAATTTTGTAAGACAATCTTAAGTATTAAAGTATTATAAGCAACTGAATGACAGTGTTATTTTTTCAGAGGCTGAACAATAACAGTATGTATGTGTGTGCAGGATTGTGGGAATTTACATAAGTTTGTATGTGTATGTGTGAGTGAATGCATTTATTGACCTCCAAGATACTTCCAGAAGCAATAGTGATACCAGTGTGGCAAAGGACATGAAATACGTATCAAGAGTGAACGAGATAGAAATAGAATTAAAAATATACAAATTGAAAGTGTCTCTGTGTGTCAGCATAGGCATTCATTGACATTTAGCAGTCAGTAGGCCATATGATCGTATGTTGTGGTGTGCACTCTAAAGAGATAGATGGACAGCAGGAGAAAAAGAAGTTGGTACCATGGGAGGTAGCCTGTAACATTCTCCTGCAATGCTAGTGGCCAAGAAACTTAGTTAATTGAAAATGAAATTGTAAAGGAAATACTTTTTTTATGAATTTGTAAAGTATCTCTAAACTAGAGAGATATTGTACCATTTGAACCCAGGAATTTACCAAGGGAATGATAAGATAATCATAATAATTCTATTTATTTTGTTACCAATAAAATTCATAAATAGGAAGCTTCCTTTCAGATACAAATGTGTGCTGAAGACACTTCATCTGTAGAACTGCTCGGGGAACTTAAGATAATATTAAGATATAGGTGTGTTAAAGGGATATACCATTTACCTGTATGCTAATAAGTGCAACTAATATGTTTCTTGACTGTGTTACAAAAATGATTCTAACTTACTTAAGATAGTTACAGTGTCATATTACTCAGTCTTGCCATGCTGATCTGATCTGATTCCATGACGAGGCTCCATCAAGGTTCTTGTAGAAAAGGATGCCTATCAGGTTCAGCTATTAGTAACAGTGATCACAGCTTTTTGTTATTTAAAATACTAATTTCACTAACACTGGTCAACAGGTGGTAGATTCAATAATAATAATAATAATACATTTTATTTATATAGCGCCTTTCCCATGCTCAAGGCACTTCACAGAGTTTAAGAAAGAACAGCAGGGTATACAGTATATAGCATTGTACTAAACCAGATAAATAAATAAAGATAAGATAGTAAATTCAGATAAAAGCCTAACAGACAACATAATTGATGGTCTAGCACACACACACAGGTTACACGAGCATATAAATACAGAAAAGCAGAGGACCGAGGTAGAGCCCCGATAAACTCCTTGTGTGACTGGCGCTGTGCTGGATCTGCCTATCATTTAGATAGGATTTGAACCATTGGAGGGCACAGCCAGAGATACCCAGCATGTTCTCCATTCTGGACAGTAGAATGTCATGTCTGACAGTGTCAAATGTTGCAGTGAGGTCTAACAGAATTAATATGCTGGTTTGTCCAGAGTCTGCTGCCATAAGCAAATCATTGGTTACCTGTAGCAGAGCAGTTTCACAGCTGTGCTGCACCCTGAAACCAGACTGAAAGGGTTCCATCAAATTATTAGAAGTTAAATAGTTGGTGAGTTGGGATACTACAACATGCTGAAGAACTTTTGACAGAAAAGGTAAGTGGGAAATAGGCTGAAAATTGTTAAGACTGTCAGCATTAAGGCCAGACTTTTTTAATATTGGGGTTACAGAAACGATTTTAAAAGTGAGTGGCATAAAGCCTGTTTTAAGGGATGAGTTTGTTATTGTTGTAATGGTCGGGATTATGGCATGAAGGCAGGATTTAAGTAGTGTGGTGGGGATGGGGTCCAGTACACAAGTAGTCAGCCTCATCTTACAAAGCAGGTCATTAACAAAAGCAGATGTGACTAGTGAGAACTTGGAGAAGCTGGATGGAGTGGGAAAACAGCGAACGATATAAACAGACTAGACGTTAAATAACGGGCGCTAGAACAGTAGTGCATAAACATTAGTAGGAACAGTCTATATTAAATGGCAAGGGACCTTGTATGTGGCTGTAATATGCGTCACTGCATTGTGTGCCTTTAATTTTCTCTCTCAGTAATACTGGTTTGTATTTTCGTAAAATGCCTGTAATTTTGTCTGACAGTAATACAGAGGAACCTCGGTTCACGACCATGTAACCCGATTTGGTCGTGAACTGAAGTAATTTCCCCCATAGGATTGTATGTAAATACAATTAATCCTTTCCAGACCGTATGAACTGTATGTAAATATATATTTTTTTAAGTTTTTAAGCACAAATATAGTTAATTATACCATTGAATGCACAGTGTAATAGTAAACTACATGTAAAAACATTGAATAACACTAAGAAAACCTTGAACAACAGAGAAAACTAACACTGCAAGAGTTCGCACTATAGCCTTACGACCCGCTTGCTAAAAACACTTTTTTTTAATGAGTTTTAAGCACAGGGAAAAAAAGAACATTTGAAAAATCAGTAATTTAATAAACAACCAAGAAAAGTAACATTGCAACAGTGCACGTGCACGCCTGTGTGTGTGTGTCTCTCTCGCGAGCCTGCGTGTGTGTGTGTGTCTGTCTCTCATGCGTGTGTCTCTCTTAAGCGCGCGCCTCTGTGTTTGTGTGTGTGTGTGTGTCTCTCTCGCCTGTGTGTGTCTGTCTGTCTGTCTGTCTCTCTCTCTCATGTG
>JANRMT010062813.1:21934819-21968669 GCA_026402145.1 Polypterus bichir lapradei | reverse complement strand
GTGTGTGTGTGTGTGTCTGTCTCGCGCGCGCCTGCATGTGTGTGGGTCTGTCTCGCTTTCACCTGCGTGTGTGTCTGTCTGTCTCACGTGCGCCTGCGTGTGTGTGTGCCTGTCTGTCTGTCTCGCGTGCGCCTGTGTGTGTGTGTGTCTGTCTGTCTCGCGTGCGCCTGTGTGTGTGTGCCTGCCTGTCTGTCTGTCTGTCTGTCTTGCGCGCGCCTGTGTGTGTGTGAGTGTCTGTCTCATGCGCGTCTGTGTGTGTCTGTCTATCTCGCGCCTGCGCCTGTGTGTGTGTGTGTGTGTGTGTCTGTCTGTATCGCGTGCGGCTGTGTGTGTGTGTGTCTGTCTCGTGTGTATGTCTGTCTCGCGTGCGTGTGTGTCTGTCTGTCTCGCGTGCGCCTGCATGTGTGTCTGTCTGTTTTGCGCGCGCCTGCGTGTGTGTGTGCCTGTCTGTCTGTCTCGTGTGCGCCTGTGTGTGTGTGTGTCTGTCTGTCTCGCGCTCGCCTGCGTGTGTGTCTGTCTGTCTCGCGCGCCCCTGCGTGTGTGTCTGTCTCACGTGCGCCTGTGTGTTTGTGTCTGTCTCGCGCGCGCCTGTGTGTCTGTCTGTCTCGCGCACGCACCTGTGTGTGTCTCTCTCTCTCTGCACACACAGGGAATGCACAGGAAGAGACTGAACACTTGCCGTCTGGCCCCGCGCATGCGCACTTCACCAGAAGAGGCACACACACGGACACCTGAATGCACACAGGGGTTTTATTAAAGAGGATGATGTATTTATGTTAGTTGAATTATTTAGATATTTAATTTTGTTACAGAAAAAGTGGAGGAATTTCTCACAGACTTCAGTAGAAGAGATAGTTGGGCCAAATGCAGGTTGGAGTAGTTTATTACGAAACAGAGAATAAAACCCTTGGGTTATCGTGGCCACTTCCTATTATTCTGCCATAGTAGGTGTTCTTGGCAGCAGTTTGTGCTTCTCTGTAAGCTCTTTGGTGGACAGAGAAAGCCTGGATGTGCACGGTGAGGCCAGTCTTATGTGACATTCTCTCAAGGCGTCGGCCAGCTGCTTTTATAGATCGCAATTCTGAGTTATACCAAGGAGCTAAGCGCTTAAAGGAAACCTCCTTATGTTTTAAAGGAGCTGTTTTATCTGGTGCTGAATGAAGGGCTGAGTTATAGTGGTCAACAAGACTATCTAGTGTTGATGGAATAGGTGCAGACAGTAAAAGATCAGAAATGGATCCAGAAAGGATAGAGGGGCAGGTATTTTTAAGGTTTCTGTAAGAAATGTGTTGTTTACAGGTAAGAGGAGGGAAAGGCAGTGAGACAGTGAAAAGTACTGCTTTATGGTCAGAAAGTTCAAAGTCAGTGCTTTAAGTGTTGGCAACAGATAGTCCAGAAGTAAAGGTCAGGTCCAATATATGACCACCAGAGTGGGAAATATGAATTTAAGTGGGATTTAGGGTTATAGGGTTTTAGCTGTCATTGAGGAGGCTGTCGCTTTGCATTATATGCCAGTGATGTTACGTGATACACCCAGTTACAATATGGTTAAGATTACGGTTAAGGGATGGTTATTTGACTGATGATGACTGTCGAGTAGACCAAGTGACATAAATGTGCAATCCAATTGGCTGTTCAGCGAAGCTCTTGAGTTGTGGAGCTCTGGATGTCTGCAGCTAGCTCTATTTCAGCATATTAGCTTAAAGTAGGTAGGGGATTTGGACATAGGGTAAAATAAGAGCCACAGAAAGAGAGATGCAGCGACAGTTGTGATTTTCCTAAAATTGCACAGATGAAAAAATAAGATTAGTAGATTAAACAGTTTTTGCATGCAGACAGGAATTGGTTAACTGTTACCCAAAACACAAAGCTAGATGTCAAAAAGAGGACCTATGAATAATAAGTTTAGTCTTGGAATTGTTTGATTTTCTATCACTTGGCATTTTGGGTTGTCGTATCTTTTTGTATTTTATATTGCTTAGATTTCTCTGTATTATATCATTTTGTATTTTGTCTTTTGTATATTTTTTATCTTTTCTTCATTATAGTATTTTTGTATCTTACCTGAGTTTAGCAATAGTGTAGATCTTTTTTTTTCTTTTATCCATTCTGTTATGGTACTATAAACATGAGATTTTAGACAGATAAGTTTTTGTTCTGTTTTCAGGCTACAAAACACCTATTTTTCTTTTTCCATGCGTCTGCATTGTATGTATTGTATTTCGAGATGAATGTTAATTGCCTGTCATCTTTTATACACACAGAAGCCCACCCTAACTTGAGGTGATTATGACAATAAAGCTTTGACAGAAAATCAGTGGAACAGTCACTTAGTGAAATGAGGTTTAGAAGCTTTACAGCTTCTTTTAGCCTTTTTCGGTTTTACTCATTTTAGCCTTTTAACTGTTATTTCTTTTTTATTGTTGTTTATTGACCGTGTGTGTGTGTGTGTGTGTGTTTTCTTTCATCATCCTCTGTTTATTGGGTAGCTACCCCACTTACTATCATGACTTGAGAATACCTAAAGCACAAGCTCAAAAATACTTTAAATAATTTCCCATTAAAATAACATCAAAACCCCAACTAGTAATCCAAAAGGCTGAGAAAAATCTTCATAAAAATAAAAGGTTTGTTTCGTCGAAGGCTGTGCAAACACAAAGCTCCAAAGAACATAAAGGAATTGCCTGAAAAGAGCAAGATAATACAGAGTAACTAAGTCCCAATATAAAATCCAAAAATTGTTGTCAAAAATCCAGAAATAATGAAAAGCAGTATCAAGGCACAGAAAAACACAAGAAACACTCCACTCCCTGGCACATTCATAATGAACCGCCAGGAAGGCCCTCCCATAAATAGAGTGGAGAGCCATTTCTGGCAGTGATTAGCAGGTGGCCCCAAAGGTAGACAAAGCACATGGGACATAACCCTAGGCCTTTTTCACATAACAATAAATACAATGAAAAATATACATGATAAATAAAAGAAATATAAATGCAAATAAACTATACAAAATTAGTCAGAGCAACCAGAAACATGACTTGGAACCCCAGCCCACGGGGAAATGCTGGCTAAAACTTGACACTTACTGGGTATTTTTGAAAATCATCTTCAAAAATGTTTGTTAAGTAGCAGAGCAAAGCTGAGAAGCCAATATTTATTTCACTTCAATTATTTGGTTTATACTGAAACCAAATTGTCTCATCTGCATGCTATGCAAATACACTGGTTTTACCTCATGTCACCTACACTGTATAATGACCTGTGTTTTCATTATGCTGTATAGTCTCTATGGCTCACTGTAGTAATGGTCTTATTTGCATGAAAACATCCACAGAGCATAGTTGACAAGTGAGTAAGGCATCATTCCAGAATGAGAGCAAAGAAAGAATTTATTAGGACACATATCAGATGCAAATATTAATGTTTTTACTTCAGGGTCATACCACAGATTTGGCATTAAGAATCAGTTTGGACTTCAGGTTTTAATTGTTTATGCTGTTGCACATCCAAACAAGGAATTTTCAGCTGGTCTTAGATTGATGTAATGGTCTATGAAGGGTGTAGAGCAAACTGTAGGTGATCTCCCAGTGGGGTCTACACATGCTTTATTAGAAAGAAGCAAGGTTTTTGGCATCATGTTTGCATTCCTAATTTGGGCAGATGCAGAAAGGCCTCTGGGCATGTCTGCCACAAAAGATCATACAGTAGGGTTCAGTTTAATCTGCTTGATGTATCCTTTCAGGATCAAAGATGGCTGGCCTTTATTAGAACATTTGAACAATTTTGACAAGAACAGGCTAGTCAGTGTGACAAAGCTCAAATCATGGTTCTTGGTCTGAGCCATTACCTTGTAAGTCATGATGTCTCTCAGTAAGTGAAAGAAAGTGTTTATATATGTACTGTAAACTACATGTTGCACAAAAGTCTGGCCTTCTAATGAGGTTGTTACTCTTGGCCTTCCAAGTTCTTAAAAAAATGAATGTTTGGCTGAAAACATTATTAATACCATTGTTATATCTATTCATAATATACTAACAAACCCACTTAATCCAGTTCGAGTTCATGGTTTATAGCCTATGCCAAAAGGATCAGGTGCAAGGCAGGAACCAATGTATGCACACACCCACACTAAACACAATCACAATGCTAAATTTTGAGTTGCTGTTCATGGGAAAAACTCCTGGAGACATAGACAGAATATTCAAACCTTACACAAACAACAACTAAGCATGTGATCCAGGAGGAGGTAGAGGTTAGTACTGCCATTCCCTATGTCTGTTCAGATAATGCAATACTCTATGTGTTGTAATATTTGAGGCTAACCCATCAGTCTCACAATAGTCATCAGAGTGGCTGTATATTAATCTAACTTGATTGCTGGTTTGGTTGAGGTGTTATGTGGTTGACATAGTATACTTTCAATATAAATACTAGCATCCTAAGGTTACTGTCACCCCTGTAGGAAATGTGTATGATGTGAGAAGAAGAACTGATTGATTGATGTTATTCAATCAGTTAATTAATTATCAGTATTGCCTTTGGCAAATTATTGTAGTGTATGGATGATCTTAACTTCTGCCTAACCAGGGATCTCTGTTTCATATTCTAGACAGGACACCAGAAATATGAGGAGATGAAATCAGCAAAAGTCTACATTAAATAATTTTCACTTTGTTTGTTTTGGTTGGGATGTGGTGATAGACTATTATTCAACAAACAACCCAGACACAATTGCTGCAATAAACAAAATAATGCAATTTATTTATAACTTAAGTATAATAGATGATGGATATATACAAATTTATATATAGATATACATGTATATAGATACATAGACGAAGGACAATAAAAAACTACACAAAACATAAAATTACAATGGCATAGTTGAACTTTTTCTCTCCTGTAGAAAAAGGCACATTACAGTTGAATTCTGATCTTTAATGTCATGTGATCAAGATGGACAGGTTCTTTAGCTAGTTATAAAGGATCTAGTGCCTGCACCATGAATGTGGCAATGATTTGCACATAGCTGGTCTGCATTGTTTTACCCCGACTCATGCAGTTTGCGTGTATGATGCTGCTCTGAACTGCCTGCTTAATTTAGGGAGAGAAACCTATAAGAGAACCTATAAAAACATATCCTTCACAAAAGTCATTACTTTTCAGTTGCAGTGATACCAATACCACAATACGTTAGCTGGCTTTATCTTAACTACTAAGGTCTATATAATAGTTCTCGTAATCAAAGTAGGTGTACTTATGGTTTGGTGATGCTTTGTTCCTTTCCTGGTCAGCATTCTCTGGCACTCATGGAAAGATCATCAGCACACTTTTCTTTCTTTGTTCAGAGCTTTCTGCTTCTTCATATTTTATCAGATAAGACCCCGAGTTTTTACTCCAAAGAGGCCTCATGAAGAGAAACTGACACTTGAGTTGTAATCAATAGAGTCTGGCAGCTGCTTTTTAAGCCAGGGACTTATGGTGAACTTAGCCTTCTAGTTGCAGATGTGAACCCAGCTAATAACTGGCATATAAAGTATTACTATATAGGCCTCCTGTGCCAGTTTTCATACATATTGGGTTACTGTATTCAGGTTAAAGTATTTGTATTGTCAAATGTCACAGTAAAAGGTTTGGACATAAATCAGTTTAAGGAAAAACATGGGTGTTACCATTTATTTTTGAATTTCTTGAATACTTAGTAATGTGTAGATAGCCCTTTCATTGAGTGTACTATCGTCACCTCCTTGAAAGATGGCAGATCATGTACATAAGTTTTTTGCAGACCTCCTTATTTTTTTTTTCCTAGTTAATTTTCTCTTATTCCCTCTTTCTCTCTCTCTCTCTCTCTCTCTCTCTCTCTCTCTCTCACTCTCTGTGTTTTTGTCAAGAATTTAGCTTTCCCAATTCCAATAAAGTGTCCAGGGGGCCTTTATATCAAGAGCTCTTTAGACAGACCTAGTTATTTGATAGTTCAGTAAGGACAGAACAGGCACTGCAGCCAGACTTCAGGATTTTAGTATTAGGTCAAGCAGCCAAGAGTCAGCATGGACTCTCATACGTAGGCTGCTCCTTTCTTTGACAATTTAAATAAATGCTACTAGTAAATGTTGCTGGTCCTCATCTTGGCACCAGAACACATTTATGTTTGGTGAAGTTGTAAATGTGGAAATTAAAAGGCATGTTTGTTAATGCATATGCACATTCATTCCATTCACCTTATGTTTGTGCCACCTGTTCCCTGTTTCATTCAGGAAATTTTCAGTTTTAGTTCTTTCATTCCATTTATGGTTCTTTGTTGCCTGTGACTGCATCTGTTCTGCTCTCGGCACATGGTATATTTCTTTAGATTTTGCTACCCTGCTTTTACTTGTACATCACTGCATTCTCTGTTTCTTAATTTACTTTGAGATTTGAGAATGTACTCCCATATCACAGAAGCTACTGACTTTATATCATAAAAAGTTTTCATAATAAAATGTTAAATCAGCCCCGAGAAATTTCACAAGGAGAAATATGCAAAGAGAATGGAACCAGCTCTGTTTTTATATATGGTTTACATATCATATAATTTACAAGGAGTAATAATAATAAAAGAGAAATGTCAGAAATCATAGTTCCTCAGAGACCAGAGACATCTTCAACATCTCATAGAAATGTGAGACAACATCAGCTTAGACAGATGCCAGGCTGAACGCGAGAAGCCAAATGTAAGTTAATTAACCACAAAATTACATTTTTTCCTTCATAGTCCAGGGTTGCTTAGGTTTGACCCAAATGCTATTAAGTACAAGACAAAAGCCAGCTTTGATGGAACCCCAGCCCAGCCATTGAACACTCACTCACTCAATCTTGCATGCACATATTCAAAATGCTGGAAAAAAAAAAAAATAAATAAATAAATCTTACGGACATGGGAAGAACACACAAACTCTTCACAGACCTGGAATTTCAGTTTGTGCTAGTTTCAGCATGACTGCACCACTCTATAGTATATTATCATTCTTGAGAAAAAATAGTATGTTTTTGTGGTGGCTTTCTGGAGAGTACTGAAGTTAGAGCAGTGCTTAAATTCTTAAGGAATTAGAGAAACCCCACTAACATGTTTGATTGATTGTGGGATCACAGAAGGTTGGAGCCTAACACAGCAGTATGTAGGATAAAAAATAAAAATTGGTGCATATTGTTTAGCTGATTCTATTACGTGATGTTTTTCAGCATGTGAATGATATAAAGTAAAAGCAGGCCATTGGTTGAAGAGAAGGGGAGGAAAAAGAGTAGAAAGAGAAACAACTCGTGAATGAGAGGCAGGCCCATTAGGGTAGACAGAGGTTTACTACAATCTCCACCTTATTTTGTGGAGTTGAACATTCCTGGCCGTTTAAACGTGTACACAGAAAATAAAAAATGCCAATTCACACATTTTATCCAGTTACATTCACCAGATCTTAACAACATCAGAGGCCACCTGTGACTATGACTGCTTTTTACTTACCCTCCTCTATGCTTGGGTAGAAGAAGATAATGATGCATCCTTACACGCCATCCTTGAATGTATTAAACAGAGCATCACAGAATGAACGCTTTCTTTTCTGTTGTGTTTCAATCGAATAAACATAATGAGTGTTAACTAGCAATGGCAGAGTTGTTCACTCACGCTTACTCATTTTCTAGATGTAAATTAAAGCAAAGAGCTGCAGTGTTGAGGACTTCATTGCTGTTGTAGCATTCACAGTGAGTCATTATTCTGAAAACAGTATAATTAGAGATGTAGGAAAAATGTTTCATGTTAATTATCCGCGCAACCTGTTCCCTCGAAGCAGCCTCAGTGATGACAGTGGCTGCCAAGTTCTATCCCACACCTCTCTGAAATAAAACTGGTGGACAATTCAGAGAAGCTGCAAAGTAAAGAATTTTTTTTTAATCTGCAGCATTCATTGCTTTAATTATCGTCATTTATTTATTTAGCACATGGGGTGAGCTGTTGCCACTACTGCTTTACAGTTGTAGATTACTGCATTCAGATGTGTCCATGTGCTGTCTGTGTGGAGTTGGCTCTCTTTTCTCATGTCTATGTCTGGTTTTCATTCAGATAGTCCAGTTGAACTCCTACATCAGATGACACTGGCCATGAGTGAATGACTTACTAAGTAAAGCAAAGCAAGCAAAGAAGCCCACATTTAAATTCTGTATGGTTTCTGCATAAATGCAGAAGGTTCATTAAAGATTATCCTGATTTTTACTGATGTATCTAGAAGTCCATTGCCTTTTCTGATGGATGCTTCAGCACGACCACATTCAGTGACTCACTCAGTGTAACACAGCAAATAAGAGATGGGAACTGAGACAGCAGCCTTGTAGTTTACACTTTAACACTTTAGTCACTAGACCACAATTCCAGTAAATTTAAAATGAGAAAGTTCCCATTGTTGTGTGGATTAAAACTTCAGCAGATAAAGTGAATCCAGGAAGTATTCAGTCTGCTTCACTTTGTGTATAATTTATTGTCTCATATATTTAATTTTATTTGGATTAATTTTGCCCATCAATCAACATGAAATAACCCATAATCACAAAGTGAAAACATGTTTTCAGAAAGGTTTGTAAATGTATTAAAAAGCAAAAACTGAAATCCCTTATTCATTTAAGCATTTAGACTCTTAATTTGATACTCTACAGAAGCCCCTTTGGGAGCATATTACAGCTTCCAGTCTCCTTGGGTAAGTATTTATGAGCTTTGCACACCAGGATTCGAGCAGTTTATCCCATTCTCTCTGAAAGAAGATCCTTTCAAAGTTCTTTAGACTGGATGGGAAGCGTCTGTAAACTGCCATCTTCAGATCTCTCCAGAGATGCTCTTTGGGGTTTAAGTCTGGGTTTTTCGCTGGGCCACTCAAGGAAAGTCAGACACTTGTCCCAAAGTCACAACAACAACATTTATTTATATAGCACATTTTCATACAAAAAAAAATGTAGCTCAAAGTGCTTTACAAAATGAAGAATAGAAAAATAGAAGACACAACAAAAAGTAAACATAAGTCAACATTAATTAACATAGAATAAGTAAGGTCCGATGGCCAGGGTGGACAGAAAAAAACAAAAAAAAAACTCCAGAGGCTGGAGAAAAAATAAATAAAATCTTTAGGGATTCCAGACCAAGAGACCGCCCAGTCCCCTCTGAAAACTTCAGTGTTTTCTTTGCTGCATACTTTGGATCATTATTGTGGTGAAAGGCCATATGCATTCTAAAGCAAGTCTTCTTTATGGATATCTCTGTATTTGAATACATTCATCCTTCCCTCAATTCTGACCAGTCTCCCTTTCCCTGCCACTGACAAGCACCCTCTTAGCATAATATTGCGACCACCACGCTTTACAGTAGGGATGGTATTAGGCAGGTGATGAGCAGTGCTTGGTCTTCATCAGATGTTGTGCTTGGAATTCTTCCCAAAGTGTTTAATTTTTGTCTCACCAGACCAGAGCATCTTTTTCCTCATGCTCTCAGTGTCTTTTAAATGGCAAACTTCAAGAGAACTGTCATCTGCCTTATAGACAAGTTTGGCTTCCTTTTAGCCACTCTACCATAAGTTCCTGATTGTAGTGCTACCGAGATGGCCATTCTTCCGACAGGTTCTTCCTTTTCAGCAGAGGACATCTAAAGCTCTATCTAAAGATAGAGTGTTCACTGGGTTCTCAGTCACCTCTCTAACCAAAACAATTCTTGCACAGTTACTCAGGTTGGGCAGAAAGTCAAATCTAGGAAGAGTCCTGGTGGTTCCATACTTGCCCCATTTCACAATTAATTTGGTGACAGTGATCTTGGGAACATTCAAAGCTTTAGAAATGGTTTTATACCCTGACCCTGATCTATGCCTCAGCACAATTTAATCACAGAGGTTTACATAGAGTTCCTTGGACTTCATGGCTTGGTTGTTGTCCTGACATGCAGTGTGAATTTTGCGACCTTTACATACACAGGTGTATGCCTTTCTAAACAATGTCCAATCAGTTCAGCATGCCAAAGGTGAACTCCAACCAAGTTCTAGATACAATTCAAGGATAGTTAAAGCAAACAGGATAGGATGCACATAACCAAAATTTGGAATGCCACAGCACAGCATCTGAATATGTATAAAAATGTGAGATTGCAGTTTTTGATTATTAGTAAATCTGAAAACTTTCCTGAAAATATGTTTTCACTTTATCATTTCTGGTTGAGTGTAAAAAAATGGCAAATTTATCCTTTTAAAAATTAATCTAAAACACACTGAAGTGTGCAGAAGGTAAAGGGGTCTCAATGGTTTCTGAATCCGCTATATGTTTTTTGTCATTATTTCATGTACGGCCCTGAATGGGATAAGGTCTATTGCAGATCATAATTTATTGTAATAACAGCCATCCATATTCATCAAGCCTGCTTAATCCAATTCTAGGTCATGTTTTCTGGAGCCTAACCTAGCAGTGCTAGCAGGCACCAATTCTGGAGAGGCTAACATCCATCTCAGCACACACTCATGCACACAGTTTGAACCCAAATGAGTAGGTATGGGTGTATACATAATAATAATAATAATAATAATATATTTTATTTATTTGTAGGCGACTTTCTATACATTCAAGGACACCGAACAATAGCCAAACACAGATTATAAACAAAAGTAAAATACAAAAGTTAAAATCAGACAGAGCAATTGTAATCAAAGAGAAAAAGCAGTCTTAAACAAATGAGTTTTAAGTTTAGATTTGAAAAGTGAAAATGATTCAAAATTTCTAAGTTCAGGTAGTAGTGAGTTCCAATGCTTGGGAGCAGAGCAACTGCATGCTCTGCTCCCCATAGTGTTAAGACGGATGAAGGGGACAGTCAAGTGGATGGAGGAAGAGGATCTAAGGGTACGGGAGGGATAATGGCAACATGGAGGAGGTCAGACAGATATGAAGAGGCAAGGTTGTGGATAGCCTTAAAAGTTAGTAGGAGAATTTTGAATTAAATTTGGAACTGAACTAGAAGCCAATGAAGCTGCTGCAAAACGGGAGTGATATGGTGAATAGAGGGGGTTCTAGTAATGATGCGGACAGCTGAATTCTGGACCAGATGAATCTTATAAAGAGATTTGCGAGAAAGACCAAAGAAAAGGGAATTGCAATAATCCAGACAAGAAGTGAAAAGTCTATGAACAAGGATAGCAGTGGTGTGGGGAGTGAGGGAGGGGCGAATACGATTAATGTTACGCAAGTGGAAATATGCAGACCGGGAGATGTTATTGATGTGGGACTGAAAGGATAAAGTACTGTCAAGGATGACACCCAGACTCTTAACCTGTGGGGAAGGGGAGACAGAGGAATTATCAACAACAAATGAAAAATGATCAGTTTTGGATAATGTTGATTTTGTACCAATGAGGAGAACCTCAGTTTTGTCACTATTTAATTTAAGAAAATTTGAAGAAAACCAGGATTTGATTTCTGCTATGCAATCAGTAAGTGAGGAGGGTGGAAAGGAAGCAGTAGGTTTGCTTGTGAGATAGAGCTAGGTGTCATCAGCATAACAGTGGAAGCTAATGTTATATTTACGAAAGATATTACCAAGGGGAAGGAGGTAAATAATGAAAAGGAGGGGCCCCAGGACAGAGTCATGGAGCACACCTGAAGTAACAATGGTAGGTTGGGATATGAAAGTTTTAAGCAGAACAAACTGAGTGCAGCCTGAAAGGTAGGATCTGAACCAGTCTAGTGGAGTGTGGGTAATGCCAATCGAAGATAATCTATTGAGAAGAGTAGTGTGACAAATAGTGTCAAAGGCTGCACTCAGATCAAGAAGGATGAGAATAGTAATTAAACCAGAATCAGCTGCCATAAGGAGGTCATTAGTAATTTTTATAAGTGCCGTTTCTGTACTGTGGAGGGGACGAAATCCAGACTGGAACTGTTCATACAGATTATTTTGAGGTAAATGAGAATGAAGTTGAATAGCCACTATTTTTTCAAGAATTTTGGAAATAAAGGGTAGATTAGAAATAGGACGAAAATTACTGAAATTAGTTAGATCTGCACCAGGTTTTTTCAGAATTGGGGTTATTGCAGCAGTTTTAAAAGATGAAGGAACAGTACCAGTAGTGAGAGAAAAGTGGATTATAGCAGAAATAAGAGGGACCAGAGGGGGGCGGCAGGCTTTGACTAGAACTGTAGGTTAAAAGGTGGATGGCTTAGACTTACAGACAAGATCTGAGAAAGTAGGAAGCTGAAAAGAGAAAAATGAGTGAGTTGATGGGTGAAATTCAAATGAAGTACTGGATTGATGAATTTTCTGGACTTTTTCATTAAAAAATGACATAAGGGAATTGCAAAATTCAGCTGAGTAAAGGTGAGAAGGTAAAGAATCCAGGGGTTGTGTGATATTATTAAGTAGTGAAAACAATGACTTGGTGTTGCCTTCATTGGAAGAAATAATGAGAGTATAATAGTTAGATTTAGTTTGGGCAATACAGTCCTTGTAATAAAGTTTATGGTTTTTGTACATCTCTTTGTGAACGAAGCGTGCTGTTGATATACCTGTAGGCCTTCACTCCCATAATTCTCAGTTTTATGAAAAAGGTTACAAAATAGAAGTGTATTTCATTTTTCAGAGGAATATTTTTTGATGCAGAGATAACCTTTATTATTTTAAAGAGGATCCTTTTATTCTCTTTTACTGTATAAAGTACCACCTTTAAAGAGAATATGAATATTTTATTCAAAACTAGCCAAAGCCCGCCGTAGCATACGGTGGTGTAAGAATAGGAACGGAAAACGGTGAGAAAGGAATTCAGTATACCAAAGGCTTAGGAAACCACCGTCCCAGTATAATGAAAATAGCAAGGAGCGAAAGCAATGCCAATGGTTGAGAGAGTACGTTCCTGTAGCAGGCTATGGAAAACATAGACATATATAGATAGACGCTGCATTCACCGTGTTGCCCAGTCGACATGATAAGTCAGCACGTCCGCTCTATTGCAAGTGGTAAAAGTGCTATTTAAACTAATACAGGTAGACGTGGAAACCGGGTTTTCTGATGAAAAAACAATAACGTTTTAAACAGTATCGCTTACGTACAACAGATTTTGGTGAATCGTTTCCATGCAATTATTTATATCCATTTATACACTAAATGCGTGCATATCCCATGGTCTTAGAGTTGGTGGGCGGGGCTCTGTGAGTTGTTGGGCGTGGCTCTCTGTTTTGCGTGCCCTTAGTTAGAGTTGGTGGGCGGGCTTTGGCGGGTGTGGCTCTCTGTCTTGCTTGCCCTTAGTTAGAGTTGGCGGGCGGGGCTCTGTGAGTTGGCAATTGTGGCTCTCTGTCTTGTGTTCGGTGTAAAGTCAACGTGGCTCAGAGGTGCATGTGGACTTTTGCACAGATGAAAGCGACTGAGGCTGTGTTTGGTGAGTTGCTGCGTGCCTCGAGAGCGACGCTGGACTCGGGAGGATGGTTACAGTTGGCGTGCATGGCTCTGTTGTGCATATCCCATGACGCGGTAGGAGGGTTAGAGTTGGCAGGTGGGGCTCTGTCGAGCGTATCCCATGGTCTTAGAGTTGGTGGGTGGGGCTCTGTCTTGCTTGCGCTCATTGTCTTGCATGCCCTCAGTGTCTTGCTTGCGCTCAGTGTCTTGCGTGCCCTTAGTGAATTATATATATAAATAAATACACCTTGAAAGAAAACAGTGTTACAATATTAACATATTTAAAGATGAAAAAGTTGTATTACTATCCCATGTTGGCATATGACTGCATGATTTAAAATATTCAGTGTGCTTCAAATTATTAGATGCTTATTAGATTATTGACGATTTACTGCACCCCAGTTGAATTGATAATAACATTTTCTGCCTTTATATACAGAAAAATCTATTCAGTTCATGTGCATACATCTTTGCAGTTGGCCATGTTAATGATATCCATCCTGTCTCTAGAGAATAGCTGCCTGTCACTGAGTCTACTAATTATCACTTACAAGAAAACTGAACCCTGTCACCAAGAGCCACAGATAGTCACATAGTGATGTGACCTTGACACTTGTTTCCCATTAGACACTTTCACTACTGCCCATGGGCATATAGTACATGCAAACCACCCATCCATTCAACTTTAAAAGCCATTTTATTCATTACAGAGTCATGTGTAGCCATGGCTTATTTTGGCAGCACTGGCTGCAAGGCTGGAAATAGCGATGAAATGGGATGTCAGTCCATTGCAGGGCACACTTAGACACATACACTGACACTTACTAATTTAAAGTCAATTAAGGTCAACCTAACCTGCACATCTTTGGGATGTGAGAAAACTCCAGAGTACCTGGAGGAAGATGATATGAACACCAGGAGAACATGCATATGACACTGAACTAGGTATTAAAATCAAGTGAGTCAGCAGTGACAACCATTATACCATTGTGGAGTGTACATGTAAATATAATAAGATGATAAATTAAGGTGTAGGACCTTTTGAAACCTCATGGCCTCCTTATTAGATGTCCCTGCACGGTTAAGATAAATAGCCTGCTCTTCCAAAGAAATAGTCATGTGGCTGCAGCTCATTATATAAAACACCCTGTTATAGTTAAGAGGTTTAGTTGATGTTCGCTGATGTTCCACATGGTGATTTTTGCAATTCATAAATATAGTAGCTGCCTTCCTGGAATGTTCACATACTGCAGTATCAAGAGTTGACACAATGACATGATAAACAGAACATTTTGGTGAACAGCATTTCTGTGGGCAAAAATGCTGTAATATTGAGAGAGTCCACCGTAGTAATAGTCGGACTCATTCAAGTTAGAATAGTCAAATTCACTCTCCCTTTATCTATTTGTATTGGCCAAATTTAGCTGAGTTTAAGTGTCTTTTGAGAACACACCTTTTTATAAAATATTTTGGATCTGCCTAGCTTCCCTCCTGCAGGATAGCTGCTTTTGTACTGAGACTGAGTTTAGAATACTGATTTTACTGATTTCCCGATTATTGTCAAACTTAAGTAAAGTACTTTCTTGGGGGTATAAAAAATAATTGATTGCACACACTTTCATACAAAATAAGTGCAATCTTTTTATTTTTTGTCCTGTACCTTATTGATATTAACACAGTCTGGTAAGTTTTTTCGAAAGCCATGAATGTCATCCATCCATCCATTATCCAACCCGCTATATCCTAACTACAGGGTCACGGGGGTCTGCTGGAGCCAGTTCCAGCCAACACAGGGCGCAAGGCAGAAAGCAAACACCATGCAAGGCACACTTATGGGGCACACTCTCAACTCACAGGATGTAGTAATGGAGAAGAAAATGAAAATAAAATAGAGGGCCATTATGAACAGTGCTTCACATCCTCTCCATGATGTGCTAGCATTGAGTACTTTTAGCCAATGATCTATTAAACAGAAGTGGGTCAGGAAATGCTACTGGGCTTTCTTCAAACCTGCAGTCAAATTGCCTTTATAATGACTCACAATGACTGCTCTTTTATCATTAGCCACATTAGCAAGTTTCTATCTGCTTAGTAATTCTGCTGTTTGGGAGGGGTTGTTATCTATCTATCTATCTATCTATCTATCTATCTATCTATCTATCTATTGTGGTGGTCGGCTGGGGGCTGTGCCCAGTCGCAACGCCTGGACGGAACAGGGGCCTCATGCATAACGGCGTGCGTAGCACTATAACATGACGTAAGCACAAAAGTGGAAATGTGCTTACGCACAAAAAAATGCAGATGCATAAATCTGTGCAAACACCAGCTTCCACATTCTTCCGCTACATAAATCCCGGTCAGCGTGAAAACTAACGCATGTGCATGCGCGTGCTGCCCCACCCCAACTTCTCCCAGAATTACACCTCTTTGAATATGCAAATCAATATAAATAGCCCTTAAGCTCAGTGTTCTGTGAAAAGGCAATGGCAAAAGCACGAGGAAAAATAGGATTTCAGCAAATACCAAGTGGAGGCAAGGAAAAACGTACTATTTATTGGTTTAAACAGTGGTATAAACAACAAAAGGAAGTTAATTGAGTGACATAGCGTGTCAGAGAAACTTGAAAGCTCAAGTTCACAAAGTCTCACAGTGCCCGAAATAAAAAAGAAGCTGTCAGATATCAAATTCGCCGTGAAAAGGAGAGTCGTAACCCAACGTCATATGAAAGCTTATTAGGGTACAGAAAAGAAAAAAAGGCACACAGTGGGGGAAAAAAGCACGAAATGTCAACTTTAATCATGAAATTTCCACTTTAATCACGTAGTTTATTTTATCATTAAAATAGAACATCATAAACTTCATCTTAAAATTGTTTCATTTACTAGTTTCTCAAATCCTATCGTAACTAAAGTAGCATGTTAAATGCTTTGTTTTGTATTTGATCTTCTACAGTATGTGCTCTATGTGTGTGAATCACTACGTGCTTCTGGGCTTTCTCTTCCTCCGACAGGACACTGAATCCATTACATTTGTGATATTACAGCTCTCTGAATAATTCAAATACTGAGATGTATACGTGATATCATTTTCATGATGATAAGAGTTAAAGGATGTTATTAAACATGGGAACATGGTGGCGCAGTGATTGTTCATGTCTCACGCAAGATGCTTGCTGCACCATGCGCGATCTTCAGTGAAATACTTTATTGTAGCAGTACTGTCTCTTTCAAACGTACTAACCTCCAATTCCTGTCCTTCCTTTTCTTTCTCCAAATACCCAATCGTCACACAATCAGCTCTGTAACAGACGTTAAGTCATCTGTAAGCTTAGAACGCAGATTCTTCAAAAATTATAAGGAACATTGAAATATCTTTGTAGTACATGTTTAATTATTCTATCCTTACAGTGTTGTGTCAGCACCAGCAAGAATACAGCGCGAGGTAGGAACAATCTGTGAACGGAGCGCCAGTGGCTCGCTAGCGCTGCTGCACTGTGTCCTCACATGTTTAATTATTAACAATATAGATTATTTAAATGAAGTTAAACTTTTATCTGTATAATATAATAAACATATTTTGCTGCATTTCATCTTAAAAATGATATCATCATCATATGTAAATACGCGCTTTATAAAGTGGCTCAAGTTGTGCAATATTATAACTGTATCGGAAGTTTACAGTGAGGTAATTGTACTAATAAGTACAAACAGTTCTACAAGGAGCACTTGATGGACTGATTGAGTGCATTTATAGTTCTTGGGATGAAACTGTTTCTAAACCGTGAGGAAAGGCTCTGAAGCGTTTGCCGTATGAGTGCAGTTCAATAGACAGCATGGCTGAGGCATGTGCTTGATGCTGTATACCGATACTTCTCTTTCTGATCAGCTGCTGTACAGCTGTGATTCACATTCAGATACAGTGATATACAGTGCATCCGGAAAGTATTCACAGCGCATCACTTTTTCCACATTTTGTTATGTTACAGCCTTATTCCAAAATTGATTAAATTCATTTTTTTCCTCAGAATTCTACACACAACACCCCATAATGACAATGTGAAAAAAGTTTACTTGAGGTTTTTGCAAATTTATTAAAAATAAAAAAACTGAGAAATCACATGTACAAAAAGTATTCACAGCCTTTGCTCAATACTTTGTCGGTGCACCTTTGGCAGCAATTACAGCCTCAAATCTTTTTGATAATGATACCATAAGCTTGGCACACCTGTCCTTGGCCAGTTTCGCCCATTCCTCTTTGCAGCACCTCTCAACCTCCATCAGGTTGGATGGGAAGCGTCGGTGCACAGCCATTTTAAGATCTCTCCAGAGATGTTCAATCGGATTCAAGTCTGGGCTCTGGCTGGGCCACTCAAGGACATTCACAGAGTTGTCCTGAAGCCACTCCTTTGATATCTTGGCTGTGTGCTTAGGGTTGTTGTCCTGCTGAAAGATGAACCGTCGCCACAGTCTGAGGTCAAGAGCGCTCTGGAGCAGGTTTTCATCCAGGATGTCTCTGTACATTGCTGCAGTCATCTTTCCCTTTATTCTGACTAGTCTCCCAGTTCCTGCCGCCCAAAAAACATCCCCACAGAATGATGCTGCCACCACCATGCTTCACTGTAGGGATGGTATTGGCCTGGTGATGAGCGGTGCCTGGTTTCCTCCAATCGTGACGCCTGGCATTCACATCAAAGAGTTCAATCTTTGTCTCATCAGACCAGAGAATTTTGTTTCTCATGGTCTGAGAGTCCTTCAGGTGTCTTTTGGCAAACTCCAGGTGGGCTGCCATATGCCTTTTACTAAGAAGTGGCTTCCGTCTGGCCACTCTACCATACAGGCCTGATTGGTGGATTGCTGCAGAGATGGTTGTCCTTCTGGAAGGTTCTCCTTTCTCCACAGAGGACCTCTGGAGCTCTGACAGAGTGACCATTGGGTTCTTGGTCACCTCCCTGACTAAGGCCCTTCTCCCCCGATCGCTCAGTTTAGATGGCCGGCCAGCTCTAGGAAGAGTCCTGGTGGTTTCGAACTTCTTCACTGTGCTCATTGGGACCTTCAAAGCAGCAGAAACTTTTCTGTAACCTTCCCCAGATTTGTGCCTCAAGACAATCCTGTCTCGGAGGTCTACAGATAATTCCTTTGACTTCGTGCTTGGTTTGTGCTCTGACATGAACTGTCAACTGTGGGACCTTATATAGACAGGTGTGTGCCTTTCCAAATCATGTCCAATCACCTGAATTTACCACAATTAAGCTGCAGAAACATCTCAAGGATGATCAGGGGAATCAGGATGCACCTCAGGTCAATTTTGAGCTTCATGGCAAAGGCTGTGAATACTTATGTACATGTGCTTTCTCAATTTTTTTATTTTTAATAAATTTGCAAAAATCTCAAGTAAACTTTTTTCACATTGTCATTATGGGGTGTGTAGAATTCTGAGGAAAAAAATGAATTTAATCCATTTTGGAATAAGGCTGTAACATAACAAAATGTGGAAAAAGTGATGTGCTATGAATACTTTCCGGATGCACTGTAAATACTCCGAGTGGTGCAGTGAGAGTAATATGGAAAAAGATGATCTGATGTGGCAACCCCTAACGGGAGTAGCTGAAAGAAGAAGGTGCAGTGAGAGTAACAACGCTAAAGCAGCTATGGTATTTATAATAGTTTGACTGTTCTGTGGACCATTATATTGCTACAGGTTAATTACAATCAGATGTATTAAACTAATAAACAATATGCGGTCATTTTCAGTGTATATATAAAGCCTCGTCAGGGATGTGGATCTAAAAAAGAAAGGGTAACCACACAGGAACAGCAGCACTGCTTTGACGCTAGGTGCTGCCAGTCTGCAAAACCGAGAGCAGAAGTTGCGTACGACAGGGTATGAGCTACCGTGGAAATGTGTGTGGCTTTACGCCAAGTTTAGGTTCTATACATCACGATTTGAACGTGGAAATGTTCTTACACAACATTTTTGTGCGTATGCACCATGTATACATGAGGCCCCAGGAGAGGAACGCCGCCCTGGTTTGTTTGGTGGCAACGGGAATTGAGCATGGATGCTCAACTCTATAGGGGCCCGTGACCACCGCCAGGGGGTGCCTGGACGAGCACTTCCATCACACCTGGAGCTGCTGGCGGAAGAAATACCAGGGACACCCGGAGTGCTTCCAGGTGCTCATGCAGCACTTCCTCCACGCCAGGAAGTGCCGCAGGAAGCTCATCAGGAGGCACCTGGAGCACATCTGGGTGGTCAATAAAAGGGGCCACCTCCCTCCAGTCATCAGCCAGAGTCGGGAGGAAGAGGACAAAGCTCGGGAAGGAAGACGGAGGCAGCAAAGGACCATTGGAAGGCCTGGGAAAGAAGGGTGATTGGTGCAGGGGCACTGTGTATTGTGCAGGACTTTGGACTTGTAAATAGTGTAAATAAAAGTGTGTGTTGGACTTATTGGTGTCTGCCTGTCTGTGTCCAGGCCGAACATCCACACTATCTATCTATCTATCTATCTATCTATCTATCTATCTATCTATCTATCTATCTATCTATTTATCTATCTATCTATCTATCTATCCAGATACATGAGTCTCTCAGTATCAATTTCAACATCAAGAACTTTTAAGTGTGTGAAGTACACAGTGGCCACCATCTTGGACATGCAGCAATACTGCGCAATTTAACTTGCTTAGGTTGTAAACATAATGGCCTTAATATAGCGACTTACAGTTTACACCTTCATCATGTCTGATGGCTTATGCTTTGTAACACCAGCGAATATGAAATAACTGAGGCTATCTGATGGTCATCAGGTGTCCATGGCAGTTGCTAGATGCCCAGCATTTCGTTGGTACACTAATTGTGTTTTGCTTTTTCCTTTAAAGTAGTTTTGAATTCCTCACTTTACCTTGGGCGCTTACCAAGTCATGCTCACTTCCTGTGTATATTATATAGGCTTTGGTTGCCCTTTTATTTGCCTATCCTTACAAAGAGCTCAAATTTAATTCAGAACCCAAAATATATTTGTAAAATAATGCAGAAAGCTCAGTTTTTAACTAAATGTGATATAGTCTCCAATTAGAGCAAAAAGCAAAATGAGTTTCCAACATCTTTAATTCTGAAACAAGGTCATTCAACTTACCAGTGAAAGCATTAGTAGTAGGAGACTAATGTTCGGTATTACCATACAAGTGACATTAATCACATTTTAATTGGTACATTTTCACTTAAACAGCAGTTTGCCAAGTACATTTGAAATAACACACAATTGAAGAGAAATCTCTTGCTGGGTGTCAGGATTGAGAAATGAGGATTTTTTTATATCGATGTATCCATCAAACCATTTTTGAACCCACTTTATTTAGTTCATGTTTATGGGGACTTGAGACCATCCTGGCTATTACATTGTAAACCTTAACAATAGTCACAAAACAGAAAACAGAAATCCATAAATAATTCAGATTATAGGCCATTATTAAAATAATACAAGAACAGGCCATGTACCACACGCACCTACATTTTAGTGTGAGATCGTCAAAATGCAGGTAAAACAGGCCAGTTGTGATTCACCTAATGTTTGCAAAATATCATCTATGTATAATTTGTGTTTAAAAGTTAACATATTTACTGTTTTAATTCACATTTGGTACGGTCCTGTACATTTTCTTCTGGTCCTATATGCTGGTCCCCTGTTGTTCTTGTAGTGTTTTAAACCTTTTGTCATGAAAAACAGAAGGGACAGAGCTGGAAACAGGATGGAGGTGGGCTTATTGTCCTCTTCTAGATCATCAGCTTCCTGTCTGGAGATGAAAGAGACAGGCATGTGATCTATGTTGTACCCTAATAATCTTTCATCTGTGCCCCTTTAAATCTGTTCTGTTAAAACCTGCAGAATTGACATGTCGTACACCCCAAGCTACCTCCTTATGCAGAGGAATTATTGATTGCTGTCCTCAGCCAATCAGTGGTTTGGCGCTCCATCCAGGATTGACAGCTGCTTTCTGCTTAGTACCGGCACTGGCTCTGTTTTCTAAGTGGGTTAGAAAATGGATGGTGGTCATTTATGTTAACAGAGTGCTACAACTGAGCTCTTTATTTGGAAATTAACTAAATTTAAACAATCAATCTAGCAGTGTTTTGGGATATATTGGCACCTATCTTTGGTTGGTCATGCCTTGCATTCTACACTGTGTGCACAATTATTAGGCAAGTGAGTATTTTGACCATATCATCATTTTTATGTGTATATTCCAACTCCAAGCTGTATTAACTTGAATGCTTATTGGATTTAAGCACGTCAGGTGATGTGTATTTGTGTAATGAGGGAGGGTGTGGCCTAAGGAGATCAACACCCTATATCAAGGTGTGCAGAATTATTAGGCAGCTAGTTTTCCTCAGGCAAAATGGGCCAAAAAAGAGATTTAACTGACTCTGAAAAGTCAAAAATTGTAAAAAGTCTTTCAGAGGGATGCAGCACTTTTGGAATTGCTAAGATATTGGTGTGTGATCACAGAACCATCAAACATTTTGTTGCAAATAGTCAACAGGGTCGCAAGAAACGTGTTGAGAACAAAAGACGCAAATTAGCTGCCAAAGATTTGAGAAGAATCAAACGTGAAGCTACCAGGAACCCATTATCCTCCAGTACTTTCATATTCCAGAGCTGCAACCTACCTGGAGTGCCCAGAAGTACAAGGTGTTCAGTGCTCAAAGACATGGCCAAGGTAAGGAGGGCTGAAACCCAACCACCACTGAACAAGAAACATAAGTTGAAACGTCAAAACTGGGCCAAGAAATATCTGAAGACAGATTTTTTTCAAAGGTTTTATGGACCGATGAGATGAGAGTGACTCTTGAAGGACCAGATGGATGGACCTGTGGATCAGTAATGGGCACAGAGCTCCACTCCAACGTGGAGGTGGGGTACTGGTATGAGCTGGTATTTTTAAAGATGAGCTAGTTGGACCTTTTTGCATTGAAGATGAACTCAAAATCAACTCCCAAACCTACTGCCAGTTTTTCGAAGACACTTTCTTCAAACAGTGATACAGGAAAAAGACCATGATTTTTATGCAGGCCAATGCTCCATCACTTGCATCAAAGTTCTCCACTGCGTGGCCAGCCAGTAAAGGCCTTAAAGATGAAGGAATAATGACATGGCCCCACTTCCTCATCTGACCTAAACCCTATCAAGAACTTGTGGGCACTAATTAAATGTTAGATTTACGGTGGAGAAAAACAATACACCTCTCTGAAGAGTGTCTGGGAGGCTGTAGTCACTGCTCCACAAAAAGCTGATCGTCAACAGATCAAGAAACTGACAGACTCCATGAATGGAAAGGCTTATGACTGTTATTGGAAAGAAGGGTGGCTAAATTGGTCATTGATTGACTGATTTATTTTTTTTGAAATATCAGAGATGTTTATTTGTAAATTTTGAGGTGTTTGTTTGTTATTCTCACTATAACAGATGAAAATAAACAAGTGAGATGGGAAAATTTTCATTTTTCCTTTAGTTGCATAATAAATCTGCACACTAATAGTTGCCTAATAATTGTGCGCACATATGTATTCCCCTGATGATGTTCACACTCACATTTCCGTTGTGAAACATTCAGGTTTCAGGTTTATTAACATTTTGGATTGACTGATAGCACTGTGTTTGTTCCATATTAAAATTAATCCTCAAAAATACAACTTGCCTAATAATTGTGCACACAGTGTATGCTGCAAACATAAAGTGCAGCCTTTGTAGTGTGAGTACAAAAAAAGGAAAGACTGATCAAATGGTGTACTGATTTACTGAGCCACCTTTAATTTTCAGTTTTTTATTGTAGGTATTTTTATAAAGTGTCTTGAACTAAAGTCTCACAAAGGTAAGGACTAAATTAGCAACAAAAGCTATAAATGGAACTTGACCTTTTAAGTAATTACTGTATTCTGTAAATTGCACCACTTAAGGGTAGTGGTTAGTGCATCTGCCTAACAGTGTCTGTGCTCACCAGCTTCCACAGGTTTACAATAGCCATCCTCACTGGCTGTATGCCATCCTGGTACAGCACTTACAGTATCAACTCACAGCTGCAAAGCACTACAGAGAATGGAGATGTCAGCTCAGGATATTACCAGAGCAGAACTTCCTTATGTGCAGAACACATATAACTGCCTCTCCACAAAAGTCAAACAGTATTATTCAAAACCTCAGACATCCTGCACATCTCTCTCTTCCATTGTTTCATCATTAGTATTCTCAACACTAGACGGAGGAACAATTTTAGTTCTTAGGTCTTAAGAAATCTTAACAGCCACACTCTTAGAAATGCTAGTTCTTTAATGGTAATTTACTGGGTTGCATGGCTTCTCGTAGAACCATTCTTTGACAACAAATCATTTAAATCTGGGCAGGGTACTTAGCATATGAAATTGTTTTTTTGGGAGTTTAAAAGGTTCCTTATATGTGGACAAAACAGAAATCCTTGATATATAGTAGGTTACCTATCAGGAAACAAAAGTTCAAGAAAACCTGAACTTAGCCTGTGTTTTGTATGGAGTAATGGTCGTCCTTTTGTAATTATGAGCCCAGTGGTATTTCACAAAACTATTATTATGTTTTCATGGTTATTTATGTAGCCTGATATGGATCTAGACAAATAAAGGTACTTTCTGTAACCTTCCACAGGATGGTTCTTTTGGGAACCAAAAATGGTTCCCCCTAAGGAACTGGTGTGAAAAACCACTTTGGTGCCTTTACTTTTAAGATTGCACTGTGTAGGGGGTGAGAAGGCAAAGTAAGTCCCAAAATAGGTAGGATGCTAACTGGGCAAACCCTGTTTAATTTAAATAAATAAATAAATAAATAAATAAATAAATAAATAAAACTTAACTCAACAGGAGCATAATGATGGTATCTGTATCCCCCTTTAGCTGTGATTTCTGCTATTACAGGTCTGGAGTTGTTATTGATAATTAGGCTCTCAGGTACAAGTGAGACACCATCTTCCAGAGCCGTCTCGCTTTCATATTGGCTGGACCGCAAGGGACGGTGCTTCTCTTGTTCTGTTGGCCTCAAGGGACGGTTTCTCAGCAGTGTGAGGGGAAAAAGGAGACAAGACTGTTAATGATAATGCCCCCTCTCATCCCTGAGTGTTACCACATACCTTAGGTGAGCCTGGGAGACAACCTTCTGGCGTGCATGTGTGACAACTGCATGAGTGTTTCTTACATCTGATGTTTGATGATGTGCTAAAGGTTTCTTGACTATAACTAGTCTGTTGGAGACATGCAAGTAAGAATTAAATTGTGCAATGCACATGTAACAGTAAATTAGAATCTGACCCTAAAATGTCAGTCCACTTACTCTCTGTGTGGTGTTTGCATGTTCTTCCAGTATCGGGGTATTTTTCTCTGGGCACTCCATTTAGGGTTATTGGCTATTGTAAATGGGCCCAGTGTATGTAAATGTAACCTGCAAAAGTCTGCCATCCTAACTCAGGTTGTTTCCTGCTTTGTACCTAATGATGCCAGAATAGACTGGCAGAATTAAACCTTGTGAGTACGAACTGGAATAAGCAGGTTAAACAATGGATAGATGTATATTATTACAATAAATTATTGTTTGTAACACACCGGTGCCCCACTCTGTGTTGATATATGAAGTAATTATTAAAAGGGTCATATAAACTAAAAGTGACATTCAGATAATGATAGTGTAAATTACTCCATTATCAGGCATTTTGTTTCTCCTTACAGATTCATTTTCAGGTCACCCTGCCATATAACAGGCTTGCTTAGGCAGCGTTCCCTGAATCACACTTTCAGCAGAACCTTGCTGCAGCTCAATAGAGTCTACACGTATATATGATACAAAGCCTTAATATCTCAAAGTGCATTTTGGGGGAGGGGTGGAATGGGGGGTAATGTACTTTTGGAAATGATTTTCTGAAAAAGGAGATGCTTAAAGAGGAATGTTTAAACCTTTCAAAGAAATGTGCCACAGATTACAATAAGAGAGAGAGAGAGACAGACGCTGTGGCAGCTTCAGCTTAGAGACTATGGCAGTTTAAAGTCTCATTTAAAAGGCATACTTTTGTGTATAGATATATGACTGCCAGCCAACCTATTAAAATGTTCAGCAAAATCTGTAAAAAAAATAACCCTTTTATAATTTTGAGAACAGATATGGAATCACAGCTGGATCTGCTGTATCATTAACTGCCTCTTGCCCACAGAATGCTAAAAAGCAGACACGGACAGGACAGGGACAGTGATGGAGGTGAAGGCACCAACAGAGAGCTGGTGGGGGTTTCTAAACCTGGCTTCCGCTTTAGTTATATACTGTGTGTCACCTTTGCCAAGAGTGTAACTGCTGGGCAAGTCGCACTTTCATTTCAGCTAATCTGCTGATAGCCCCGAAACGGAGGTTTGCATGTGAATCAACTACAAGTATTTAATCATCGCATTGGTGTTCTAATTGCACTTCAGAAACAAGCCATTGATTAGCCGGTTATGAGGGAGGAGCCAGGTGGCAAGCAAGCTCCAGGTTGTCAATTTCCCCTGCCGATGATTAATTGTAATTAGCACAACAACCCCCTTTATGAGAAATCATTAAACAAGTGGAGGAGGAATAGTGCTGAACATGCACTCCTGTGGAATGGGGCCGTTTTTTTCCCACTGCAGAATCATAGATTTGTGTCGACGCACAAGTGACTTGCTTGCTGTGATGTTCACCGCTCCAAAGAAATAATGTACAGTTTCAAGTAAAAATGTTGGACTTTACAGTGTCTTCTGGGATAGATATGCCATGGCAAGTGGAAACATCTGCAAGACATGCTGTTTTGCAAGATTTCTGAATATGAAACTGTCACTTGAGATTAAGATACTTGAGGACAGCTATAGACTGAGCGTTAGGATGGCAGGCTAAAACATTTTATCATGTGGTTAGAAGTGCATAATGGCAAACCAGATGTTACCTAAATTGCTAATGACCACTCATCTATGTCTGCTCTCCATACTGTTGAAGAATTGGGTTGATAGTTCAAGCACTGGCCTCCCCACATGAAAATGAAACACAGATATTGTTGCAGCATTGTGTCAGTGGTGGCATTTGCTTACTTGCCACCACTTTTATTCTTTTTTTGGAACTTGTCTTAATTCAGTGTGGTGCAGTCTGTAGTGCTTCTCTCTTATGGATCCAGCATCCTGGGTTCAAATCCTAGGCATTGTTGTGGTTTTTATAGAATTTGCACATTCTCCCCATATTTGCATGGGTTTTCTTCCTCTCACATCCACAATGGTCCTCTAGCTGGGTGGACTGGTGATTCTAAAGTGCCCCTGTTTGAATGAGTAGGCCTTACAATAGACTGGGGAGCTGTTCAGGACAATTTCCTGCTTTGGGTCCAAAGTAGTTGGGATAGGCATGTGACCCTAAGTAGGATTAAGTGGGCATGAGAACTTTATATTTCATTCAACTCCAATACATTGCAGTGATCTCATTATATTGTGATTTTCTGTTGGTTTCATATTGTCTTAAAGGAGATGTCTTTGTGAACAGGTATGCAGATTTAATTCTTCTCCTAGAGTGTTGTGCATGTCATTAGTAGTGATGAGCGAATGCAACAGAGTTTGCATTGCTGTAAGTTTGGCAAAATCAAGGAAATGCTCTTGAACTTCACAGAACTCTGAGAAGTCCATTGAGGTCGATTGGGCTGCTTTTGGGTGGATTCTAACAGTACAATGTTTGCTAACTATGCTGGACCAATTATTGTGGAGAGAAATGTGGCCTGAGCTATGAGACAGCAGTGCTAACCACTGTACTACCGTGCCTCAAAAAAACAAACATATACAGTAGATGGAACAAATGCAACAAGCAAAATACAACAAATGGCCACAAACTAGCATGCATGGTGCAAATTCAACTGGATCAGGTCGTGACATCAAGAATGTTCAAAGCAGATTGAGCAGCAATTTTACAGTAAGCATGTGTGAAAATTTTGCATATGACTGCTACAGCATTTGTGGTTTCATGCTAGCATTGCAAAACATCATGGGACACTGGGAAAAATGTTTGTCTAAGCCAGCTGCACCTCAAATCTCCAGGAGAATATGCAGTGAACACAGTATAATTTCTGCGAAAAATGCTTTGGTGAAATTCAACAGTCATCACTAGTTTTGAATAACTCTTGAGTTGTTTGTGGAGGTTTAACTTTAGAGCAGGAGCAGGTAAAGGAGAGAAGGTGTGTCTTGTTTTGTGTAAAACCCTCATGAACATGAAGTTTGGCAGGCAGTGAGGAACTACAGTAACAGCAATTGGGAAAGTGAACTCCTGCTTTTGGATCCAGCTCTATCAGTGGAGCAGAACTGCTGTCACTGGTGTGAGATGTTCCTTATATAACAGTAGAATACAAATATTCCTGCGGTGGGCTGGCGCCCTGCCTGGAGTTTGTTTCCTGCCTTGCGCCCTGTGTTGGCTGGGATTGGCTGAAGCAGACCCCCGTTAACCTGTAGTTAGGATGTAGCGGGTTGGATAATGGATGGATGGATGGATATAAATATTCACTTTTTCATTGGAAATGTAATTGACATAATTTCAAAATCTCATGGAACATTCATACTTTTCTACCTGTTTCCATCATCAGCCTTTTATTTCTGGAATGCAAATGTTCTACATCACAATGATTTTCTGTTAGTTATCGTGTTATTTGTTTTATGTTATACATACTGGGACAGTGTCGTAAAGGGTTGTATGTACATTAAATGAGTTTTAAAATTGTATATGTGTTTTGAGGTTTGGCAAATAATTATCAACTAATATGCTTTTATATGATTAGTCATTTTGTATGAGGTTGATTTCTGATCTTTTTGGGACTTTGTACTGGCTTTCTGACCCAGATAAAAAAAAGAAGTTATAGTTGCCCAAGAGAGTGGTTATGTGAATGGTGGCCTTCCTACGGTGGATTATATAGCACTTGTGAGGGTGCACCGTATTCACAGGAGTCAAATCCTATACCAGTAGAAATGGCCGCAACACAGGAAACAGCTATGGACGGGGCATCAGTTCATAACAGGGCGCGTTCACCCACACAGGACTAATTTTTGGTCATCAGACTGTATTTACCATGATTAATGAGTACAAGGAATACATGACAGGAAACAACTCTTACACTTGGCATCATTTCACTGATGCCCGCATTCACCCATATTGGGCCAGTTATGGTAATCCATCAACACAGCCTGAATTTGTCTGTGATGTAGAAGAAGTGCTCAGAGGTTTTCCCAAGCTATACAGATTAAACTCATCATAGACATTTACCTGGAAGGGATTTGAACCACAGACAATGGAGCCATGTTAACTCATACACACACCCACACTAGACCAAGTATGTTCTCTCATCTAGACATGGGGAGCATGTTCAGACTCCACCTAGGCTCTGAACAAACCCAGTTTGGGTTTGTAATTGGCTGATGTTTCCCTAGCCCTCAGGGACACTTTAAAGATAACTGCACCATTATAATCCTGTCAAATCTAGTTCAATTATTTCTTTCCTACTGACTTCAATGCATTTCACTGAATTTGGCAATATTGTATATGTGAATACTTCCATGATTTCTCCAAACTTAATGTAAAGTGAACACTGCTCATCACTACTCACCAGCTCAGCACACTGCTTGGAAATGATGCCTCACTGTGCTTCGCTGCTTATATAAATAAAGCTGAATTGAAATTTCCAGAAGACCCTAGTGCCACCGAGCAACAATACAGTGATTAAAAACAATTACCACTCGCTTTCTCAAACATGGTGGCAAGTCCAGAAAACATGAGAAACAAAGGCAAATTCTGCTACTGGGTTACAGATGGTGCCAGTATTTCTATTATTTGATAAATATATTACCAGCAGACAGATGCTGTTTTTATTACAAATAGGGTTGAACACGGTGATGGGGGTTTGCAAACAAAATTCTCACCCAAAAGTAGGTCGTACTTTAAAAAAGTTTGGGAACCAATGTTCTAGAAGAATGGCTCAAAAGTGATGGGGTGGGTCTTCAGCCTTGATTTAAATGTTAAAAATAATGGAGCCTCACATCAGATAAGAGCCACAAATGCAAATGAACATTCATCATTTCATGGTGCTTTTCACTTACTCATACTGTATAAAGTACAGTTATTTCCATATATCTTTTACAATTGGAGAAAACCGATTAATTGACTTCTTCAGGGTCACACAGTGAGTCAGAGCGAGTCAGAGACAGGAATTGAACTGGCAGTTTAGAGGTTCAGGATCTGAGGTTGTAGCCCTGACACCACACTGCCTCCCAAGGGAATTGATGGCTAAAGTTTAGAAAGCCAAAGCAAGCAGCCTCAGCATATCTTGATTATCTCACATGTTTATAAGAGATAGTGGATTCTGGGATGACAGTGTTGACAGCTTTGCAAATTTCTTTATCACACCATACGCCTGCTACGATTGTCCAGATATCTCAGACATAAATGCAGTTCTTGTGTCACAAGACACAGTTTGAAAAACCATCCATTTTTACATTGGCTTGCTTACTTCTAAACAGAGTGTGTTGATATAGTCTCAAGTAAAAGAATAATTAATTAAATGGTAGAGGATTATTATAATGTAATTACTGTAGTCGACAAGCAAGTTGTAAACAAAAGATTAATACATTTCTGTATACTAGAGAGTGTGCCTAGCATTGATAGGATTAAGAATCTCTCCACAGCATACAATTCCCCTCAAATTGGTTTGCTTGATAAATAGGAGCATCTGCTGTTTGAAAATTTTATTAAAGTTGTTAGGCAATCACAGGTTATATGCATGCTTAAGTATGAGTTATTTTCTTAAATGTATGTTAATGATAACATTAATTAACTGATTGTTATGAATTTAGTTTTGAATGAAATACATTTTTTCACTTAAAAGTAAGGTTTTCTCCTTATTTTTTTACACTGCAGAATTTTTTGACAAGTCGATTAATCTCATAGGAAGCCTGTCTCTAAAGCTAAAAATTATTAACGCTGTTATTTTAATTTTTCCTCTGTGCTATTTTGTTTTGTTTATTTTTGTCAGCCGCATTTGGGGGCACCAATGAGTTTCACCCCAGCTGCAAAGACCTACTTCATCCTACACAGGTCTGAAAGGCTTTAAACCTCGAAAACAACTTTACCTGCCCCAAAATATCAAAATTTCTTGCAAGGAAAAGGAAAGTGTAAAAACCGTTTGCTTGCAGAGACCAATCCAGAAAATAATGTTTATAAATGAAGAGATTTGTTAACAAGAATGAAAAAATAACAAAAATGCTCGCAAAAAGTTAATTGCCTAAATGGCAATCCAAAGTACAACGTGGACCTTAAGTCCTGGGATGCACCTGGTTGCTATCCTCTGTCTTTCTTGCAACTTAATAACCAGAACTTCACAAAGAACTCCTAATCTGGCTTCACTAGTGCATTATATAGTCTAAGTATAATGTCCCTCAATATAATATATTTAACATTTCTCTAGTACTGTAGAAATACACATGCCAAATTTAAAAGTGGTTGCTGCAGACATCACAAACATGGATGCATTCCTAACTCAGGAAAAACAGTGCCAAGAATTAATGATAAAATATATTACTTCCAGCTTTCTTTTGTTGTTATTAACATCATTCAGAAATTTAAAAAGCATATTTTTTGAAATGTAAACCTTTGGCACATCTAATTTGGGAAGTATTAAGCCTGTTACTTGTGAACACCCTTTTAAACTGTAAGAACATGGTACAGCATTCTTATAATTTATAAAAATTGCTTTACTTAAGAACACAGTGTCAACAACAGGTTTTCAAAATGCATGTATGAATAGAATAAGCATATTAAAAACATAAAATAGTAACATGGTAGTACAATAGGTAGTGTTAACTATTCTCAGTATTTATGCAAAGAAAATACCTTATATTCACATCATATTGCACTCCTCAGGAGAATTTCCATAATTGAAAGATACTGTATACTGTTACAGTGGGTCAACTGGCAGAAGTAAATTTTCTCAATATGCTTGTGTATGAATGTACCCACTGATGGAATGGATTCCAGAACTAATTCTGGGAATGACAGTGTTTCTGCCTAAAACCAAAGTTCAATATGGTGGTTTAAAAGAAAAGAAAAAAGATGACTGGGTGAATATAATATTCCTTTCTCCTGGAATACATTGTGCAGTGTAGCTCACTTCGCTTATCATAGTAATGACACTGAGACAAGGTGAGCCCATTACATTTATATTTATCCTTAGGTTATACACCTGCCAAAATACAACTGCAGTTGGCCCATATTGGCCTTTTACAACTATAAATTATTCTTCTGGGCCAGTCATTCTTGTATTTCTTAGTCCCTGAGATTCATTTTTTTATTTTATTTTATTTTAGCTTTAACCAGTTTCTTGAATAGGAGCTTATTTTTGCTGTTAATCAAACATGCAATTAAAAGATCAGCTCAGTACGTTTTAAGTCAAAGTTATTATTGCTCAGTGTATTAATTTGCCACATGAATTTGCATTCTAAAGTGAAGCATTTTTATAAATAAAAAAATGCCTAGTCAGCTCTAGTGCTTTATAATGGAAGTAAAGGACACTGGGATCCAACATGAAAACAAAAGCCTTTAAACTTACCAAAGACACCCACTTTGAAGAGAAAGGGTTTCAATTTAAGATAAAGTGCCTTCTGCATTTCTGAGGCATGATTATGGTCACAAAGGTATACTGTAAATAATATATATTGTCACACACGTGTGCTTAGGAGGCAGTCAACAAGCCCGGAGGTGAGTGATATATTGTGGTACTGATGCCTCTCTCTCTACCTTTACAGAAACAAAGAGGACAAATAATAACACGCAATCACCATCAACAATAACAATACTCGAAAAGGGCTCCGCAACAACAACTCCTTCAGATTCATTCACTTCCGTGTCCCGCCGTGGACGTCACTTCCAGCCAATACTGATGACGTCACTTCCGGCCCCTCGATGATGACATCACTTCCAGCCAATCCCAATGACATCCTTTCCGGTCCCACTATAATGATGTTACTTCCAGTCTCAGCTAACTTCCTGCCACATCATTTCCTGTAGCCATTTTGCCCTCTGTATAAGAACGAGCCTCACACCATGGTTGAGGTCGAATGTTTGATGTATTTTTCAGTACAATTTGACCAATTTGAAGAACCGAGATTATACGGGGCAAAACCCCAAACCTTTGAAACGTGTTGTGAACGTTATTTATCACAATATATATATATATATATATATATATATATATATATATACTATATATATATATATATATATTTACAGTATATATATATACTACTAGCAGAATACCCGCGCTTCGCAGCAGAGAAGTAGTGTGTTAAAGAAGTTATGAAAAAGAAAATGAAAAATTTTAAAAATAACGTAACATGATTGTTAATGTAATTGTTTTGTCACTGATATGAGTGTTGTTCTCATATCTATATCTATCTATCTATCTATATATCAAAATACCTGCACCTGGCAGCGGAGAAGTAAAAAGAAAAGGAAACATTTTAATAATAATGTATTAATAACGTGTTGCTGGCATATATATATATATATATATATATATATATATATATACATACATATGTACATATATACACACACACATATACTATGGGGTGCCAAACAGGCAAATACATTGATTTTGTGAATATATAAAGTCGGCGTCAGAATATATAAAGTCAAAACTTGAATATATAAAGTCACTGTCGGAATATATAAAGTCAAAACTTGAATATATAAAGTCAGAGTCGGTATACATAAAGTCAAAACTTTTGTCTGAATATATAAAGTCAAAACTTGAATGTAAAAAGTCATCGCTGGAATATATAAAGTCAAAACTTGAATATATAAAGTCAGCGTCAGAATATATAAAGTCAGCGCTGGAATATATAAAGTCAGTGTCGGTATATATAAAGTCAAACTTGTTTCTGAATATATAAAGTCAAAAGTTGAATATATAAAGTCATCGCTGGATTATATAAAGTCAAAACCTGAATATATAAAGTCAGCGTCGGAATTTATAAAGTCATTCCTGATTATATAAAGTCAACATCGGAGTATATAAACTCACTCCTGTCTGAACTGAACTAAGGTAACAAAAACGTATTCAGAAAAATAAATTAAAAAAACACTGTTCGTTTAATGTTTTGAAAATGATGCATGTGCCCTGCCCAGGATTGGTTCCTGCCTTGCGCCCAGTGTTGGCTGGGATTGGCTCCAGCAGACCCCCGTGACCCTGTGGTCGGATTCAACGGGTTGGGAAATGGATGGATATTCCAGCTCTGACTTTGTATATTCCGACGCTGACTTTATATATTGAATTTTTGACTTTATATACAGGTATTGCAGCGCGTACTTTATATATTCCATATATATAT
>JANRMT010062813.1:21855618-21934809 GCA_026402145.1 Polypterus bichir lapradei | reverse complement strand
ATATATATATTTAGAAACAACTTTTGACTTTATATATACCGATGCTGACTTTATATATGCAAGTTTTGACTTTATTTATTCCGACAGTGACTTTATATAATCAAGGTTTGACTTTATATACAGGTACTCATCGACTTACGACCGCGATTGGTTCCAACTGACTGGTTGTAAGTTGATCTGGACGTAAGTCAGCCTATGTTAAATAAAGGTAAAAATATTAGACTGGCTAATGATATTGTAATAATCTAAAAGTAATATTTTATTAACATTTTCTTACTTTCTAAGTCAAACACAGCATACTACAGTACAATTGGCTTAATATGTGGAAGACATACAAAAATAAGAAATACTGTACATTTAATTCCTGGCACCACTGGTGCTTGGCTGTGGGTTGTCGATATCGCCTTCATCAGGCGAGGCTGCGGACGGGGTGATGGGAGGAGTTGCTCTTTTCATAAAATAGTGAGCTTTGTCTGAATTTTGTTTTTTTTTTCTCTTCATAAATTTCGCAATAAGGACAAAATGTGTCTTCTCCGGCGCGTTCCTTTAAAGCAGCGCTTCCCGATTGGGGGTGCTGGGTGCGAGCAGCTGTTGCTGGGGGTGCCAGAATCCATCGAGAAAGAAAAATGAAAAACATTATTTGTACAAAATCTTAATTTATCTATCCATTCCTAAATAATTAAATGGGCAGGCTATTTCGTATCAGTGTAATACACTGCTTGTTAAAACGGATGACTTCCGCTCTTACGCGCACTAAGTGCTACGTGGGTATTATGAACTATCATATGAACTCATATTTTTTCATACTTCTTCTCAAACCAAGGGGGTGCGAAATCGGCCTCGTCCGTCACAGGGGGTGCAAGGGGAAAATGAATCGGGATGCGCTGCTTTAAAGTCTCAAACAGACTTCTAGCCTTTGACTGTATTGTAAAGAGGCTTAACGGCGTCCGCTTTTGAATCTGATCTTCCATCCAAATGTTTAACAATTTCTCCATTTACGTTGCTTCGTAATCACTGTTGATCGCAAAGGTGCAGAACATTTCACAGCTTCACAAATTCTATTTTTGTCCTTTAAAATAGTCGACACAGTAGAGTGTGATAACTTCATATCACATTTTGATCGCATTCACTTTCTTTCCTCCTTCATACTGTTTTATTATCATCATTTTGGTGTCTAGATCAATGGCCTTTCTTTCCTTTTTGGCAGGCTGAGGAGTGGACAGAAACAATTTCCTCTTGGTAGATATGTTAGGGGTATATTATTATCAAAAACTGCCAAAACAACAAGACACAAACACACGTGGGGCAACACTGCTGCGTATAGTATTACTGCTGCGTAGCGAGACTTGGGACTGCGGGAGACAGGCACTGCCAACAGCTGGCGGGGGAAACTGTCAAACACGTCATAAAGTCGACCAGTCGTAACTTGCATAGGTCGTATGTCGACGAGTACCTGTATTCGGGAATGACTTTATATATAAAAGTTTTGACTTTATATAGTTAAATTTAGTCATCATTGCATAACTTTTTCTTTACCATAGAAATTTAAAGACTAAATTCAACTTCCATTCCTAACAAAGATATTTCTGGTGACTAAATAGAACCTACTTATATCCAAATTCGAGCTATTGAGCTGTCGCCTGCCTGCCTGAATAAGTCACCCTCGCTTCGCTCTTACTTTTTTACCGTTCATTTAATCATGGCTAGTGGCGGAAAAATTATAAAATGGAAGGAGGATTACACTGAGTATGGCTTTACCAAAACAATTATTGATGGCGAATCGATTATTCATAAAGCTTCAATTGGTGATCTGTTTTTCTGTGTTAACCTCATATTTTTTCATACTTCTTCTCAAACCAAGCGGGTGCGAGGGTAAAATGAATCGGGAAGCGCTGATCAATGTAATTGGTGTACCAGGAAATCATGCATTGACAGAAGTTCCCCTTTGCTTGTATTGCAAAGTGTGATTAAATGCGTGATTTTTTAACGCGTTATGGAGCACATGCATCGATGCTTCTCAGCTGTGCTTGTGCTAAGAAAAGGAAACATTTTAAAAATAATGTAACACGATTGTCAATGTAACCTTTTGTAAGTAGTGCCTGGAGGATTCAGTGTGGAGAAACTCTAGAGACAGCGTGTGTATTAACTTGTGGATTTTTCTATGAGTATCTGGTGGCAGCGTCACAAAGTCGCTTCTGTAACACTGAGTTTGCGTTAGCTGCGGAGCTCAGCTCAGAGCGAAATGAGGTGAATGGGAGGGGAGATGATGACGTGACTCCCCCACCTGCCTTAACTGTCAATCCCCCACAAACACAGTCTCTCGGAATTTGCATAAGCACAGCCCTTCACGTGCAATTTTAACTTAGTTACAAAGTGATCAAAACTCTCGTTTATATCCTGCGTCCTCTCATTAAACTTGTATCACGCATTACCCGTGGGCATGACAAACGCCAGCGGCAGCCTGTCTATGAACTTAATTTAAACTTTAGGTTTACACCGTGCTTTGTTTCCGAAGTAGCAGCACTCATGAATATGGTAGTATATGTCACTCGCTCGCTTCTTATTGTTTCGCTGCCTTCTCAATTATATAATGCATGTTTTCTTCAGCGCTTTTTGGAGCTCTTCCTGGTTTTCTACACACTGCGTTGACAGTTAGTTTACGTAATTACGTGGGAGGCGTGATGATGTCACACAAAACTCCGCCCCCACGGCTTTCGAGCTCAACTCCATTACAGTAAATGGAGAAAAATAGCTTCCAGTTATGACCATTACGCGTAGAATTTCGATATGAAACCTGCCCAACTTTTGTAAGTAAGCTGTAAGGAATGAGCCTGCCAATTTTCAGCTTTCTACCCACACGGGAACTTGGAGAATTAGTGATGAGTCAGTCAGTGAGTCAGTCAGTAAGTGAGTGAGTGATGGAGTCAGTGAGGGCTTTGCCTTTTATTAGTATAGATATATATATATATTACTGTACATATATTCATTTGTCGCTCTATCATTGGCCCCAAACACCAAATCAACTAAATTTTGTAAGCTTCAAATTGCATATTAAGCTAGTTGTGTTCCTGCAACTGTGTTTCTCCAATGGTTATGTTCATGGCTTGTAACAAACTTATTTTTATCTAAACAATGCCTACTTTTCATCTTTAACATTCTGCGTTGTTATTTTTTTGTTATTGTACATAGTCTACTGAATGGTAGTGTGGTGATAAAGAGTGCTCATAAGAGTTTCATTGTACCTTGTACACATAATAATAAATCTGAACTGAACTGTTTACATTTCTTTGCATTTTTATAAAACCCTTAGATTTTTAAAAGAGCCAAGCCATCTGCACATTGATTCCATATCAGAGTAAGTTCACAGAGCCAATCAATGCTCAGCATTAACTCCTCTAATATGTTATGTGCACGCATGATAAAAAAATAGTGAGAAGATAAAGGTAGAGTATGCAATACAGTCAAAGTACGACTAAACATATTGAGGCACCACAAACAAATTCTCAAATTTTATTGTGCATGCTGAGGCTATGGTACTAAAAGAACTGATGATAATGTTTTTAAATGTGTAAATCACTAATACAATTTGATCAGTAATTACACAGGCAGAATATGCAGACTCTGCGAGGCAGAAATGACAGCTCTGCACTACCATTCTGCCTATGTTAAAATGTCTATAGCAAACTTACTAAACTTCAGCCTGATTAAAACTAAATGTACGTATGCTGATCAGTTGTTGTGACTTGATTACACGCTGTGTGATTGCTCAACCTTTCTCTCACTAGACAGCCAAAGTGTTTGTGTGTATGATGATAGAAGTAGGAAGCAATATGCTTGTGAAATAATTAAAATATTTTGGGAGTGACAGGAGTAAGCTTCAGCAGACTAAAGTACTTCAATTTTGTTTTCATGAACTTCAGAGGGTCTTCTCAAAAGCCGGAACATTCACATTCCTTCCAAAATTGCAGGTGGCTGCAGAGTACTTTTATCAAAGGATTAATTCAGTTTTGATCCTCTGATTATTTAGTACCTTTAAATGTAGTTTTTCGACTAAATTAATGTATCAACTTCCACAATCATCTGACAACTCCACCATCTAATTTCAAATCTATATCAATCCTGCTCTTTTTTGATCAAAAATTGTGTAAGATACGAGAGATGTTGAAGCTGTGTTGCCCCTAGGTAACAGTATCACTAGAAATTTCCAAGGGGTTTAAAAGCTAGACACCCATGTTTGATTATAAGTGGCCTGCCCTTTGCAAAGTATAACCTTCAGAGATGCTTTACCTGTACAGTGCTATAAATTTCCATACTTAGGCTATGTACAGCTACTTGGGACACCCTGACCATACTCCTTTATTTGCTGCTCTTGACAGTCATTCAGTTTGTCTGCTACTATTCTGTCTCACATTTGGGAATAATTTTGAAATCTAGGTTTGCACTCCATGACTTTATATAGCATATTTCTTGATGATTATCTTTTAAGGCACAACGTAAAGATGATAACTGTATAGGGAAATGGATTACATAGGTAGTTTAGTCCTTTAAAAAATACTGTTTGAATAAGTAGTAACTTAATAATTAAATGCAAAAGATGTTAGAAAAGGATTCCATAAAGGAGACGGCTTAGCCCTTGCCAGCTCAGTGTCACATTATACAGTAGCACTCCAGAATGCAGTGGAAATCAATACTCAGAGGATGGCTTGTGACAGGGAAAGACCTCGGAGAGGTCACCCCTTCCTAGAGGCTATGTGCTAAAAATATAGCTTGCCTTTCATTTCATTTATTTATTTTGAAAGTGTCCATGCAGTATTCAATTTCACAGCATTTCTCGGAATCCCACTCCACCACTCAATTCATTAGGAATTCTGTGTCTGAATAGCATATCTTGGTCCTGAAAATACCCCTTGTCAGGTTTATCACATTTTTTGCTTGTTTATTGTGTGTATTTTACCCTCTGCTAAAAACTTCCAATAGATAGATAGATAGATACACATACATTGATGATTTAATGGATCACCGTCCCATAAACATTTTTGAATGAGTTGGCAGATTACATATGTTTGGGAAAATATTCAAGTTTATCAAAAACTTATAGAAGTTTGATGTCTATACTACTGGAAAAAATTATTACAATCATACATTATATGCACATTGATTATTTTCAGTTGCTATGCAGCAATGGTATTTAGCCCTCCATTCTACATTTGTCATTTTCCTCTTGGAGCAGCAGATCACTTATTTCAGTTTTTAAATTCCCCTTTCATCTTTCTTAATACATAATAAAAGTTATGTGTTGGAATTGTTCAAAAGTACAGAATTCTATTGAGCAGAACGTTTGAACTTTAGGGAATTCTCGAGCTCATTGAGGGATTCCTTGTGTAATTTTGGGCTATACAAGAAGTAAATTATTGCTGTTGTTGTAATTCTTTTTCACTTTTCGTACATGCATTAGAAAGTGTTATTCTATACTTTTATTCTATTCTTTACTGTATTAATCCCAAAGAAAACTGTCGGGTTGCAGCAGAAGACAATAAAGACAAAAATGTACATTGTGAAAGGAACAAGAGATACTCATGAGAAGGGTTGGGGTGGCAGTAATATTCCATGTTTAATTGGTAATGCGTTTGTCCCAATGAAATAGCCACAGGTCAAACACAATTCTTTTTGGATAATTTGGCCCACTAATTGATTGCTTCCCTGTTGAAGGATTGGTCCTCTTCAAATGACATGTTGTCTATGACACCTGCTTCCAGCCATAGTGTGGGGACCATAAGGAGCAGGCTTTCAGATAAGAGCCTTATCTTTCCCCATATTGCTATGAATGCTTGAAATATATCACTATGTGTGTAATGAATCAATATAATATATGAGTTTCACTTTTTGAATTGAATTACTGAAATAAATTAACTTTTCAATGATATTCTAATTTATTGAGATGCACCATATTATATTTTATGACCACCTTAAACGCACTACATAGCTAAAGCGACTTTCTGGTGCACAATAGTGAGCCAGACACATATACATGCAGGATTTTCCCAGGTCAGGGTCATGGGGAACCAGTGCTTATTGGGTGCAAGACAGAAATTCGGCATGAGTTTATACTCATGAACGCACCCACACTCACTTGTACTGAGTCAATTTAGAAATGCCAATTAATCTAACAAGACTTTAAAATTCAGAGAAACCTCAGATACACTTACAGTGATCAGGCCAGTATTCAAACTAGAACTAGAATTCTGGAGCGCTGATACAGCAGTGCTAAGTACAGAGCCACTATGTCTCCCAAGACAGGCTTCTAATTTTAAGTGAAACTCACACTTAAATATGTGAAGTTTCACTACAATTACAGATTAGTTATTTGGTTTATCTATAATGTTTGAATGTTTGATATTGCAAGTGATATATATTGAGGTGATACTATAGTTAGTGCCATTCCCAAATAGCTCAAGAGTTCTGGGTTCAAATCCTGGCCCAGGCACAATCTGTGGGAGTTCACATATTTTCCCCTTGGCCATATGGATTTTCTTTGAGGATCTATTCCCAAAAAAACATCCATATTAAGATAATTGGCAACTGTAAGGTGACTATACAGATTGGTGTGAGTAGGTTCATGCATGGCTGTGCCCCATCCTGGTTCCTGCTTTGTGTATAAGTTTGCCAAGGTATGGTCCAGGATCCCACAACTCTTTAATGGGAAAACATAGTTGAGAAAATTAATGAGCACAATGTATGTTGATATTAGAGAATTTATTTCTTGTAATTTTGTAAGTGATGTTTTTATAGTTTGCAGACTTGCCCACCTATTCAGACAAATGTAGAAATACTGAAGAGTGTGTGGGCGCATATTAATATGCAAATGTCAAGAGCTGCCAGACCATCTCTTTGACTTGTTAATGTAGGTTGTGGTTTTCATTATTTTTAAAATACAGTCATTCCAATAAAATCTACCTATATGCAACTGCTTGAGTAATACAATGGGAATTTGAATATTTAACATATTTTGCTTTGATAATCCCTGCTCTCTCGCTGTCTCTGCTTTCTTGCTTTTGCTCATTTGCTCAGCTTGAGGGCTGAATCCTACAAGCTCAGATTCAGTCAATGATTGTTGTTTATGGAGAAAATGAAAATAACAAATGGTTTTGCCTTATGTTACGAAAGTAACAATGCAAAGAAAGGTACAGAACTGGCCATGCATAATAATCTAGTGTATACACAGCTGCTCAGTAACAGTGCAGGGCCTTTTAGTTTACTCATGTTGGACATGCATTTGTACTTCAACCTCACCGTTTAATGTTCAAATACTTGCATATGCATTATCTGTGTATAGTTTGTATGTCCAAATAAAGTCATGTGGACTTTATTGTCACTCCATCTATTCATATAAATTAGTGCATTTATAGTGGTATGAAATTATATTTCCCAATATTTACACAATAAATATGACAATATCACTATACAGAGAGCTGGATAACTTTACATAAGGAAATGTAGAAGAAGGAAGAACTTCTGTACAAATTGACATCATATTGACCAACAGCAATCAGTGATTATAGCAGATGTGCAATGGACAGAACAGTTATTATATAAGAGCCTATGATAAGGGTGCACACACAGGGATGTAGGGAACATTGTGTTCAGGAGCCTGACTGCCTGTGGGAAGAAGGTGTTATTCAGTCTGGCTGTGTTAGTCTGCAGACTCCAATACCTTCTGCCAGATGGAAGTAGGGAAAGGGATTGTGGGAGAGGTGGGAGGAGTCCCTCACAATGCTGGAGGCCTTATGGATGCAGCCCTTTGTGAAAACGTTAATGATGGTGTGGAGAGAACTCCTGATAATGCTTACTGCAGTGTGCACTATTCAGTTTATGGACTTGTGATCAGACACATTAGAATTCCCATATCACATAATGAGGCAAAAATTGGTCAGAAAGCTTTCAGTGGTGCCACTATAGAATGTAGTGAGGTAATAGCATGGAAGACATTCTCTCTTCCGCTGGCACAGAAAGTGGAGTCACTGCTGTGCTTTCTTTGTCAAGGAGGAGGTACTGATAGACCAATCCAGGTCCTCTACCAGGTGCACACCAAGAAATTTGGTGCTTTGCAGTCTCTCTACCACAGAATCCTTAATGTAAGGTAGAGTGTGGGCAGAGAGGGTCTTCCTGAAGTCCATAATAATCTTTTTAGTTTTATTGAGAGACAGGTTATTGCACTTACACCAGTCTACCAGCTGCTTCACCTCTGTTCTTTACATTGTCTCATCATTATTGTTGATGAGCCCTACCACCATGGATCAGCAAACTTGATAATGCTGTTGGACCTGTATGTCACAGTATGGTCATGAATTAGCAAGGTGAACAGAAGTGGGCTGAGCACACATACCTGGGGAGCTCCAGTGCTCAGTGTTATGGTATTGAAGAATTTATTGCAGATGTGAGCAGTCTGTGGTCTTTCTACCAGGAAGGCCAAAATCTAGTTACAAAGGAAAGAACTGAAGCCCAGCAGTCTCCACTTTCCTATCAGGCTGTGAGGGATGAAGGTATTGAATGCTGATCTGAAGTCAATAAACAACACTTTGGTGTATGTGCTTTTCTTGTCCAGGTGACACATGGATAAATGAAGGGCAGGTGTTATTCTCCTTGTCTCTTTCTGAGTTTTGCTCAAGGTACTCCTATATCTCTTCTGAATTAGTTTAACTTGCAGCAGTAAACAGGCCCTGTGTCAGTGGGAGTGAGAGTGTGCGAGTGTCCTCTATGAGGTACTGGAAACTGGCCATGGTTGGTTCCTGTCTTGTGTCTAATGCAACGAAGGTAGGCTAAGTTTCTCATGATACTGTCTTGAATTAAATGGGTTCAGAAATGATCAGATGGGCTACTTGTGCTCATGGGCAGGAATGGCAAAAAAGAACAAGTCAGGCATACAGTAAATGCTTCACTAGGCACTGTAACCATTTACCTTTTAGTTTCTCACACTGTTGGTACCCAGGCCATTTTGGATGTTTAAGTAACTCTACCAGTTTTAACAAATCTTATCATATGACAAAATGCTACTGTTGCCCTGTTCCTTTCATCGGCACGACTTGCTACTAACGTTGGCAATGATGGTAACTGCACAAATGTACTCATCTGCTTTAAGAAACCTACTCAGTTAGAACTTTTTGAACACAGGACATACCTGCTTGTTTTACAGGATCACCTGTACTCTATGAATGGAGCGCTGCTTATGGAAAAATATTCATTGGTTTGTTGACTTGAGTGTGTGCAATACAGCTTTCATCTTAAAAAAATAAGACAATGAGTAAAGTACGTGGCAAATGTCCTCTGGGAAATAAAAACAAGTTTTCAATAGGCACTGCTGAATCAGGCATATTTTTATTTTCTTACACTTCTCAAACAGTCAATCCTGTCTGCTATATATTTTCACAAATTGATACCAGGATGTTTGTGAAAGTTCATATCTAAATCACAGTACTTCATAGTACAGTATAGAAAATGTGACATTCCCAGTATGGGCACACTCTTCATCCATTTCCAGTAGATTAATAGAGAATGCAGTCTGCACCATCCTGTATCCACACTGTTAGAAAGGCACTTTGTTCCTATCCAGCAAGACCACCATCACATAACACCAAGGAACTTGTAGTTAAGATACATGTCACTGGCAGTCAGAAAGGTAATTTGTTACCCAAGCTGCAAATCTATATGCCTTATGCCAAGGTTATATAAAGACTGTAAGGCTATACTGTATAAACTATGCTTTTTGTACTTCTATTTCAACTGCTTTTATTTTTTCTTATCAGTGCCTTCCAACATGAGTATCAGTTAGCATGTTACATCATCAGTGGGGAATGCTGCTGGGCACACGGTTTGCTGTGACCTTGAGGAACCATGAGATATCAATATTCTGCCTTATAACAAATACCAGTAAAGTCAAGGGTTTAGAATGATGAGCTACAAGGCATGCATACTCAATAATAATTAGAACAATACTCAATAATAATTATAATAATAATAACAGAAAAGAACCAGGATATGAAGTTGAGAATAGTTAAGTCAGTCACATATGCTATAGGGAAGATCTTAAGCTTTTAAAAATGATAAGTGTTAGCTAGAAGAAGGTCTTCCTTTTATCAAAACGTTCAGCAGTTACATCAAAGTGAACTTTTTTCTGATAACCTACTGCCATCTCCTAAATCTTTCAGAGGTAATGCAGCTGTTATCTCTGACCATACACCTCCTATTCTAGATTGTAATAAATAAAACAAAACATTGCGATCATTGTTGGGGTCCCAGATTGGAAACACTGTTTTTATTCGCTGTTGACAACAGCACTGTGAGAAAACCTGTGTCGGAGTAAAGCTGTGTCTTTCAGAACATTTTGAATGATGACATCTTCCTGTCAGGCTCCCTTTTTATTTAGGCATTGCTGGAAGGGGAGGAGCTAAATATGGGTGGAAGTGACGTGGCAGGCTTATTTATGATCAGTCCTCCTCCACTATGGAACCTTCCCAGTATTCCCCAACTGCCCCGTTAAATGCATTTCTGCTAGATAATCACCATGTTGTCATGCCTGACAGGATTTTAAATTGCTGTGCCCATTAATAAAGTTTACCATTAGTGACTGAAATCCATTCATGCTAGCAGATGAGGACTTTGTAAACTGCAAGACCAATGTATCCCCAGAGATTTCTCTGGAAATACTTTGGGAAATGCTTGGGGAATATCTTGGAGGGCAAATCATGTGATGTGCTTCACATAAAAACAAATTTCAGGCTAGAGGGGTATCAGAGCTGATTACTGAGAATTCTAAAAACAATCAAGATATATATAAGGTTATAAGATATATATAAGGTTATATAAGATATATATAAGGTTGCCAAATGTTGTACGTTACAAATAAAGTGGTCCCTGCAATCAGAACTAGTCCTTTTCACTACAAGATAAACAGAGCAGGTCATTTTTTTTAATTTGTGGCATCAACTTAGCAAACACAGAGAATGCCAAAAGATTTTATCACAATGGAATGAAACTGCAGAAATTAAGAGAGTAGGAAACTAAAATTAGGGAGCACAAAGAAATAACGTTCATGTTTAAGGAATATTACACGTCAAAGTGTACCAAAGGGGAGGCTCAATCCAATGAATCCCTTAAATATACAAATGCCATAGTTCAGCTTTATCTGTGTAACCTTTGAAGTGCTCTGAAATTCAAGATGCTACAAATTTACTGCTAAGCAGTAAAGCCACTAGCCTAGACAGCTATGCTTTAGAATTTTTTTTTAAATATCCTGTTAAATTTGCTTAGTTAATGTTGGTAATTCTTGAAAAAACAGCATTCTGTCGAGGACAATATGCCAATTATAAATCAGTGTACTTCTATAGAAAAATAAAGACCTGGATGTGAAATAAAGCACAAGAATATATCAGTCACATTGTCACCAGTTGCACAACACTTCCACCAAGTGAGTGCATCTATAGGTGCAGTAGGGCTGTCAGCTTCTGGACAATATGCAAGCAGTCTGCAGTTCGGTATGAGGGGCCAAACAGGCCATAAATCATATATTTCTGTGTGTAATCTATTGGTTTACGTGTGAACACAATTGGTTTATGAATATTTACTATCGGTTTGCGTGCGTACAATACTGTTTTCATTCATACGAACTATATTGGTTCGTGTCCGTATATTATCGGTTTGTGCGTGAACTATATCCGTTTGTACGTGCATACCACTGGTTTGCATATGAACTATATTGATTTGCGTGTGTATATCACTGGTTCCAGTACGTTTGTTATTGGTTTGTGAGTGAACTGCGTTGATTTTCGGTTGAATGTTATCGGTTTGCGTATGAACTATATTGGCTTGCGTTCTGTGACGGTCTAACAATGGAGTTGCGTATGTACTATAGTGGTTTCATGCACGTCTTATACTGGTTTCATGTGGGTAAGCTGTCGATTTTGCGCTTGAGCTCTATTGGTTGTTTGTGTGCACTATGTCGGTTTCGCCTATGAAACATATTGGTTATGCGTGCACACACTATCGCAACTCTGTGTATGAACTATATTGGTTCTGCGTGTGAACTATATTGGTTGTTCACGTGATCTTCAGAAGAAATGGGCGGGGCAAGAAACAGGAGCTCAAGGGCCGGTAGAGTCATGGAGTGTAAAGACAAGTGGCTAGGAGACGCATCTGCGTTTAAACGGCACTATATATTTTTTCCGCACCATACGTTTGCGAAATGACTTGGTGGTAATTATTACTATTTAACAGAATCTACCCTTGAGTCTGTAATGAACACAAGGCTGAAGTTAGGTACGTATTGGGCCGTCTCTTCTTATTCGGTCCCATCTACATGCTTGTTTGCAACCCGCAGCTGTACTTGTTCACGCAGTATTTGCAAAACTGGTTACTTATTCTAAAGGCAAAATATTCAACATTTACGATTGACGTCTTTATGCAACATAACATTTAGTTACTACTAGTTAGATTTATTATGCCCGGCGACCCCGCACCGCGCTGCACAGACAGGTGAAGTGACTTGCTCAGGGTCACACAGTGTCAGTCCCAGGACTTGAACCCACGAACAAAGGGTTGAAATTGCAGAGCCCTAACCGCAATGCTTGCACATCTATAACGTGTATATTAATTGACTAAACGTGTCAATTCTTTGAAAAGCTAAATATTTAACATTTAGGACCTGCATGGGTCAGTTACATCATATTGGGCCACCTTACCTTTCACAGTTTGGTGAAAAGACAGATACGTTTTTTTAAGATGCAGCGGAGTTTTTCTCTGCCCAGTGCGAGTATCAGGGTGAAACTGACAATGTATTCCCACTTCAAGATCAGATAAATGGGATTTACTGTGATATTTAATGGGCACTGTAAAGTGTTAAATGACGTTGGGCCACCTTAATTTTCATAGTTTTGTGACATTGGCATATATAAACTTGTCCAGGACAGATTCATTTGTTAAATTAGAGTTTAACAATTTTGACCCGTGCAGGACCAAAATGTGGAATATTTATTTTTTCAAATAATGGATCAGTCTGTAATGATGCCAATTAATGTACACGCTGTAGAATATTTTGCCTTGCTGTTAGAATAAGAAGCTGCTTTGCAAAAGCTGTGTGAATAAGTAGCTGACTGCAAGCTTATACTGGGAGTAGCTGGGAGAGAATAAAATGCCAGCCGAATGCGTACCTAACTTCAGCCCTATGATCATTTCAGAATTAAGGGAAAATACTGGTAAAAAGAATTACCACCAAGCCCTTTCACAAACATACAGTGACGTGCAAAAGTATTCAATCCCTTTAAAAGTCATCCTAATTTTCTGCATGACAAAAGATTTGTCCACATATTTATCCATTTGGTATTTTTAAAGTGAACTCTTGCGTTGTAACAAAACATTATCAAACTCCAAATAACTGAAGAAAAACTCCAAAGTGATTGTTTGCCTAAGCATTCAAGCTCAACACTTTGTCAAGAACCTTTTTGCTGCAGTAACAGCCTTCATTTTTTTGAAGTATGTAAATATGCCCCAGTTCTGCACATTGCTCATGCGTGATTCTTCCCTATTCTTCTTGGCATGATTTCTAGGTACCCTTTATGTTGGTGGGATGGTATCTCTGAATAGCAGTTTTCAAACAATGGCCCAGATTCTCAACAGGGTTAAGATCAGACCTTTTACTTGGCCATTCCGGAACATTCACCTGTCTGTTTTTGAGCCATCCCAGTGTCACTTTGGTCTAATGCTTAGGGTCATTGTCATCTTGAAAGATGAATCTTCTCCTGAGCTTTAAATTCATAGCAGACTGGAACGAGTTCTCCTGCAATATTGTGTGGTATTTGGGTCCATCTATTGTCCCTTCAACTCTGACAAGATTCTCAGTCCCAGCACATGAAAAACATCCCCATAGCAAGATGCTGCCACCACCATATTCCACTGTAGGTCTGGTGTTTCTTGTGGCATGGGCAGTGTTTGTTTTACACCACACATTCTGTACCTCTTTGAAGTCTGAGAAAAAAGTTCTATTTTGGTTTCATTTGACCATAAATCCTTCTCCCCACATTTAACTGGAAAAACGCCATATGTGCTTATATGTGGACCATCTTAAGGAATGGCTTCTTTCTTGCCACCCTCCTGTAGAGGCCTGTTTAATGGAGAGCTCTTGAAATTGTGGACCCCTGCACCTTCACTCCAGTTTCAGGCAAAAAGCATTGCAAACATCTGAAAGTGACAGTTGGATTTTTAGTTTCCTCTCTCCAGTTGATGTCTAACTCTGATGTTCAGTCTTGAGGGACGGCCTGCTCTAGTAAGAGTCTGGGTGCTGTGGTGAACCTTCCACTTTCTGATGATGGATCCAGCAGTGCGCAATGGGACATTCAAACTCTTGATATTTTTATAATTATTTCCTGCTACCTTGTGCATTTCAATAACTTTGTTTCTCACATCAGCAGAATGCACCTCTCTCTTCATTTTTTCAGTGACTGTCCACCAAAGACTATGGCCCCTACGAAGGGGGCTTTTTATATCCAGAGAGAAAGTAGCACCTCATTATGTTTAATTATGACTGTTAACTGTCTACCACCTTTGTAATTAATTTGTCATTGGTGTAAACCTGGAGCTTCCAAAGCACAGAGGTGTAAACACTTATGTAAACACTAACTTTGGAGATTTTCTTCTTCAATTAAATGTCTACATAAAATAGTTTATTTTGACTTTGGAAATGTTTTGTTACAGCATAAGAAAAAATACGGAATGAATAAATGTGTACAAATATTTTGTCTTGCATAAAATTCTGACAACTTTCAAGGGGATTGAATACTTTTGCACGTCACAGTATGTTTGTGAAAGGGTTTGGTGGTAATTATTTTTAAGTTAGGTGCACATTCAGCTGCCTTTTTATTCACTTCTAGCTATATCCAGTATAAGCTTGCAGTCAGCTACTTATTCACAAACCAGCTTCTTCTTCTATATTAACAGCAGGGCAAAATATTCTAGTGTGTACATTAATCTGCAAACTGATCCATTATTTGAAAAAATAAATATCCAGATTTTCAACCAAAACTTGAACGGGTTGAAAATGTTAAACTCAACTTTAACAATGGAATCTATCCTGGACAAGTTTATATTATGCCAATTATACACGTTGTAGACGTGCAAGCATTGTGGTGTAGTGTTTTAAGACTGCACTTTTAAACTAAGTTCGTGGGTTCAAGTCCTGATAATGACACTATGTGACCATAAACAAGTCACTTCACCTGTCTGTGCGGTGCGGGGGGCACTGGGTAAGGTGAGCAGAATTTTTTGGGCCAATGCGGGGACATGGGGGCTAGAGGAGCGTAGACTACATACAGAGCGAAAGCTTATCACGTGATTTCTCGCCAAAGTTGCAGGAGAGATATATTGAGATATATTCAAAAAAGTGAACCAGCTGAATGCGGGGACGAAATCTTAAACCGGGGACAAAACGGGGACATGTTTCGGAGTGGGGGCAGTTGTCCGAAAACGGGGACTATCCCCAGAAAACGGGGACGGATGGTCACCTTAGCACTGGGCGAATCTAACCAGTAGTATCTAAATGTTGTATGTTGGATAAAGGCGTTAGTAAATGTTGAATATTTTGCCTTCAGAATGAATAACTGGTTTCAAAAGTTGTGTGAAAAAGTACTGTGGCTGGGTGCGAGCAAACATGATCCTGGAAGCAAATAAGAAGACGGCCCAATACGTACCTAACTTCAGCCTTGTGTTCATTACAGACTCAAGGTTAGATTCTGTTAAATTGTAATAATTACTACCACGTCGTTTCGCAAACGTATTGTGCGGAAAAAATATATAGTGCCGTTTAAACACAGATGCGTCTCCTAGCCACTTGTCTTTACACTCCATGACTCTACCGGCCCTTGAGTTCCTGTTTCTTGCCCCGCCCATTTCTTCTGAAGATCACGTGAACAACCAATATAGTTTACACGCAGAACCGATATACGTAGTTCATACACAGAGTTGCGATAGTGTGCGCACGCATAACCAATATGTTTCACACGCGAAACCGACATAGTGCACACATACAACCAATAGAGTTCAAGCGCAAAATCGACAGGTCACCCACATGAAACCAGTATAAGACGTGCATGAAACCAATATAGTGCATATGCAAATCCATTGTTAGACCGACACAGAACACAAGCCAATATAGTTCATACGCAAACCGATAGCATGCAAGCGTAAACCAATGCAGTTCACTCACAAACCAATAACAAATCATACTGGAACCAGTGATATACACACGCAAATCAATATAGTTCATATGCAAACCAGTGATATAAACGTACAAGCGGATATAGTTCACGCACAAACCGATAATATACGGACACGAGCCAGTATAGTTCATATGAATGAAACCAGCATTGTACGCACGCAAACCAATTAAGTATGCTTGCAAACCGATAGTAAATATTCATAAACCAATAGTCTTCACACGTAAACCAATAGATTACACACAGAAATATATGATTTATGGCCTGTTTGGCCCCTCATAGTTCGGTGGCTGAGGGTGTTACGTATATATATGCCTAATAATGTGGCAAATACCAAAGACTACACCATCATCTTAAACATGCCCATCCAGATTGACTGAACCATCATGACCAAGCATGTAGACATCATAGTGCACTGTAAGAGGAAGAAGGAAGCTTGCCTACTAATAAATATGGCTTTCTCAGAGTCTGGGTGTCGTCCTTGACAGTACTTTATCCTTTCAGTCCCACATCAATAACATCTCCCGGTCTGCATATTTCCACCTGCGTAACATTAATCGTATTCGCCCCTTCCTCACTCCCCACACCACTGCTATCCTTGTTCATAGACTTGTCACTTCTTGTCTGGATTATTGCAATTCCCTTTTCTTTGGTCTTTCTCACAAATCTCTTTATAAGCTTCAACTGGTCCAGAATTCAGCTGCTTGCTTCATTACTTGAACCCCCTCTATTCACCATATCACTCCCGTTTTGCAGCAGCTTCATTGGCTTCCAGTTCAGTTCCGAATTCAATTCAAAATTCTCTTGCTAACTTTTAAGGCTATCCACAACCTTGCCACTCCATATCTGTCTGACCTCCTCCATGTTGCCATTCCCTCCCGTACCCTTAGATCCTCTTCCTCCATCCACTTGACTGTCCCCTTCGTCCGTCTTACCACTATGGGGAGCAGAGCATTCAGTTGCAGTGCTCCCCAGCTTTGGAACTCACTACCATCTGAACTTAGAAATATTGAATTATTTTCACTTTTCAAATCTAAACTTAAAACTAATTTGTTTAAGACTGCTTTTTCTCTTTGATTACAATTGCACTGTCTGATTTTAACTTTTGTATTTTACTTTTGTTTATAATCTGTGTTTTGTCTATTGTTCGGTGTCCTTGAGTGTTTAAAAAGGCACCTACAAATAAATAAAATGTATTATTATTATTATTATTGTTATTATTATTAAAAACAGAAGTTTATCAAGTCCAAAGCAAGAGTAGAGCCAGTTGCTGAAGAAGTACTTAGGACACTGAAAAAAGGGTTTGAAAAGAACTTGAGTTGCTTCAGGTCATCAATGAGCCGGCTAAGTCTCAATTTTATTTATGCGAATAAGGCCAGAGCCACCCTGTCTTATACATGACATCACGCACTGCAGGTGGGGTTCATGATTGAAGGACCAGTTGGGGGAACTCCACGATTCAGGAGCTCCGCAGGACAACCCAGTTGGATTGAATATTTTTGTCACTTTGTTTACTTGACTTGAGTGAGATAACCTTCCCACAATCCTGATCTTAAACTATGGTGTAACCAGGCGTATCACGTAACATCACTGACATATAATGTACAGCAACAATGTCTTCAACAGAGCAGAGCTCTGGAGGTCTGCAACTACAATCTGTTAGTTATTGCTGTTTCATTAATCATCAAATTAACAATACTGACAGTGACGTATTGTGTAATTTTCTATTAATGAGCAGAAAGATGGCTTCAAGTCAATACCAGTCAGTAGCACAGAAAAGAAAACAATGAAAGCATAAAGAATTGGCTCGTGCTACACTTGCAGTATACTTAGAAATCGAAATTTGTCCAACTTCCAGTAAGTTAGCTAAGATTACATCAGTTACCAATACACCAAAGCTAGCGTTATACTGGAATAACAATAGGACTTTGTATAATAGTTTTAATGTGGAGTGTTTAAAAGATATTATCTGACATTACAGTACCTACTATAGCTTATACGTGGTTGAAGATTACATATTACTGCCATATAGACCTCACAATCTACATACTTTGTTAAATGTTAGTAACATTAGTGGACATATTAAGTGCTCTGAGTGCTCTTACGTTGACATGTTTGTAAATTTCCCCATCACACAGGTGGCTTTCTTGCTTACTAGTTAGTTACTGGCTGAATTGTGGGAAACACCATACAAGCTACTTTGACATACAAAAAAAGAGCAATTAGCTCAGGTTAACTTCAATTGTTGGCTAATTTTATTGGCAGCTAACGTTACTGATTTAGTTAATGCCTTATTGCTATCTGCTGTCATTGGAAGGATAAAATAAAGTTTAGGTAATTTCATAAGTGAATGTGATGCATTCACGTGTTAATTTTTAAAATTTTCTAAATATTCGGCTTCTTTTGACTATGTATTTACTGCATTAAATAAGTTTATTAAGCATGTTCAGTAGTAATAAGCTTCTTCTTCTTCTTTTGGCTGCTCCAGTTACGGGTTGCCACAGCGGATCACCTTTGTTGTCCGCATAGTAGTTGCATTTTATATTATTATTATTATTGTATGTAGTAGTAGCATTAGGATTTATTACTATTATTATTATTAATAGTAGTAGTAGTAGTAGTAGTAATAATAGTAGTATTAAAATTGTTATTCTTGTTGTTGTATCGCACGTCACAAGTGATACTGTTGGCTATATCAGGAAACCAGATAAAGGTCAAGTGAATAACAAAAAACAAGAATGGTCTGAGTGATAGTTGAAGAAGTTGGCTGACTGTCATGTACCCAGTAAGACTTGACAAATGTCGTGCACACAGGAACTCAAGAAGTATTCAAAAGTACTTTAAGGACCAAGAAAATAAAGAAATTAGACTTTTATTTTGGGATGTGTAAGCTGGTTATGATCTCTGCTGAATTCATCTCATGTCTTTTAACCAATCAGAGTAAATATTCAGATGGTGCAAGCCATCAAACCAATCAGAATAAATGTCAGGTAAATATGCAAGCATTAATTCAGCTGTGTAAATTCAGTAATCTATAAATATAGCTTTCTGTCTTTACGTTTTGACCATTTGCTGACAACCTCTGCCCAGGACACTGCCCCTTAATAGATTGCTGTAACAGGAATGTTCCCCCTTCAAACATTTGCTGAAGAGAAAAAGAACACAATGAACAAGTTTCCTCCTGCCTGGTTCCTGACTCAAAGAGTTTCTAGTTGAGGTCAAGATTTCTTTCTTTAATATATTTCCAAAATGTAATTTTTTTAACAGAACCTTGAACCATCCAGGCAAGTCAGCAGCCCATGTTTGCCATCCTTTACAGGTCATCCATGGCACAAAAACATATAAGCAGCGTGGCCATTATCAGCATAAACTCAGACCTTGCACAGATGATGTTGTATGATGACCTGATAGATGACTTTGCCTCTAAAAAATGTAGATATGCACTGTTGTGACAGCAGCCATACCACATGCACTTCAGAACAGGTCATCCACCTGAAGCTAATCATTTTCCAGTAGTTGGATGGGAGACCATCAAGGAAAAACTTGGGTTACTGCTGGAAGAGGTGTTGGTGAGGAAAGCAGGGGGTGCTTACTCTGTGGTCTGAATGTGGATTCCAATGCTGCAGTGCAGTGATGGGGACATTCTGATGTAAAAATGGTGCCATCTTTCAAATGAGACATAAAGCTGAGGTCCTGACTCTCTGTGGTCATAAACGATCCCTGTGCATCCTTCATAAAGAGTAGGGTGTATGCCAATGTCCCAGGTTAAATTGCATACCACAGCCTAGTCATTCTAGTCCCCTAATCATCCTCTGTCTCTAATTGACTGTCTTTCTCTAATAATTTATGTTTGGTGAGCATACTGGCGCAGAGGTGGCTGCCGTTGCATCATCCTACTGCTGGTTCCTCACTCACTATGCAAAACGCTTTGAGTAGAGTAGCTATATAAATGCAAAGAGTAATAATAATAATTACTATTTTATTACAGCATGTGCAAGAAATAGGCTGACGAAGCCCCTAAACATTCATTTTCAAGTACTGATAATTAAAAAAATGCTATTTTTATTTGAACTTAAAAGATATAGTTTGTGATGTTTTAATATTATTTATTATTAATTTATATATTTATTGTTTAAATTTAAGCTGTTGTAAGAAATTATAGTGTAGTGGATTGAGGGAGGGGTGGATTGGGGGTTAAGAAGAAGATTCCGCTTAGGCTCCCAGTTTGGCTAGTGGTGGCACTGAATAAGGCATATCCACAGCAAGGCCTCAGGACAGATCTCTGAGTTTTCTGTTCAACAAATGGGCCTTCTCAAAACATTGGAACAAAGAATTTTACAAAATAATAATACAAAATGGGCATTTAGCAATTGCATGACTGCAGATGACAATAAAGTGGTCGACACCATATGTTAACTGGCACAATAACAGTAATACAGTAGTCCATCAGGATATTAGGTGCACATCCCAGCTTGATTTCTTTCTGTCTGTTTTCACGTTCTTCAAATGTCTATTTAGATTTTTTCTCCAAGTACTTTAGTCTTCCTCTATTCCAAAGATGTTCATGTTGATTGACACTAACGCAGAAGTGGTGACCCCACTTGTAAAAAAATATATACAATGAATCCCGTGGCCGCACTCAGGCTATTACTGCTGCCAAGGACAGGGCAGAAAGTGTAGACACCCTGACCATTTGTTGGCTGTCACAATGGATCAGGTGTCACAGTGTCTATGCATTGAGTTAAAAACTGACTTTAGCACCTTAGCTTTTGCTTCAGCCCATTAAACAATTCAAATCAGCCAGGCCTTCTTTGGTTTTGTTATCTAACCTGTACAGCTGTGTCCTATAGTACACTGTGCATGTGTTCTTTTAAGTACTTTAATTCATATTGTTCCTTTTTTAGAAATCTCTTTCCCACCTCATGGTCGAGTACCTTCTTTAACTGAAGGCAAGTGCCAGGCATATTGCTTTGTTTGCTTTATTGCTTGCATAATGTGTCAGACCAGTACAGTTCAATCCTTTGCTTGTTTTTTAGTGTTTCAGCAGTCCTCTCAACATAATGCTGTAGCTATCTAGTTCAACTTTTAGTTTGCACAAATGACATCTAGCCATGCCCTAGGCCAGGGGTTCATAACTGTTTTAATCTAAGGACCTAAATAAGAAAATCAGTCCCATACTAAAACCCAAGAAGAGGTTCATTACTATAATGACAGCAGAGCCACAAACAGACAAATAACAAAAAAAAATAAAAACATTAAAAAATTTTGTTTACATTCATGAATATTACTAAAAGACAAAAGTGGAAACATAATGTTAATAAAATAACAATTATCATTCACAAAGGGAATTGATTTCTAATGTATGCCACTGCCAGTGTAAGTTTTAGTAAAGTCAGAGCTTCTTTATAAGGAGTGTGGTGTGAGGGTATAATGATTTTTAAACCGATAAAATGAAAGGTCATTTAACTTATTTGTCATACTGAAGATGCCAGATAAGGAATAAAGTAGTCATTGACATCTTGTCTTCAGTATCATTATTTTATTTTTTATAACATTTTTAAATGATCTCCACTATTAACAAATCCTTCTTCTTAATGAGTTCACAAACTGTTAATATATCCCAGTTTTCATATAACAATTCAATAAGCTGAGTACAAAAGGTTGAAATGTCATTAAATTATTCGTAGAAATTTATAAACTATTTGTATTTTATAGGATGACACAGAGGTGTGACCAGAACATCATGTGTGGGTGGGCATTTGGCTTGTCTGGGGGGGGCAAAAAATATCCATCCATCCATCCCCATTTTTGTAGGGGGTCAAATAATAATAACAACATAGTTTTATATAACATATAAAAGCAAAAATTGTGGCATAAATCATAACCTATTATTCAATAAAATTAAAAGAGGCAATGGAACTTGTATTATTATTTTTTGTGAACAAATATAGAACTACATCTACAAAGTAAATATCAATAAAGTCAAATGTATACAACATATGAGAGCAAGAACAGAAACGTGGCTCATTGTAGTCATTAGGGAGGCTATAGGATATCAGTTTCGAGTGTTTAACCTGGATATTATCTACAGGACCAGTCTGCGGTTACTCTTGGCAAATTCTGAAATAAATTCATTCATGTCTAGATTTTCTGTGATGTTTTTCTCATGTGCCAGAATGACTACATTTCTCTTCCTTGAATGCAGCATTGTTCAGCGGAGTGGAGTGAAAATGCGGTTCAAAGTAGAGAAAGAGCTTTCGCATGCAGCTGAAGACACACCAATGATGAGTGCTGTAACATGTAGCAAATGTAACATAGGGAAGGCCTCTTTGTACTGCTGAATGCATTTGCATGCTTCAGAGAGATTAGCATCAGCTGGCAGTTTATTGATCAATATTGCTTTTGCCACAGCAATTTCATTTTGCAAGCTCATGCTGTTTTGCTCTGTGCCTGCAAGTGCCTGAAGTGGTTTCAGGAGTGAATGATCAAGAAGTAATTCTGATTTTGGCAGGAGAACTGATGTGGCCCTCAATAATTCAACATTTCTCTGAGAGAATCTTGTTTCCATTTCCACAATAGCTGAACATAGCCCTTTTAAAAGTCTGATTATGAGCAATTTGTTCATCAGAGTCACTATGCCCAAGCTTAGACACGACAATACTATCATCAAGCTGTCAATTAACTTTCCGTTTCCTTTTGAGTGAATTGGTAGGCCTACTTTCACATTGAGAGAAATACTCCTCCCAGAATGAGTTGCATCTCATCTCCTTCAGTGTGGCCAGTGAAGCTGTCACCACCTCCCCAGCTGTGCACAAATCCACTGCTTGTGCCTGTAGAATTGCATTGGCTGGTTTCAGCACACCAAGCACATGAAGGAGGAATTTTCCTGTATTGAAGAAATTCTGCTTTTTTAATTGGGTCAAAAGACCACATGCCTCTATGCAAATGTCAAAAGGGGCAGTGTCAGCCTCTGCTACCTCTGAGAGAAGCCCCCTTATAGCTTCCTCATTGTTGACAATGGACTTTGTGACATCATAATGACTGGCCCATCGTATTTTTAGAAGTCTTTTCAGTGTGGGTGTATTGTTTGTGTGTGTGAAACATAATGTCTATGACAAAATGTGTTCAATGAATTTGACCATTTAAAGAACTTCTTAGCCAGAGGTTCTGATTCCATTGCATGTATCACTGCTAAATGGAGCTGGTGGTTGTAGCAGTGTACATATGGAATGTACTTACCAACTTTGTTTTGTAACAAAGCCTGGACACCACGCCTTGCCCCAGATATGACAGAAGCACCATCAAAACACTGACACACTAAATTGTCTGGGCTGTAACCTAGCAACCTAGACAGAATTTGGTTACAAATATATTCAGCATCAAGCTGATTCAGTTCAATTAAGCCAATCAGGTGTTCTTCAGGGATGAAGTTCTTGACAAATTTAATCACTACAGACAAATTCTTAATGTTACAGCGATCCCTGGTACCATCACTTTTAATGCAAAGTCCAGGAGAGTCAGCTTTTTCATATTTGGTCCTGATATCTTTTACCACCATTTTGGCAAGAATATCAATTATTTCATTTTGAATTACATTGGATGTGTATTTTGCGTTATCTGGGATGTATTTTACAATTTCTGCAAGTTTGGCATCTTTTTTGATTGTGTAATCAAAGAACTTAAGGAAAAGTCCCTCCTCCCCACCTTCATGATTGTGACCACGCAGAGCCAGTTCATTGACGGCAAGGAACTGAACGGCCTCCCCAATGCTTTTCACATAATATCTGTTCTTTTCTATCTGGGTTGGACCCAGTAGTTGAACTATGCTTTCACCCGTCCAATTAGTGTAGCTATGTTTGGTGAATATGTCCTCATGGTCCGAATTGGAAAACACTAAATTTGCGGCAGGCAAAGCAAAAGCTGGCATCATGGACAACAGAATATTCATGCCTTGGTCGAGACTGATACCAGCTTGCACTAAAACATCTCAGTGTCTTTCCAAATGCGCACTTGGGATAAGTAATTAAAATGGGCTGGGATGGGCTATCCATATTTAAGTCAGGCAGACCGGACTGTATATTTTGTTGAAGACAGAGGTTTGGAGTACCTGACACGGTCGCAGAGCTGGAGGATTGTGTAGGCTTATCTAAATCTTTTGGAGTTTCAGTTCCTGACGTGGGTGCGCTGTGCTCTGTGTTGGTAGCAGCAGTGCTGGGCTCAACCGTGGAGCCAGCAGCTTGCGGAGGGACAGAAGTTGAAGATGTTTGCTTTTTAATAAGCCACCTATGCATAGCCTTTGGTGTTACCAACCAGAAAATTAAAGAAGAATGGAACGTATACGCTGTTTTAATTAAAGAATGCGGTCAACAGGTTCAAAACATGCTGCAAATTGAGCAGCACCGTGCCTGTCTAGTGGAGGAGGCACTAACGGATACGCCCCAAATTCAAACAAACCAATTGGAAAGCAACTCAGTTTTGAAAATAAAATGTTATTCTTCTCCGGAGTTTTCATTGGACAGAAAGAGCATTTCGCAGGGTGGGCACGGCTTGTCTCTGGGGGCGCAGTGCCCACCCCAGCCCCCCTGTGGTCACGCCTCCAGGATGACAGCATAAATCTTGATGAAGAACTTGGTGAACAGTTAAGTTTCAAGTGTCTAATGCTGCCAACATGTGGTGCCTCGCTGTTCTTTCCCAAGGCTGGACTGATGGTGGTGTCACACCCAACTCCATTACAAGCTGTATTCTGCTGCTAAGGTCTGGCATTAAGATATCCTTGGAACCAGAGGCATGCATAAGCATTTGGAGCAGGCCATATACTAGGAAATATGTGCGTGAGTGAGTTCTGTAATGGACTAAAACCTGCATGACAGTTGGCTTCTGCTATGTGAGTAACGCTGCAGGATTAGGCTATGAGAGCCTAAATAAGATTTAAAAAGATAATGGATATTCACATAGAATCTACATGTTGACCTTGCTCATTTTTTCCATAAAAAGTGCATTTCCTTTAGTGGTATCCAGATATGAAAATTCTCAACATCCAAGCAAGCATTGGATGCATGGCAGGAACAATCCTCTGGACAGGGCACCAGTCCTTCATAGGGAAAAGACATTAACACAAAAACACACACTGGAGCCAATTTAGCATTGCCAATCCACATAACCAGAATGTCCTTCGACTTTGGAAGGAAACCCACGCAGATAAGGGGAGAAAATGCAGGCCCTGGGCAGGGAAGATTCAGGTCATGAACCCTGGTTTCCTTGAGCAAGGCAGCAGTGCTACCGGTGCACCACCATACCATCGTGCCAACCCGTCTACATCTAAGATTTCCAAATCCATAGAATTTTTAAGTGCTCCATTAGCTGAAAACCAATTAAATATTCATCAGTTGTTTTTTTAAGCCACAGTCTCATATTTGTATATCTGCAGAGCTAGACTAGATCCTGGCAACTGTAGAGTAGGATTCTGTGTTTGCCAGGATGGCAATTTTCCCCACTGCCACTTGCATTAACATATCAGCATTTGCAGATGACAACATCCTCGATTCTTTTGCCATCCTTAAAAAATCCCATAGTTGGCAATGGACTTTAAGCGACAAATGTTGCCGGTTCGATGCACACCACGGACTCATTGTGTGACTTTGACCAAATCAGTTAAACTGCTAATTATGTAAGTAAACAAATAAACTGTATTCCTGAATTATTAAATGCCTTGAAATGATGTTTGCTATAGAATGGCACTGTATAAAACAGTTTCTTGGTGGTTGCTGTATATTTAGATTTTACAGTTGATTACTGTATTATACACATGGGTCTGGCACCATGTTATATACCAGCACATTGAGATATTTATTTTCCAAAATAAATGGCCATCTGCAGCCTCTCATTTGTGTCATCCTTAATGGTAAGCAAAACAAATAACTGTTGTCCTCTGTGGGTCAACAGTTTAGTTCCTTTCAGTGCCAAATCTTCCAATACTCCATTAAAAAGAGTTGCAGTTGCATTTTTATGCACCATAAACCTTTTGGTTGGTATCCAGTTTAACTTTCTTAGCCATACCAAAATGAGACATGTTGGACAGATTAAATAAAGTCAGTGGGCACCCACAGAGTGTCGGCCAGTATCTCTTCAAAACAAGGATGTCACTGTGGAGCAAAGGCTGTGATTAAACCGGGCATCTCCTGCTGAGCTGGGGGTGGTTAGGCAGATCCACTCTGGCCGTCTTTAGCTCCAAGGAAAGTTATTTGGTGAATTAGCAAGAGACACACGACCTAGTGAAACAGACTGCAGTTTATTTATAGCTTCAGAGTCCCACTGAGTCTCTGAGCCCAACCAGTACACTGGCCTACAAAGCCTGACCAATGACTGAGGCTGTTCATCTCAAATTGAATGAAGCTCAGTTTGGGCAGCTGTGATGCTGATGATTTGAGAATCATTTTTCTGGCAATCATTACTTTTTACTCTAATTTCTTCTTTATGGGCCAATGATTAATCACAATGAATAAAATGTTTGTATAGGCCAACCTTGGGAGAAATTACATGGCATTAATATCACATGTGAACTGTAGTGCTCTGTGAATGTCTGAAATGATAACCATGAGATCATTTTGCAGATCTCTGAGACCAACATGTAAACTCCTTTTGTCCTTGTCACCTGTGTTCTTAGTGTGACCCGGTTGTTTACATAGGTGTAGTTCCAAAAAAGCAAATTCTGTTTAATTCAATTTATACAAGACTTAGTACACAGGCATAGCTGTGCAGGAGAAGATTTAGAGTTTGAACTTCCTGAGGAGGGGTGCTGTTATACACGTCAGGGAACAGGACAGAATTGTACTAATGGGCTCCTCCTCAGCCTCAACCTCATCCTCACAACTCATTAGCCATTTAACAACACTGTTAGAATAATAATGATCATACATTTTAGTTATATAGTACCTTTCCCATGGTCAAAGTGCTTCACTGAAATTGAAAACAGTTTTGGATATAAATAATAACCACATAAAACACTAAATAAAGATAAATACAGGAAACACAAAGCCTTGAATTACATTAAGATACAATAAACCAGAAGAAAAATGAATAGAAAACAATAAATAAATAACATAATTTGTGATACAAATGCAAATCTCAATTTTAAGTTGTTTTTTAAAAGAATGAATTGAGTCAGCCAAACTCATTAATTAGGGATGTTGTTCCAAAGTCTGGGTGCTACAGACCTGAAGGCTCTGTTACCCATAGAGCACAGATTAGCTCGGATCTCAATGAGATTGCTGGAATCAGTGTACCTTAGTGGGCTGACTTGAGCTGAGTGATGGAGGAGGTTACTGATGTAGTCCGGTGCATCGCCCTTTAAAGCTTTTTTAGGCAGTAATAGTGAAAAGTCAAGAAAAATAACACTTTTTATTGGCTAACTAAAAAGATTACAATATGCAAGCTTTTGAGGCAACTCAGACCCCTTCTTCAGGCAAGGTGTAATACAGAAGTTGGAGTTCCATGTGTTTATATACACACTAGGACAAGAAACATTGTTAAATCTTTAAGTGAGAAATCTTAAATGTAAAAAATTAATAGACTCCTTCAGGCTAGGGTTCATTTAACAAGAGAGAAGAACAATGTATGGTCAAGATCTTTGGATAAGATAACTGTCCAACAAAGTCTTTTAAAGTTTCTAATGAGTTTTTCAATACAAAGTGGATCTGAAGTCAGGTTGTCTGTGTCACTCTGAGAGATGCAAACAATCCTCATACCTGGCCATAAAACTCTTGTCTCTATTCAAACCATGTTGCAATGTGTTCAATTTTAGCATGAGTTTAACTTCCCATTCTTTTCTCTCTTGCTGTGTTCTGAAGTTGCCCATAAGCACTGTGATTTTAAAGTCCCTCTCGCAGTGTCCATGGCTGTTGAAGTGGGCTGCTACAGGAACATCTGTGTTGCCACGTTTACCAATGTTGTTTCTTGTCCTAGTGTGTATATAAACAAGGGAACTCCAGTTTCTGTATTACATCTTGCCTGAGGAAGGGGCCTGAGTTGCCTCGAAAGCTTGCATATTGTAATCTTTTAAGTTAGTCAATAAAAGGTGTCATTTTGCTTGACCTTTCACTACATTCATAATGGCTAACACGGTACAGCACCCTAGTACTTAAGGCAGTAATAGAAATTTTATATTCAATCCATATCAATAAGACACAGGGAGACAGTTATGGGTCTGTGGAAGGGCACTTGCAGCAAAGTTCATAACCAGCTGGAGCCAAGAAAACAGATTAGAAGGGGAACCTGCCAGTAGGGAGTTACAGTAGTCAATACAGGATGTAAAAAGTAGAGACAAGTTTCTGACCATCAGAAAAGGAGAGGAAGGAGGAAACATGGGATAACTTATGTAGGTGGAAGAAAGAAAGTTTCTTAATGTGATTAATGTGCATAGAATAAGAAAGGGAGGAATCAACGATGACACAGAGAGTTCAATTAGAAGAAGAAGGTCTGATGATATCTTCATCAAAAGTGATTGATAAAGAGCTAATTTTCTTAAGCTGGGCTTTAAGTGACAATTAGCATGGCTTAAGTTTTGTTGCATTTTAATTTTAAAGAGTAATATTCCGGCTGGCCTGGGAACGCCTTGGGATTCTCCCGGAAGAGCTGGAAGAAGTGGCCGGTGAGAGGCAAGTCTGGGCCTCTCTGCTTAAGCTGCTGCCCCCGCGACCCGACCCCGGATAAGTGGAAGAGGATGGATGGATGGATATTCCATCCAGGTTTTAATTTTACTGAGACAAATTGTGAACTGAGAAAGAGAGAGACAGAGAGAGGTTAGGAGCATGCGCTGATACAGCTCATTGCCGCAACCACCACATGACAAACCAATTTAGGATCCCAGATTAGGACCCAAGTACAGCCATGCAATGGGTGACACCTCAGCACCACACTAGTTAAGATGGAATAGAACCAGTGTGAGGTTTTTTATGGTGGTTGGCGTGCCAAATCTGCCACCAATGCCCAGGGTTTTCCCTGCAGGTTGGAGAGCCTACATGCAGGGTTGGATGCAGATTAACGTCATACCCAGGACGGAGCAAATGCAGGTTGCTCTGATGAATTTTCACTTTTAACACTGAAGCAGATTTGAGTATTATCAGCATAAAAAAAAATGATAACCCAGTAGAAAGCTATTAATAATATGGCCAATGGGAAGCGAAGATACATACAGAAGAGCAGAGGGACAAGGACAGAGCCCTGAGGAACTCCTTGTTTAGCTGATGCTGAGCTGGACCTGCTGTTGCCAAGACTAACAAACTATTGCCTATTAGTCAGACAGGACTTAAACCACTGTTGGGTAGTCCCAGAAATACCCATAATGCTCTCTGTTCTGGACAGAGGAATATTATGTTTGACAGCATCAAATGCTCCACTGAGGTCTAGCAGAATTAATATGCTGGTTTGCCCAGAGTCTGCTGCCTTAAGCAAGTCACAGCTGTGGTATGCTCTGAAACCTACCGTCAGCTTATTACAAGTTAAGTAACAAGTGAGTTGGGAAGTCACAGCACATTCTGGAGCTTTACAGAGAAAAGCTAAGTAAAAATTGTTTAGATTGTGAGTATCAAGACAAGCCTTTTTAAAAATGGGGGTTAAAGAAGCAATTTTTAAAGTAGCTGGCCGAGAGTCAGTGTCGAGTGATGTATTTACTATTGCTGTAACAGTCAGGATTATAACATGATAGCAAGATTTGATAAGTGTGGTGGGATTGGAGTTCAGTATACAAGTAGTAGGCCTCATTTTATGGAGCCAGTCATTAATAAACTGGTGAAAAACTGCAAAAAGGAGCTGGATGGAGAGAGTAGACAGGATCTTTACAAAAGGAGGGTCTTTAATTTTCTCACAGAAAAATCAAATGATTTTTTCACAGTCTTCAGTATAAACAGTGATAGAACCAAATGCAGGGTGATGTCATTTTTTAACCACAGAGAACAAATCCCTCAGGTTATTATAACCTCTCTCTATTGTTCTGCTATAGTATGCATCTTTGGCTGGAGTTAGTGCATCTTTGTAAGCCCTTTGATGGTGAGAGAAAGCCTGGGCATGGACAGTGAAGCAATTCTTATGTGACACTCTTTCAAGGCATAAATAATAATAATAATAATAATAATAATACATTTTATTTATATAGCGCCTTTCCCATGCTCAAGGCGCTTCACAGAATTTAAGAAAGAACGGCTGGGTATACAGTATATAGCATTGTACACACCAGATAGATAAATAAAGAAGATTAAGACAGTAAATTCAGAGAAAAGCCTAACAGACAACATAATTGATGGTTTAGCACACACACACACAGGTTACATCAGCATCTTGAGAGAGAGGTAAACTGAGAGAAGGGTAGTAAAGTCAAGTAGAGCTAAAAGCCTTCCTGAACAGATGAGCTTTGAGTTGTTTTTTAAAAAAATTAATGGAGTAATCTGATCTGATTAATTTCGGTAGGTCATTCCAGGGTCTGGGTGCTATACAGCTGAAGGCCCTGTCACCCATGGAGTGTAGATTAGTGTGGGGCACAACAAGATTGCCAGAATCAGAGGACCTTAGTGGGTGAACAGGCAAATCGTGATGGAGAAGGTCACTGATGTAGTTTGGCGCAAGGTCGTTTAAGGCTTTGTAAGCTATTAGTAGGATTTTATATTCAATTCTGTAAGACACAGGGAGCCAGTGAAGGCGGAGCAGGATGGGTGTTATGTGCTCGCTGCTGCTGGTTCGAGTAAGGACTCTTGCAGCCGAGTTTTGAATAAGCTGGAGCTGTGATATAAGATTAGAAGGGGCACCTGCCAGCAGTGAGTTACAATAATCGATGCGGGGTGTGATAAAAGCATGGACAAGTTTCTCAGCATTAGAAAAGGAGAGGAAGGAGCAAACACGGGATATGTTACGGAGGTGAAAGTAAGAAAGTTTTTTAATGTGACTTATGTGGGCGGAATAAGAAAGGAGGAATCAAAAATGACACCAAGATTCTTTGCAGTAGAGGCAGGTCTGATGAGATCACATTCAAGATGGACTGGGAAAGAGCTCATTTTATTAAGTTGCATTTTAGTGCCAATTTGCAGGAGTTCAGTTTTGTTGCAATTTAATTTTAAAGAGTTCTGCACCATCCAAGGGGTTAATTTCACTGAGGCAGGTTGTGAGCTGAGAAAGCTCTGATAAAGTTCCACTTTTAACATTGAAATAGAGTTGAGTATCTTCTGCATAAAAATGATAACCCAGTCCAAAGCTACAAATAATATGGCAAAGGGGAAGCATATAAATACAGAAGAGAAGAGGGCCGAGGACAGAGCCCTGAGGAACTCCTTGTTTGACTGGCGCTGAGCTGGATCTGTTGTTGCCAAGACTAAGAAAACTCTTGCGTATCAGTCAGATAGGACTTGAACCATTGGAAGGCAGTGCCAGAAATACCCAGCATGTTCTCCATTCTGGACAGTAGAATGTCATGTCTGACAGTGTCAAATGCTGCACTGAGGTCTAACAGAATTAATATGCTGGTTTGTCCAGAGTCTGCTGACATAAGCAAATCATTGGTTACCCGTAGCAGAGCAGTTTCACCTTACTTATTCTATGTTAATTAATGTTGACTTATGTTTATTTTTTATTGTGTCTTTTATTTTTCTATTCATTTTGTAAAGCACTTTGAGCTACATTTTTTGTATGAAAATCCATCCATCCATCCATCCATCCTCTTCCGCTTATCCGAGGTCGGGTCGCGGGGGTAGCAGCTTAAGGAGAGAAGCCCAGACTTCCCTCTCCCCGGCCACTTCTTCCAGCTCTTCCGGGAGAATCCCAAGGCGTTCCCAGGCCAGCCGGGAGACATAGTCCCTCCAGCGTGTCCTGGGTCTTCCCCGGGGCCTCCTCCCGGTTGGACGTGCCTGGAACACCTCACCAGGGAGGCGTCCAGGAGGCATCCTGATCAGATGCCCGAGCCACCTCATCTGACTCCTCTCGATGCGGAGGAGCAGCGGCTCTACTCTGAGTCCCTCCCGGATGATTGAGCTCCTCACCCTATCTTTAAGGGAAAGCCCAGACACCCTGCGGAGGAAACTCATTTCAGCCGCTTGTATTCGCGATCTCGTTCTTTCGGTCACTACCCATAGCTCATGACCATAGGTGAGGGTAGGAACGTAGATCGACTGGTAAATTGAGAGCTTTGCCTTACGGCTCAGCTCTTTTTTCACCACAACAGACCGATGCAGAGCCCGCAACACTGCGGATGCCGCACCGATCCGCCTGTCGATCTCACGATCCATTCTTCCCTCACTCGTGAACAAGACCCCGAGATACTTAAACTCCTCCACTTGGGGCAGGATCTCGCCCCCAACCCTGAGAGGGCACTCCACCCTTTTCCGGCTGAGGACCATGGTCTCGGATTTGGAGGTGCTGATTCTCATCCCAGCCGCTTCACACTCAGCTGCGAACCGCTCCAGAGAGAGCTGAAGATCACGGCCTGATGAAGCAAACAGGACAACATCATCTGCAAAAAGCAGTGACCCAATCCTGAGTCCACCAAACCGGACCCCTTCAACACCCTGGCTGCGCCTAGAAATTCTGTCCATAAAAGTTATGAACAGAATCGGTGACAAAGGGCAGCCCTGGCGGAGTCCAACTCTCACTGGAAACGGGCTCGACTTACTGCCGGCAATGCGGACCAAGCTCTGACACCGGTTGTACAGGGACCGAACAGCTCTTATCAGGGGGTCCAGTACTTTTTTTAAAATGTGCTATATAAATAAATGTTGATTGATTGGTTGATTGAAACCAACAACAACAACAACAACATTTATTTATATAGCACATATTCATACAAACAGTAGCTCAAAGTGCTTTACATAATAAAGAATAGAAAAATAAACACAATATGAAAACAAAATAAATCAGCATTAATTAACATCGAATAAGAGTAAGGTCCAATGGCCAGAGGGGACAGAAAAAACAAAATAAAAACTCCAGACGGCTGGAGAAAAAAAAATAAAATCTGTAGGGATTCCAGACCATGAGACCGCCCAGTCCCCACTGGGCATTCTACCTAACATAAATGAAACAGTCCTCTTTGGATTTAGGGTTCTCACGGAAAGGCTTGATGATGATGGTCACGTAGAATTCTGCCTTTTAGTCCATCCATCATTGTTGGAGCATCATGAAGCTTTGAGTAGGTGGAGGTGGCGCAGGCCACCACCACAAAGAAACCGGAAAAAGAAACAGAAAAGAGAGTAGGGGTCAGTACGGATTGTAGAGCTACCCTGAATAGTTATTATGAGGAAATTGAACATATAGAGTATCAGGATTAAGTTAAATTAAGTTAAATTGAAGTTATAAAAAGGCCATGTTAAAGTAATGTGTTTTCAGCAGTGTTTTAAAGTGCTCCACCGTATCAGCCTGACGAATTCCTATTGGCAGGCTATTCCAGATTTTAGGTGCATAGCAGCAGAAGGCCGCCTCACCACTTCTTTTAAGTTTTGTTCTTGGAATTCTAAGGAGACACTCATTTGAGGATCTGAGGTTACGATTTGGAATATAAGGTGTCAGACACTCCGATATATAAGAAGGGGCGAGATTATTTAAGGCTTTATAAACCATAAGCAGAATTTTAAAGTCAATCCTGAATGACACAGGTAACCAGTGTAGTGACATCAGAACTGGAGAAATGTGTTCGGATTTTCTTTTCCTAGTTAGGATTCTAGCAGCTGCATTCTGCACTAGTTGCAAACGATTTATGTCTTTCTTGGGTAGTCCTGAGAGGAGTGCGTTACAGTAATCTAGTCGACTGAAAACAAACGCGTGAACTAATTTCTCAGCATCTTTCAGTGATATAAGAGGTCTAACTTTACTTATGTTTCTTAGTGAAAAAATGCTGTCCTAGTGATCTGATTAATATGCGATTTAAAATTCAGATTACAGTCAACAATTACCCCTAAGCTTTTTACCTCCGTCTTGACTTTTAATCCTAATGTATCCAGTTTATTTCTAATAGCCTCATTGTATCCATTATTGCCAATCACTAAGATTTCAGTTTTCTCTTTATTTAACTTGAGAAAGTTACTATTCATCCATTCTGAGATACAAGTCAGACATTGTGTTAGTGAGTCAATAGAATCGGGGTCATCAGGTGCTACTGATAAATACAGCTGTGTGTCATCAGCATAGCTGTGGTAGCTCACGTTGTGCCCTGAGATAATCTGACCTAACGGAAGCATGTAGATTGAGAATAACAGCGGACCCAGGATAGAGCCTTGTGGAACACCAAATCGGATATCATGTGTCTTTGAGATTTGATTACCACAACTAACAAAAAATTTTCTCCCTGTCAGGTAGGATTCAAACCAATTTAAGACACTGCCAGAGAGGCCCACCCATTGACTAAGGCGATTTCTAAGAATATTATGATCAATAGTGTCAAATGCAGCACTCAGATCTAAGAGGATGAGAACAGATATATGGCCTCTGTCTGCGTTCACTCGCAAATCATTTACTACTTTAACGAGTGCAGTTTCTGTGCTGTGATTTATTCTAAAACCCGACTGAAATTTATCAAGAATAGCATGTTTATTTAGGTGGTCATTTAACTGCATAATGACTGCTTTCTCCAGGACTTTGCTTAAGAAAGGCAGGTTAGAGATGGGTCTAAAATTTTCAAGGGCCGAGGGGTCAAGATTATGTTTCTTAAGAAGGGGTTTAACTACAGCAGTCTTAAGACAGTCTGGGAAGACCCCCGTATCTAATGACGAATTTACTATGTCCAGAACATTATCAATTAGCACGCCTGATACTTCTTTGAAAAGCCTTGTTGGTACTGGGTCAAGGATGCAGGTGGAGGATTTTAATTGAGATATTATTTTTTGTAAATCAGGTAAATCTATCCTAGTGAAAGAGTTTAATTGGTTTATAACAGGATGCTGGGGTTTAGGAGGATCCTTAGTGTTTGAGGGATATACTATGTTATTTCTAATATCATTAATTTTTTGATTGAAAAATACAGCGAAAGCCTCACAGGTGTTATTGCAAGTACTTAGGAGGCATTCCTGTGAGTTACCTGGGTTTAGTAGGTGATCAATTGTAGAAAATAAGACTCTGGGATTACTAGCATTGTCATTTATAATCTTGGAGAAATAACAGCGTCTCTCAAGACGGACAGTGTTATTGTATTCTGTTATTTTGACTTTTAATATTTCATAGTGGATAGTTAGTTTAGTCTTCCTCCATTTACGTTCAGCTCTGCGGCATGTTCTCTTTAAGTCCGACACTCTTTGGGTCTTCCATGGTATAACAATACTAGAGGATTTTTTTACTGTCTTTTCAGGTGCAACTATGTCAACAGCAGCTCTCACTTTAGTATTAAATTTTTCCACCTTACTATTTACATTATCCTCGCTATTATAGTTGGCACTATAAACCAACTAGAAACCAGACTGAAAGGGTTCCATCAAATTAAGGTTAAATAATTGGTGAGTTGGGAAGCTACAACATGCTCAAGAACTTTTGACAGGAAAGGTAAATAGGAAATAGACCAGACTATTTTCGCATTGGGGTTACAGAAGCAATTTTAAAAGTGAGTGGCACAGAGCCAGTTTCAAGGGATGAGTTTATTATTGTTGTAGCAGTCGGGATTATGGCATGAAGGCAGGATTTAAGTAGTGTGCTGGGGATGGGGTCCAGTACACAAGTAGTCGGCCTCATCTTACAAAACAGGTCATTAACAAAAGCAGATGTGACTGGTAAGAACTTAGAGAAGGAGCTGAATGGAGTGGGAAAACAGGGAGATATATGAACAAAATGATGTATTTAAGTTAGTTGAATTATTTAGATCTTTAATTTTGTTACAGAAAAAGTGGAGGAATTCCTCACAGACTTCAGTAGAAGAGGTAATTGGGCCAGATGCAGGTATGATTAGTTTATTAACTACAGAAAACAAAACCCTTGGGTTATCATGGCCACCTTCTATTATTCTGCCATAGTGGGTTTTTTTTAGCAGCAGTTAGTGCTTCTCTGTAAGCTCTTTGGTGGTCAGAGAACGCCTGGATGTGCACGGTGAGGCCAAACTTACGTGACATTCTCTCAAGGTGTCAAGCTGCTTTCATAGATCGCAATTCTGAATTATACCAAGGAGCTGAACGCTTAAAGGAAACCTCCTTATGTTTTAAAGGAGCTGTTTTATCTAATGCTGAATGAAGGGCTGAGTTATAGTGGTCAACAAGACTATCTAGTGTTGATGGAATAGGTGCAGACAGTAAAAGATCAGAAATGGATCCAGAAAGGTTAGAGGGACAGATATTTTTAAGGTTTCTGTAAGAAATTTGTTGTTTACAGGTAAGAGGAGGGAGAGGCAATGAGACAGTGAAAAGTACTGCTTTATGGTCATAGAGTCCCAAATCAGTGCTGTAAATGTTGGTAACAGATAGTCCAGAAGTGCAGATCAGATCCAATATATGACCACCAGAGTGAGTGGGAAAATCAACATGTTGTGTCAAGTCAAAACAGTCCAATAAGGATAGGAATTCATTTCTCAGTTTAGATGTAGTAATGTCGATATGGATGTTGAAATCAGCAAGAAGGATAACTCTCTGGGAGTAAGAGCTTAAGTGGTTTAAAAGTTCAATCAGATCAGATAAGAATGATGCGTTGTATTTTGGAGGACGATAAAGAACAATGAGTAAGACAGGACCTGATTCCGTTATTAGTTTAAGAGCCAGGCTCTCGAAAGACAAAGGACAGACAATTGGGATTCGTTTGATGTTTAAATCTACTCTGACAATTACTGCAAGTCCACCGCCCTGTCTTGAGCTGCGAAGCTCTGTGTGGAAAGTGAATCCAGGTGGTGTCGCCTCCGTGAGAGATGTAAATTCATTCGGTTTTTGCCAAGTCTTCGTTAAACACAGCATATCAAGTTTGGTGTCAGTGATGAATTCTGACAGCACCGATGCTTTAAGAGATCTCAAATTAAACAATGCAATATTAGTTAATGAGGCTTCTTTTTGCAGAGAGCCCTGATCGGAGTTTATTGTCACATACTGTAAATTTGGCACACTGACACTTCTATTTCTAGGGCCATGAGTAGGATAGCGTATTCCTGAGCAAATGCCGTCGGTGGTCTTTTCATTCGCAGCCTGGCGGTGGCAGCGACCTGACCCGTAATGTACATATTTTGGGTGCCGCAAAATACCGGTGTCTTTTAGGATATTCCAGTTAGACCATTTGCTCTGGACAAACTTCTTAATATGAAGGAGTTTGTCATGAGAGTATTTTAGCATGATACTGAGCAATACTTATCTGAAAGCAGTGGAGAAGCAGCACAGCACAGCAGAGCCAGTAGTAACAGGCCGGTGCATTAGCATAGATGAGCGGCAATAGAAAAGCAGCAGAAATCATAGTAGGATGAGGTAGCAGGATATGGAGGTTCCAATATACAGCCATAAACAATAACGCTGGGTATTACAGGCGTGATCACCCTGGAGCCACAAGCCAGTTGGGTATGAACATCAGGTCAGTTCTTAGTCATAGAGCATAGTAAAATGAATCGGGAGCAGGCTAGCATAGCAAATATAATCAAGGAGACAAACATCCCAGGCTCCTAGATTGCCAGGTACAAAGAAATGTTCGTAGGTCTCATCCCGTGATTCACAGATTCAGTTGTTCCCTGTCAAAGTAGAGTCCATAAAATCTGTAAAAACTGAACCAAATCCATACAATTTGAGTCAGCTGCATCCATGAACTATACACACAATAAAGAAAATAAAACAAGTGTAAGAAGGTGTAGTATTAAAACGAATTTTGCGAAAAGTGTTGTTAGCAGGGAGGAGCGGCAATAGCATGCGTGCACCAGCGTCCCCTCCCTGCTTGAGTAAGCCAGCTGCTTTCAAAGACGGGGGTGCTGAATTATACCATAGAGCTGAACTTTAAGGAGGCTTTAAGGAGGCCTCATTGTGTTTTAAAGGAGTTAATTTATCTAGTGCTAGCTGGATGGCTGAGTTATAAAAATCATCATGTCTACCTAATGTGGATGGAAAAGGGCAAGACAGAAAAAGATCACAGAATAAAAAACAGCAAAGATAAAGGAACACAAATATTTTGAAGGTTTCTGAAAGAAATTTGACATTTATAGTTAAGAGCAAGAAAAGGCATTGAGGCAATAAAAAAGCACTACTTTATGGTCATAGAGGCCCAAGTCAAGACCATGAGTATTGCCAACAGATAAGTCAATTGTATAGACAAGGTCTAATATGTGACCGCCAGAGTGGGTAGGAAAATTAACATGCTGCACCAAAACAGTCCAGCAAGTATAGCAATTCATTGGTCAGATTACATGTAGGGATGTTAATTTGGATATTAAAATCAACTACAAGAATAACTGTCTGAGAAAGTAAACTTAACTGAGTTAGAAGTTCAGTCAGATCAGTTAAAAAAGATCCATTGTATTTTGGAGGATGACTGAGAACAATAAGTAAGATAGGGCCAGATCTCATTGGTAGTTTTACAGCAAGGAACTCAAAAACAATAGACAATTTCTATTCTTTTGATGTTTTGTTCAGATCTGTCAGTTACTCAAAGTCCTCCACCTTGACCTGAGCTCTGAGCTGCTGCAAAGTAAACATAACTGGATGGAGTCACCTCAGTTAAAGAAGCAGATTCATGAGGAGTTTGCTATGTTTCAGTTTAAGCACACCTTGGCAATGTTGCAGTTTATGATGAATTCACACACCACCAGTGGTTTACCATCGACTGACCTTGTGATAAGCAAGACAAAGTTAGAGTCTGAGTGCGCTGTGTGTAGATCGATATCTAGAATTTATTTCAATATAACATAAATTTGGAACATTGACACCCTTAGTCCTAGAACTCTGTGAAAGATAATGTATTTAAGAACAAATGCTGCTGATGAACAGCCTAGCGATGGTGACGTCCCGATCCACAGTGTACATATTTTGTACACTATACAATACCATTATCTTTTAGGCCATTCCAGTTCAGCCATTGCTCTGGACAAAGTGTTTAATATACTGAGATTCATCATGAGAGTATTTCAGCACAGTGGAAAAGCCAGTACTTACCTGAGCAATAGCAAGATGACTAAAAAGTAGAGTTGGGAAGGTGCGATTCAGGAGCATAGGAGAACCCTGACAGTAGGACAGCTAATGTCTAGCGGAAATGGAAACTGATGCTACTGGAGGTTTGATCCAATAAAAATTTAGGAAAATAATACAAGATGAACATAAAAATAATTACCATAGCTCAGGAGGTCCCAGTACACAGCCATGGGTAATCAACAGGTGAAATCTTCTTAGCTCCAAAAGTTCTGAAGGAAAGGCAATGGTAAACGGAAAATACTGCACTCAAATGTTAAGAGCATAAAACACACAGCAAGTGTAATCATAGGAGCCAGCAGTGCTACCGTATCCTGAAAAATTCAACTGCTGAGCGTAAGCATTACCTCATCATTTCCAGGTGAGACAAATGCAAATATTGCTGGTAGTGATCCAATATATCGACCATAAAACAGAATATTCCTTAAAATTAGATCACCGTGTTATAAAGGAAAAATGTTCATAAATCAGGAATCAAGCAGCAGGGTGTAATTGAAAATGTTTCTTCCACTAATGAATAGGGAGATTCAAGTCAATTGCCTCTAAATATGTTTAAGGTAAAATCAATAAAAAATCCAAATCCAAAAAAAAAAGTAGCAATTTGCATTTATAAATAAAACACATGGTAAGAGTAATGGAAAAAGCAGTGCAACAAGTGTAACAATTAACATAAATTGTTTACAGCACAGAGTGGAGTAGCAGCTGGTGTGTGCCAGTGTTCCCTCCCTGTACAGTATACTAACAGAACCTTATCAGCATGTATTTTAGAACATTCTGTGGTGGGTGGCCGGAATCCTTAACCAGCCTGGACACCCACAGTGTGGAAGGACCAGGGGAGAGAGTATTATCAGGACAGTTTCTTTCCCAGGCCGATAAAGGCCAGCCCCCTTGGTTTCCAGTGGGGTGACGGGTTATGATCATGGGAGTTCAAACCTGTTGAAACCCGTGGTCACCACTAGGGGGCACATGGACCTTTCTAGGACCTTATTTGGTCACATTTCCAACACACCCAGAAGTGTGGCTGGAAGAAGCTCATTAGGCCTATAAAAAGTGGCCAGTCCCATCATTCAGAGGCCAGAGTCGGGAGGAAGGAGTGAACAAAGCCTGAGGAAGAGTGGGAGGCAAATCGACTGGCACCAAGGAAGGGAATGGACTGTGTATTGCGGAGTTGGCAGTTTGTGCATTTTTATTATAATATACCGGGTGTTGTGTGCTGAACCTGTGTCCTGCCAGTCTGTGTTCAGGTTAGGGTGGTGGTACGCCCCCTAGTGGCGTCACAATTCTAAACATATATTATATAATATTTTAACCCATATGCAAAACTTACCAGTGTGTATTTTTTTAAACCAAATGCAAAAGATTATCAGCTTGTGTTTTGTAACACTGCAAACCAAATTCAGCAAAATATTATTTAATATCATGTAATAACAGGTCCTATTTTATTACGCAAATCTTTGCAGGACCAGCCACTGAGCTTTCACAGTTTAGAAGTCATTAATGATCTCCACAAAATCCACTTGACTGGGAGACTGTTCAGTCTCTCTTAGAACATTGTTGCATATGAATACGTAATTTCTTGTAAATTTCAGACCTCTCTCTTTAAAAATACCACTCAGTGAGCCTCTGTAGAATGAATGAAATCTGGTTGTGTTGGGAGGCTGCTTTTGTCCTGTGGCGGGGAGCAGCACACTAGAAGTAGGGAGCTGATCTGCATAATGGCTTGTTCACCTCAAGTCATTGTGCATGCATGTATTTTCTGTAGCATTATGCAGTTGTTGTCTTTGCTCTTGCTGATGCTGTTGTTGGCTGTGTCTTTATAAAAACAATGAACAATGATTGTCTTGTGTCCCTCACAAGTCCCAGCGTTCCACCACCCCTTTCAGCACTCCAGCTCCTGAGATCTACTTTATGACACTTTCAACTGGTTCATGAAAAATGTAATTATGACTCTCTCAAAATTAATTCCTGGCTACACCTCTGACTTAGTATTAGTAGGGTTGACATTGATACCAAACACATTATGATATTTTTAATGAATGTTTTAAGTTGTTCTGTTTCATTTTAATAGGAGCTACTGAATATCATTCATTTTCTCCAAATGTAACTTCAGTAAGCAGGTTATAGAAATCAGGTCATCATATACTGTAGTATGCCATAAAATATTGCCTGTAATGAAATTTGAAGTGCAAGGCTATTCAATTACAAATTCAGTTGGGCCAGATTTTTAAACTAAGAATTTTAGCTGGGCCAAACATTTTCAGTGGCCACTAAGCTGCAGGTAATAACAAATTTAAAAACCAATACAGTATAATGAATGTATTGAAACACAAGTAATGTTTATTTCTGTATATTCCAGGTACTCCAGTTTTATTCTACATTTCAAAAACAGACATCTTTGACTGGCAACATTTAGTTGACCCTCCTTGAATGAGTGTGTGTGTGTGTATTTGAGTATGGCATGCAGTGGGTTGATGTTCTCTTCAGTGTTGGTTCTTGCAGTCCCCAGGCTAGGCTGTGCTGCCTGTGATCCTGAAACAGAACAAAAGTGGTTCTGTATATAGATGAACTGTATGGTTATTATTTTTTAATATTATGTGTTATTATGTTTTTGATTTTATATTATGTATTCTTCATGGAACAACATGCTCCTTCACAGTTTATAGCAGTGTTTCTTAAACTATGAATCGCAACATGTTCGTGATGGGTCACCATATAATTGAGTAGTAAAACTGGACAAGTTGGTGCAACCACAAGTTCTGTGCCAAGTTATATACCATTCAATTTCTTGTGTACTAGTATGTGAAACAATGCCATTGACGTATCACAGATATTCCCAATAGCATTATCTCCCCTCTCATAACCAGTGAAGCAATCAAACTGACATGACTGAAGAGCAAAGACAAATATAAGAAAAGGGATGACAGGTGAGCTTGTGAGGTGAACGGACCATGGTGCTAGTCTACAATGTTGGTACAAGGATTTTCAGGTGTTATGATGGGTGAGTGAATAGGATGGAGATGAATATAATGCTAAGGTAGTGTTTTATGCTGAAAGCAGTTTCAGTGACTTTGGATAGCTGGTCGGTACTTCCTTGCATGTTCGCTGTTGTGGCATACATTGAATCTAATTCTGTAACAGAAAGGCAAAGAAGATGCGGTGTGTAAAACTTCTTAAGAAAAGAAGATTTCCCTCTTGTAATGTTGCTTTAAAGCTGTTTGATAAATTCCAGTTTAATGGTAGTGTGATGCATATGTTTGGACCATTGAAAACTGGAAGAACATCTGAAAATTTTTTAAATTAAAAAAAATTTTTTTTTTAAATTTTATCAATTTTATTGCAATCATTCCATACAAATCAATCAATTTTTATAAAAAATAGAATTGAGAACAAGTCGACCCCTACCCATGAGAGAGAGAGCAAGGCAAACGGAGTAAAATTTAAGGCTTGTAAACATACCTAAATTGATGAGTTTGATAAACCAATAGAGCTGAATGGAGAAGAAAAATAAATACAGAAATAATTGTTTCCTCTGTGCTTTAAGAGCTTATTTTAAAATATTACTGATTAGATCCTGCCATGTTTTGAAAAAAATCTGTACAGATCCTCTAACTGAGTATTTGATTTTTTCCATAAAAGATGCAAAAATTTAAAAAGCAACTAAGCAATAGCACCTTGTAATTCTCCTTGGATTAAGACATGAGCCTAATGTAGCATAGTAATATTAAAATTAATAGAAAGTGTACTTGTAATCAGTTCTGTGATTTTGCATATCAGAATGTGGTTTTTGCATCATCAGAAAAAGTCCAGTGAGGCAGGGTGGACACATATCTATGCTTTAATTGTGTCATCTTCCATTGATACCCTCTGTCTGAATATTAGTAGATCCTTATCAGAAAAACAATAAAATTTGTGTACATAAATGCATTTTTGCTATTGATTTATTTAGAAACAAATAACATTACATACAATTAAGTCAAAATTAACAAACCAATTATAAATAATAGTATATGCATATCTATTTGATCAATAATGCTGTGTTTACAGTAGGCTGTATCTTGGGCAAAGGAAATTAAATATTTGATGAATACAAGGGATTAATTTAAACATTATGCACTAAGATAAATATTTTTTCTATATATGTTGGTATCCACTGAAAATTGGATGTGTTGCTATAAAAATGTACAGAAACAAACTAGAGTATAAAGCCGCATGTCATTAGCTGATAGCAAGGTAGATAGCTACAGTATCCAATTATTTTTAAAATGTTTTCTAAAGTGTGTGGTTGCAAAATCATAATGTGATCTTGTTTTTAACATAAATGCACAGGTTACATATTATTTTAAAAAGTGATAGCAGCAAAATCTAAAACCAGACAACTGGGGGGAGAGCTGTCAGAATGAAAGAGCTGCTTGATGATTATAACAATAAAGCTGGAGAGATGTTTTGCCACATGTAATGCCATTTGTAATGTAAATGAAAAGACCAACTTAAAAGTGAGTTCTGACACTAAAGTTGTCAAAAAGTAGAAATAATGGTTATAACAGGAATAACATTCATTTGTGTAGTTCACTTGTGCAGTGATGATTTGTAGGATTAATAGCTAGTGAAAGAAAAAGCTTTATAATGAAGATATTTTACCAGAATAATTTATTTATAGTAAAAAATTCTACAATCTTAATTGGAATGACAAGACTTTAATGAAATTATACATAATATATGAAGGAATATTTCAGTAAGAAATATTAGTATTAGATTAAAGTGGCTGATATTACTTATGTCTCTTAATTTCCGCAACATTTTTCAAGTCTTTCTGTAGTAGCATTTGTGAATTTAAAAAAGAAAATAATGAATAAGTGCAGAACAACAAATTATTACTCTGTTATTATTATTATTCTATCACATCAAACTGCATGTAATCCTTAGTTTGCAATGATGGATAATTTAGAACCATGCTCATTGAATTTACTTTGCATACTTTCCTTGCCAGTGTCCCTGAACAGTAAGGACCCCCAAATACTTCAGCATGTGTGAAGTGCACACTCTTATGCATACATGCAAGAAGATGAATGTCCTTTCATATCATTTCAGTCTGCGGTGGTCTTGGTTTAGACATCCTCGTTAATGTTGAAGCAAGATATGAGACATATGCATGTTGGTTGCCAGACTTGCCCCTGAGCAAGACCCTTAACCTGTAATTGCTCCAGGGGAGCTGTACAATGGCTGACCCTGCGCTCTGACCCCAAGGGGTATGTGAAAACTAACAAATTCCTAACACAAGAAATTGTATAAGGTGAAATAAAGAACAAAAAAAAAAAGTACCTTCCAGAATTACATCAAAATGATATGATCTTGTTTGCACACACAAGTGAAAAGTATATATTGGGCTTATTAGTTTATGTTCATTCACAGACAGATACCACATACTAAAAGAAACGGGGAGGGTGGGACTGGACCGCATGTCTGCCTTGGGGGTTGCCAACTGGGATCCCAAGCTGTTTCGTTGTGTGGTGGATGCAGCACTGATACACTCTGTATCAATGCATGCTCCCCAATCTGTCCTGACCTGTTCTGATTATGTTACCTTACTTTATACAGTTACTAATGAGTGAACCCCACTGAATTCACTTTGCCTCAAGTACATTGAAACGTGCAAATTTGGGGGAACTCTGGGATATGTATGGAAGTCAATGGTGAAGGAGAAACTGAATTAGTTTTGAATGGATTTCAACTGTAAAGGGGTCTTTTAAGTGTACCTAGGGGTAGAAGCATCTGTCAGCTATGCTGGAATGTTTATTGTGGTCAAAAATGTGACCTGAACTGTTATGCACCTCCCCAAGATGAAATTATATTCCGAGTTCTTTATTTCTGTCTGTATCCGTCAAGCTCCTAACACTACAACTAAGTAATACCCACAGAGCCTGTGATACTAGGGATCAGCAATATATATTTGGGAAGGCTGTTATTGTCACAACACAGAGTGAATTTGTCCAGAACAATGTATTTTAATAATGTTCTCATTTTGGTCAGCTAAGGCATTGCCTGAAGTAATAGCTGAGTAGCGACATCATGCATTCATGTAAATGGAAAAAATTATTCACATATGCAGTATGCAAATTGCTATCCAAAATGGCTGCTAGAACTCTGTGATGTCACACAGGCCTCGCAGAGCATCCTGGGGTGCAAGGTGACAGAGGAGTAATCCAGATGCCCCTCTCAAAGTAGTACAGTCTGCATAAGTCCTGCCTCTGCTTTTCATGTTAATTCTATTTGAATACGAATTATGGTGTTGGCGGTATGAATATATTGTTGGGTTGCTGAGCTGATAGGCTAGAGTAAGACTGCAATAAGTGTATAAGTTTTAATATGTCACTGTGCTCTGTGCAAATATATTTTATAAATCTGGCTTTTTCTACTCACATGCACAGTTGACACAGAGCCAGATTTAGCACAGGGATTCACCATATAAGAACTGCTAGGCAATAATTATAAGACAAGTCAGTTAGGGTCAACTGTGAAATGGGCAGTCAGACTGAGGATCATTATATACTATTTTTGTATGCTTTTGTATGTCAAAGTCAGTATGAAACTGTATCCTCTTTTGCCTTGTTTGGAATGGCATGATTCACCTAAGTGGGGGCTTGCACATGAAGAAAGAGTATAAAGCCTTGGAACATTGCCTGACACACCTTTGAAGCCAACAGATGAATGAAAGATAATGTCATCCGATCCTGAAAATCCCTCCACTGCATGGCGACAATGGCAGACTATACATATCGGGCCCCAACTCCTGAACTGGGTTCTTGCCATTGGTTTCCTTCGTCTGTTATGCAGCATAAGCCATCATTAAAGAAAACTAAGTTATTTCCCCTATGTGATTTCTTACAACCGTATCACTCAGGGAGGGGTATCTCCTTTTAATATCATATCTATATAGATTAGGGTGATGTAACACTCCACAATTAAAAAATAACTTTTTTCAACAAGGGAGCTAACACCCCCTGCTTGATACAAAGTTATAGTAGTAGATGATTATCCTGGGGGTCATTGACTGTTCTGCCACAGGTGTAAGCTGGCAGGCCATGTAAAGGACTGGGAAATGAATTCTTTACTTTAAGACAAGCTGGGTTCAGAAATAAATCATAAATCAAACTATTATGCAACAGATCACAATGTGAAAACAAAAATCAAAGTTTTAGTTAACCTAATCAAGAATTCATCACACCAGTGGGAACCAAAGAAAATGATGAATTTGAACACTGAGTCTCATTCGGCAGCTGCTTAAACAGCACTGTGTCGATAACGCCACATGAGGGTATGGCCTTAGTAATGGATCCAAACTCATAGCAACAGCTGCCTTTACATGGTGTCATGGTAAATTCACAATATGACTGTAAAATAAAACAAGAAATCTCAAATAAAAATGAAAGTAATAAAAGACAAATGTCTGATCTGTTCATCGATGGGCTTGTATAGTCATGACTTCAGCTCCGGATTGTGCTCTTTTAACGCATGTGCATGTGCCTACAGCCCCACAGCGACTGCTCCCAGAATTTAGCATATTTTAATATGCAAGCCAAAATAAATATCACCTTCTGTTCGGTGTTTTGTTAAAAGACAATGGCAAAATCTTGTGGAAAAAAGACGAATTTCAGCGAATGTGAAGTGGAGGCAAGTGAAAAATGTACTTTTTGTTGGCTTAAGCAATGGTATAAGCAAGAAAAGGAAGTTATGGAGTTATACAGCATGGCGAATACACTTGAAAGTTCAAGTTCAGAAAATTGCACAGATCCAAAAATAAAAAAGAAGCAGTCAGATATCAAAGTCGATGTGAAAAGGCGAGTCACAGCCCACCGTCTATTTATACTGTTTATGATAATATTACAAAAACGAACCCCCGTGTGATGCTCAAGCAGTGATGGTGCTGCTGTGCTGAGCATGTCTTCAGGTGCTGGCTGCACACACACTTCTGCCTTGGAAATCACTGGGCAACCACCTAGCTGTGTGCTGACAGATGCAGTTCTTGGGTCACAAAATGCCATAGTGGATGCTGTAAGAGATGTGGCCAATGAACTAAGGAATGTAAGGACTGTACTATGTGATATGGACCACAAATGAAATGAATTGGTTAAAAAAAATAAATGCTGCATCTGATTACCTGTTTTAACATTCTACTAATTACATTCAAACAATGCTATAACGCTGTCCAATTTAGCTAATCATTTGGTGGGTTAGGATCAGGTTCATTATACCACATCTCTTCAGGAATGGGCAAGCCACGACACACTTTCTGTGGAATATAGAGCAGCATGTTAGTAGAGTGGAAATGCATTCTATTTACATAAGAAAATTCATTCTCTGAAGGTGCTTTTATAGTGTAACATCAGTGCCAAGCGTGACAACAGATCGATTCTCTTCTCTTTACATTGCTTTAAAAGAACTGCTTGCCTTTTGCCGCACTAGTTGGAAAAAGCACCTGTGACTTTGCGGAGCTGCCATTTTTATAGGTTTTCCAGCTATATATGATGTAATACTAGCTCATTCTTTTGGTGATTCATCCCTGGCTGAGTGTAACCACTCTGATTACATTTGGAAAACCGGACGTTAATGCGATTTGCGATTTATTGTTTCACATTTCAACCACAGTGTAAGAAAATCTTATCTATCTGGATGACAAGCTGATAATACCATCCTATATTACTTGCATGGAGTGACTCAGTGATGTTTGTGAAATACCCGACTAGTCAGCAAGTTCACGTTGAAAAGCTCTTGTAGTTAGAGCCCCGAGAGTGGACAGAACTTGGAAAGGAGCAGGTAGAGCATGATTCCTCAAAGTCTGCCTTTGTAAAGCTGGTGCCAGTTCAGCATACAGCTCCAAGAGGATAGCTCTTGGAAGTTGAAATCGACTTAGAAGCCAGTCATCATCATCATCATCTATAAATACTCACTCTCTGCTATTTCTTCCATTTGTGATGACTTATAGCAACGCTAAAACAGACATTTTAGTTGGAATAGTTTGGCCATTCATGCACCATTATAATGTTACAGAATGATTACAATCAAGTGAATTAAATTTGTGAACTATATGCATTTAATTTCGGTGTATTTGATAAATCCTGCGTCTTTGATGCAAACAAGAAAAAGAAAGGTAAGTGACACAGAAACAGTAACATTTTGATGCTGGGTACCGCCAGTTTGCAAAACTGAGCAGAAACTTGCGTACGCAAGGTAGGAGGCTACTGTGAAAATGTACATTGCATTACACCAAGTTTAGTTTTTATATCTCTCAAACTGTGCAAGGAAATGGCCGCATGCAACATTTTTGTGCATGCACACCATTTATATGTGAGGCCCCAGGAGAAGATCTCTTAACCAGAGACATGATCAGGGAAAGCAAAGTGTCAAAACTGGGTGATCGAACTTTTAAACAGCAAACTAATTCAAAGGGGAAGATGTTACTCAGGAGTTGAAGGCAAAGCTTAAAGGCAGGGACCAGAAAACAAACCTAATGCTAGGGCCTAACTGAAAAAAGAACCAACTGCATGCGCTGGAGAAACAAGACGCTGTGTATCTACTTTACAATACATTATCCACCGAGGGACAACACATATTAAAGGGTTCACATCTTAATATTGTCATCTCTTTGATATTGATAAAGTCGAGGTGGTGTGATACATCCCAGAAGCATTATATAAAAAAAACAGTAAATAAGTAATAGAATAAAAAATAAATCACAAAAACTGAATCCTTCTGTTAAAAAAAAATTAAAAACCACAAACATACATATAACAAATGCTTAATACTAAATTTGTGACCAATTTTGTGATCTTTGTTCCCTGAATGGGATGCATATTATGGGCCAGATTTTAGCAAAACCTGATTGTGGATTTGTATGCTGTAAGATTCTTTAATATTAACAGGCAAAGCATGAAAGCGCTATTTGCATCATAATTAATTTGTGTTGCTAGCTTGGTTATTTTGTCACCACTGTAGATTTAAGGCAGAACTGTAAGTGGAACAGCTATTTCCACAATGCATTACCCAGAACTGAACTAAGTCCGTCAGTAGATCTGCCACTCCTTGATAAACACACTGGTATTCCTTTAAGATTGATTCCTATAAGGCTTACAAAATATTCATGCAATTGACACAGTCTTTTTGCTTTTCGTGGTGTATGCAGAATGACCCACAACAGGTGACTCAGAAGTAACATAAGGGTTTTGATCTAGTTCTATCAAAACTCACTTTAACACCTAGATGCCTTCCCATGCTGACTCCTGTAAATCATTCTGATGGACTTTCAGTTCATTGCGGAAGAAGGACATGTTTTTTCTACTCAGAGTTAAACAATCATCCCATACCAGCACAGGAGTTGAATCACCTAAAGACCACCTTGTTCAATTGGAAACACTGGTCTCTGGCACGTCCTAGGTGTTTTTTTCTGGAACTACTGGAAACACAGGCATACAAACCTTTTTCTGCATAAGTCTTACAATGTACTGTATACATCTATACTGTAGTACTGTAAATAGCCCTATTAAAAACACCCATGGTCAAACCCTGTGAAGCATACCATTTGTTAAGTTAATTCTCCTGTGACACTATGCATAACACAATATGCTTTGAAGTTCAGAATATTTAGGACACAATGCTTTCTATGTTCTTTCTGCATGTTTTAAAAATGTAGGATAACTGACCTCTGGCATTAAACTCTGTTAGGATGTGCGGTATTTTGAGTTATGGCTCATTTAGTATTGGCCCTGGTGAAGATTCTTTACTAATGGAATTAAGTTGTTGTCCTCTTTTTTCACTTTTCCTTTCTTGTTTTCAGATCACTGTGTTATTATATTTTCTGGTACTTAGCTCACCTTATCATATAAATTTAAATATTTGCATACTTCTCAACATTAAAATATAAGCTGTCCATTTTAAATACCATTTCAGTGTCTATACAGGGTGCTGTCTTTTCTAAAATACTGAAGACATCAAGTTTGCCCCACCTGATTTAGCTAAAAAGTTCATGTTGTCAGCTAACAAGTAGACCCTTTTTTATAATTCTAAGATAAGACACAGAATACAGGCTCCTTCCACATAAATCACTTTGAAGTCCCCAAAGGTGTAAATTGTAATTTTTGACTTCTTCTGGTGCAAAAGCTACCATTCAAAAAGCATTTATTTTAAAAGTGGCTCAGCAGAGCATTGGCTGTGGAGCCACTTTAGCTGTTGTGCTCTGCAAAGCCCTCAGGCTATTATTAACAAAACTGTGTTATCTGCCAATGCCTTGTCGTCCTGAAAAACCCCTGTTGTCGAAATAAAGTGCAAGACTTTTAATTATTTGGAGGTTATTTTAAGGTCACAGCTGGCTTTTAGACAATTTGTTTTATGTAAACTTTTTAGAATTAATTTCAACCTTTTTTTCTTTGACTCTAGTTTTCATATCAGTTAGTTGCATTCACTGCATAAATTGACCCCCAACTGCTTATGTTTTTATGCTTCTTTTGTTAGTTTCAGGCTATCAACTGTTTATCAAACATAAAATATCATGTTGCTTTCTTTAGATGTTTTTGGCATAAGTACACTGTGCAGTTTAACATATGAACTAGGGAGTTATTTGTTGCACTGTCAACAGATGCCCCATCTAGAAGATGGGACCAGAAACCCACCATCTGAGGAGAAAATCACACAGAACCAAAGAGATTCAGACCAACAAAGGATTTACTCCTTGGACTGCAGTCCTGGTAGAGGAGTACATCTGAGGACCACACTCTGTGATGCTTGGTTTTTAAGCTTGAAAATTAGTGACCTGAGCCACAAGAGGGAGGCAACTCCTTTGTATGCATTTAGGTTTTGGACTGGGTTACAACTGTGGCTACTATTCATAAAATAATGTGCTTGGAGAATCTGCCACGTCATCTCTTGAGACCACACATGTTTACAGTAGAACGAGTTGCCAACAGAAGTATTAGTCATGTCAGACTCTGGTAGACATTTTAAATGGCTGCTGAAACATGGAGATGTAGAATGTGTTCTCTCGGCAGATGAAGTGCAGCATGATGGGAGAAACAGAGATGAGAAGCAGAAACAGAAGAGTTTGATAATGTTGAAGCAGGATAGTTAACTAAAACATTTTGTTAATTAAAGGTCAAATGAACAAGACAGGCATGAGTTACTTTATTTTATGTTTTTTTCCTATTTGGATACTTCTTAGGGCAGCACGGTGGTGCAGTGGGTAGCGCTGCTGCCTCGCAGTTAGGAGGCCTGGGTTCACTTCCCGGGTCCTCCCTGCGTGGAGTTTGCATGTTCTCCCTGTGTCTGCGTGAGTTTCCTCTGGGTGCTCCGGTTTCCTCCCACAGTCCAAAGACATGCAGGTTAGGTGCATTGGCGATTCAAAATTGTTATTGGTGTGTGCCCTGCCCGGGGTTTGTTTTCTGCCTTGCGCCCTGTGTTGGCTGGGATTGGCTCCAGCAGACCCCCGTGATCCTGTAGTTAGGATATAGCGGGCTGGATAATGGATGGATGGATACTTCTTGCTTTTTACGAAATGCAGCATTAATTCTTCAGAAAGTCTTTGAGTAACCTGTTACACCATAGTATAAATGAAAGCAAAACTGAACAGGATGTTCTGCCAGAGAGAGAAACATAGTAGTTTAAGGAACCAGGAGATAAACTGTCCCTGCAATAAACTCAAAGATTGTTTCTGAGAAGACCAATAATAGGGTTGTCTGAACTAAAACACTAATACATACAAAGAATTATAGAATCCATAATCTCAGACATCTGGGATGTCTGTGTCTGTAACATCACATACCACACACCTCCAGCCATCCATGTCTAGTAAGGTTGCGACAACCACAAACAAACAGATTTGCAAAACAGCCATGCTATAAGATGTGAAATAGTTTCAATGACAAGAAAAATTTTCTAACAATGTAATTAAACATTTAAGTCTTCTTATATAATACGCTACCGTGGCTGTTCGTTTGTCTGTCCAGGATTTTAAATCACCTCTAGCTCGCACACCGTTTCACCTATTGACTTGAAATTAGGTACACATATACTATGTGACGTCTACTATCCACTTTCGGGGTGATGATTTTTATTACTGTTTTTATTTTATTGTAGAATCAACTTTCGGCAGCGCGCAGCAAGGCGGCCGTGCGGCGCATGCGTACGTGTATCGTTCTCATTCCCTACCACCTTCGTGGTCTCTTCCCCTGCTGCTTCATATCTTTAATTATTCTTGAGGCAGATTGTGGTGCTTAAGTGAAAAATTAAGAAAAACGTATTAAGTAATTGCAACACAAAAACTAAATCAGTTTTAACACGAAAAGATGCCAACGAAAGAAGAGAAGCAGCAGGCCGATAGGGTGGAGAAAAGAAGAGCTGTTCAGGAAGCAGCAAGCACATCAACCTCTGAACAAACAAATGCTAAATGTACAGAGAAAGAGTATGAAAACTATGAATGCTCAAGTCAAGTGTATTCACTGCATGCTATTGTGCAGTATGCCGTTACTGGTATGAAATAAAATGAAAACAAAATAAATCATAAACTTGCCACAAAAGGTGAAAGAGATGACAGAAAATTGTATCAAAATGACACAGATCATAACACAACAGGCACAAAGTCTTTGTTTGAAAAATCCAGCCAGGCTGAATTGGCCTTGGACAACTCTAGATCCACTAGTAATGATGACCAGACATTATTCCTGTCAGAGCTCAAATGCATTGATTATAACTTACACCAATGCTTAATCCTGCAAATGTTATATTTTTTAAGGTGATTTAGAAAAGTATATGTGTTATCGTGATTTTTCTCACTACATACCCTTTATCTAGTGGTACTCATCAGGTTCATAACTGGGTTGGTCTACTGTCGCACCTAAAGATTAACACACACATACATAAATATACACTTACACACAGAACCTCAACAGTGCCCTATGAATGACACATACACACATACACAGCTGGTTAACCTCTAGCACTTTAAACCACACAAGTGCCTTAGGAATAACACAGCCTGTCACTCTTCTGGCACTTCAAGAGACTTACCTATTGTCGGCACAAACAACCAGAGGTGGGTAGTAACGAGTTACATTTATTGCGTTACATTTACTTGAGTAACTTTTTAAAAAAATGTACTTCTAAGAGTAGTTTTACTGCACCATACTTTTTACTTTTACTTGTGTACGTTTGTGAAGAAGAAACGCTACTCTTACTCCGCTATATTGGGCACACTTGACTCGTTACTTTTTTCCATTTACACATTACACTATACTGTATTTTTGCCAGAGAGGAGTCGCCAGTGGATCTACTGCATGACTGTTTCACCAATCAGATGTAGCAACAATAATCACATGACTACGTTTCACCAATCAGACTTGGCAACAATAATCACATGACTCCATTTCACCAATCAGATGTAGCCATGCAATCACATGACCACACACAAACTTCCTGCATCTGCAGCCTGTGAGAGACTTTTTAGTCATGCGGGGCTCCTGTTCACTGCTAAACGGTCACAGCTTCATTGCTAGAACCTTGAGAGCCAATTCCTGCTGAAGCTTAACCATCACTTCACTGAGTGAAGAACAAGCACTTTTTAACCAAACATGCACAGACAGTCATGGTAAAGTTAGACTTCTTGTACGTGCACAAGCTGCCTTGTTCTAATGTTATTTTCTATCAGCTGTGCTATTTGGAGGGCAAGTGTGTGACGATGCTGGTCCCCTACAGCGCGGGTGTTGAACTCCGGTCCTGGAGGGCCGTAGTGGCTGCAGGTTTTAATTCTAACCATCTTCTTAATTAGTGACCAGTTTGTGCTGCTAATTAACTTCTTTTGCCTTAGTTTTAATTAACTTGACTCAGGCCCCCTTAGTTGTTTCATTTTTCTTAATTAGCAGCCAAACAATAATGAGACACACAACGAGCCGCCACATAACCAGCTCACCTGCACCCATCACACAATATCTGAAAATAAAGAAAGGTGGAGGTCTCAGTAAGGTTGAGCTCTCAGGTCACCAAAACATCGTGTTCTTAGGAAAACAGAAAATCAAAAGTTTTGGAAATGTCTGCTGTGGCAGAATGAGAGCAGCAACAAGCTGTGGAATTAAATAACGGGTTTAATTAACAGCAAGAATTGGCTTCTCATTAAGAACGTGATTGGAGTGAAATTGGTTGGAGTTTGAAGCTGCAATTTAGCTCGTCATCTGTTGGCTTGTTTCATGTCTCATTTCTCTTTGGCTTTCATTTAATGAAGAAAAGAATCAATTCAGAGCACTGAATCATTAAAAACAGGGCTATTAAAATGAAGGGAAAAAGAATTTAATTAGCAGTGAAAACTAGTCACTGATTAGGAAAAGGATTAGAATGAAAACCTGTAGCCACTGTGGCCCTTCAGGCCCAGAGTTCAACACCCCTGCCCTACAGACTCCCTCTTCCCACATGGGAGACTGCTGAACCCACACTGCTGATAGTTATGACCGAGATGAGCTGACATATGAGGATAATTCACTGACAAGGCCAGAGGATGGTGGAAAAAGTGCTCAAGTGCTCTTATTAAAAAGCAGTCAGAACAAAAGTAAAATCAACAAAAGTGTCAATGGTGCAGTGTTTTAAAAACAGTACATATATAAATCCATAAAAATCATTGTGAAAAGGATAAAACAAATCAATAAATAAATCCGTTAAAAATCCGAGGTTAAAATGCAGACTAACTCCTCCTGATCTCAGCCCAGTCTGAAGGCTTTCAGCTTTTATGCCACATATTAACAAGGATAGATTTTATCACACCAAATGAGGGCAGGAACTATCTCACTTACTAAGAGGGGCACTAAGGAGCTGAACATATGGAGCTCACCAGAGAGAAAGATGGCAGCCTGAATTAAAAAAATAATGAGAAGAAATAACCATATCAGGTAGGAATGCCACCTACAGTATGATGAAGATGGGAGATGGCAGACAGCAAAGATGTACAGCCTAATAGCTCAAAAACAGATGCACTCCAAAATCAGTCAGTGCTATTGGAAGTGGACTGATCCTGAAATCCAGCTTCCCTACAGCAACATGACATTATGAGAGCAATTTATTATAAAAATAATTTTGCAATGCCTGCTGCTTATTTTGACTAGTTAAGTGTGTTGTCCTAAAAAATGAGCCAAAGTGATTATTATAATGTCCCAAGCTAGGCTTAAAATCATCCAGCTTGTGCTTTAGTCTTCATTATGTGACGCAAGCTAGGAATACTGGAACTGTGTAACACATTGCTTGCATAGGACAATGTACATCCCTAGTGAGTTTTACATTTGTAAGTAGAGCAATGCTTCTGCATGTCACAACGCCTTGGTCACGTCTTTTTTTTTTTTTTTTTTTTGAACTACAACATGTAATTTCTAGCAATTACATTTTATTACCAGGATTGTTATGGGTGGTTAGCACGGTGATTCTCCTGGTGGTTTTGCTGCCTCGGGGCACTTCAGCACCAGTTCAGTTCCCAGCTAAAGTGCTTTAAGTGTGGAGTCTGCATTTTTCTGTATATATGCTTATAGATTTTCTCCTGGTTAGTGCATTTAGCAGGCAGTTTGTTTTTTCATAGACTAAAATCTTGCTCAGTTTTCCTTCTTTGTAGATTTTGCTGTTGATGTATGCTATCAAGTGCCATGTCACCAGACCAAGAATAAAGATGGTATAAGATAGATAGGTTTATAATACTGACAACTGGGAAGTGTTTAAAAGTTTTCTTCTGTAGATCTGCATATAAAATAAAATAAAAACTGAATTGTATGAATATGGTATAGAAAGTAAGCCTAAGAATAAAGCAACATTCAACTGCAGAATTTCTAAGGACATACAATTTTGTAAACCCAACAAAGATAATGTCGCAATTCAAAGGTTATCTGGTAGGAATAAGATGATTTTTCATTTACTGTACGGTCTAAGTTTTCATTTGTTTCTTTTATTATCCATCCTTCCACAATACAAGGTGTTGGGTTACCAGAATTTATTTTGAAAGCTTTGGTTAATGCAGGAATTAACACTGGATGAGGTGCTGATGGCCTACATGAGCACAGCTCACTAATTCACTGATTCATGCCCAGTGTAGAGCTGCCCTGCACATCTTTGAGATACTACACTATTATTTGTTTATTGGGCCTGTTAAAGCCCATTGCAGCACTTCTTGTTTGATTTTGGGCTATACAAAAATAAATTGTATTGTATTGTATTGTATTTACTTCTCTGTACATGCTAAGTATTTTTATGTCTTGTGTTGTAATCTTTGCTTTAGTTATGATACTTGTTTCAAAAAGTGCTTTATAAACTAAAAGCTAAACTTTTAGTCTTCCCTTTCTTGTTCCTTGTTTTATACTCTACTTAGTTGTTAGTTATTTATTTTAAAACCTTTTTATCTGCCTCAAAAATTCTCCACATATTTCAAGAAATTTCAATTTATCTTAATGGTGTGGTAAGTCAGGCGATGCCCATAAAATCTCCAGTTCGTCCATGCTGTGTAGATTCACAAGTACCACTGCTTATAATCCAGCTTAGCCTTCCTTAACATAATTTGGGGAGAAATTCAAAAAAAAAGAATGCAGTAGCTAGGCATTTATCAATATGATCTTGCTTTGTTTGGATTTCACTGTGCTGGAATTTACAGATAAGCTGTTACGCTTATCTCTCGGCTATAATGGGGCGATAGTGTGTGCAGTCACGTGATGAAGGATGTAAATCTCAGAAATGATACAAAGATGTTTTTCCATGGCTGACCTTGTCTTCTTGCAGGCTGCCTATTTCAGTCATCGCTTGATGAACAAAGAAATGGCAGTGCAGTCGAGAAAAACAGTAGGAGTCCAGAAATGAAACAGCCTGGCATAGTGCTGAAAAAATGAGGATGAGGTGTTTTGCAGTCATTTACCAAGTTGCAGGCAGACTTGCTGGCAGTTGTGTACATGTGGAATAAAACATTTGTTTCTCCAAGTCTTTCCGATTTTAATCTTAAAATCAAGTAGATGCAAAGTGCTTCAGAGAAGGTTACCGAATACAGCAGCCAGCTATTCCACTGATGTCCTAAATAAGCATAAAGAGAGACAGTGCATGCTGGTTTAAAGCGGGGATGAATGTCATTGACTTTTACTCTTGCCACAATTTAAATGATGTCATAAAGTTACCTTGCCTCATTTTCATAATATTACAATATTTTAATATAATGCTAAAATATTAGAATATTTTTATAGTATTAGCATATTATTTTTTTTAAATTTTCAAAATCCTTCATAGCCTAAGCAGTTCAGCAAAAAAAAAAACAGAGATTGGTTAATTGATGAGAAGGGAATTCTGGTGCCCTTTGGGTGTTCCAAAGATATTAAATTTACTTGCAACTGCAATTGTTAAACACTATTCACACACTAAACACAGTGCTGCTTACTTTTTAAAATTTTATGGGTTTCAGTTTTGAGTGTGACATACAAGTAGTTTACCAATTTGGGAATGTAGAAAAACTGATAAATTAAAAGAACTCTGGGGCTAACGCCAGCTGCACTGCACCCTGTTGAGATGCTAACAATAGAGCAGAAAGCTTTGTGTTTATTATAGTGTGTTTTATAGGGCTTTACACATATCATTTGTACAGTCTGCGGTTCTAGAATTTGATGTTGACATAGAAGAAGTTGCATAAATCACAGTACTGCCTTGTGCTTTACTAACATTATTATGGATACATTTCTAGAGATTCTTTTGTTATGAGGTTACATGGAGAAGAAGGCAAGTCTGAGCTTTTGTAACTCAGAAAAGATATAATAATATGTCTTCATGGGTCCAGGAATTAGACATTATTATTCACAGATCTGAAATCATTTTGAAAATGGGGTCACCACAGAGCTCAAAGAATTTCTTTGATCTGATTAGCAATAAGAAATTTGGTGCTAAATATGAGTGAGCTATTTGTATGACAAAAAGGATTTTCTTCTTTTCAAACAGCATTGTTAGATGAAAAGGATAGTGCGCTGTAAGTAAATGAATATAGAGTGATGCAAATTTACTGTACAAAGGTTTGGGTTCAGTTTGATTATGAAATTTTGGCAGGCAGTTATACTAAAAAATGAATTGAAGTAGCATGCAGACAGGTATTATCCAGGTCTGTTTTAATGGGCACATTTTTAGTTCTTGAGTTGTATTTTTTGACCTATTTAATTATTTAGCCTCCTCTGTGTTTTTACTGATGAGTGCTGGTTTGGATATAGATATCTCAACTCATTTTTTACTCTTTGTTAAGCTGAAACCCGGTCAGTGAAATGTCTCTGTAAATAAAATGAGCTCTGCAGACATATTCCATTCTATGATACCTCGCCTCATTATTAATATTGATTGCTAAGTATACGCAGACTTGGAAAGGACATGTTCATTTAACAATCTCTGCTGTGTTGTATATAAGGAAAACAAATAATGTGTGTAAGTAAAATTATACATATGCGTACACACATAAACACACAATGTTAATCTGTTTTATAAAAACCCAGCTCTGCCTGGTAGTAATAAACTGTATCCAGTTATGGCTGCTAAAGGTCACTTTGGAGGTTCAAATGATACAAAGACTGAAGAATTTTACTTTTTAGGCACTACCACATACTGTACCTGATAACATGTCACGTAGCGACAGCATATACCAGCCATCACAGTGCACGGATATCTTTCTGTCAGTAGTTTGTCTTGATGGTACAAAATATTCTGCTGCTCTTGACAAAACAGGGATTTTATTATAGGAAAAGACCAGGAGGAGGAAGATGCAAAAATTGTAGTAAACCAAACAAAACCAACGGGCAAAACTAGTAAGTCATACAATTATGCACCTACGCTTTAGCACTAATGCCAATTTAAAATCCATCCATACATCCATGTATCTTCAAAATATACTCTTCCAGAGCAGGGTCACAGAGAAGCTGGAGCCCATCCCAGTAAGCATTGGTCACAAACCAATCCTTGGACAAGTAGGTAAAATCCATTTTAAAGTCCATTGTTGGTAAAAACACACATTCTAGGGCCAATTTACCATGACCAGTCAACCTCACCTGCATGCCTTTGGTCTGTAAATACAAAGCAAAAGTCATAACTCTAAATTTTCAAATGCCCAAATATCTTTGAAAGACATTATAAAAAACAATCAAACCCCAAATAAACACGATGAAGAGCATCTGCTTCTCCGTGCAATCTTTGGGTGTGAAAATGTTTGTGCCCTCTTCAGTGCAACCAGCCTAGTTAAACAGTATTATGCACACATCAAATACAAAAAACAAGGCTACTCCAAAAAGCCTGAAAAAAGCAAGTGGACCAGGAGATGGAAACACAAAATTCAAGGGCAATCCAAAAATAAAATCAGGAAGTTGGCAAAAACCTAATGAAAGTACCAAAACAAAGTCTCAAAAACAAAAGCAAAAGCAAAAGGTTCCTAGCCAAAACTATATATTGAATCCATAACCAAAATCTTCACATGGCACATGGTTTGTTATTAGTTTATACAAAAACTTCAATGAAGATGTGTGCAATCAACTTAAATGTGCAGACAATAGGCCTAGCAAACAGTAAGGTCAATATACATAAAGCATAACAAAATGGTGACACAAATGGTAAAAAAATGGCAAAAAAAAAAAAAAAAACAAAGAGCAGTGCAGTTATTAATAACCATTTAGTCATAATGTTCTACCCAAGATGATAAAGACAGATTTTATTGACCTTTTCTTGGACCTGAAGATAGATGAGACAAAATCATAGACAAAGTACAAGAAGGGGTCATTAACAAAATACAAAAAATACAAATTTGGATTATCTAAGCCCAATAAACTGAGAAGAAGTTGTAAACAAAGAGACTTATGAGAATTACTAAACATGACAGTCAATCCACACACTATTACCACTGTGAAAGATTTTAGTTGTTCTGAATAGTCTTGTACATCCAAGAATTGCACAACATTTACAGCTATCCTGTTGCTACACTGATGTCATGCACCGTTACTCTTGGTTGTGACAGACAGTGATGGGGACAGAAGTATGCACACATTCCATAAAAAATGACAGCACCAATTGAAAACAAAATGGTGAAGTAAAAGACACAAAATAATCTTATGCCTTTTAAAACAGTGCTTCTTAAACTATGGGTTGCAGACATGTTCATGATAGGTCGCCAAATGATTGTGCAGTAAAATTAGCTGACCCAAACCAAACATTTAGCATACCGTTTTTATGATAGTATGTGATCTGAGACATAGCCAACAAACAACGCCATTGACGTCTCACAGAGAGCTTTTGTTTCTATAATACTAAAATATTATAAATATTCCCCATGCCACCAAATTGTGAAACATCCATCCATTCAGTTTTAAAACCTACTTATCCTGAGCATGAGTTAGTTGTAGTGTGTCCCAGCAAGCATCAGTCAAACTGAGGGAATGAAACAGACATGCTTGTAAGGGGACGGGACCACAGAGTTAGTTTTAAATGTCGAACCAAATAGGATTGGTGGGCACAAGGATGTGATGATTTCCAGGGTACTGTACAGGGATGAGAGGGGATTACAGTAAATAGTGCTGTGTTACACTAAATGCAGCTTCAGAGGTCATGTACAGCTGGGTGGTGCCTCATTTGGAGTTCATTATTGCACAACTTAAATATATAATAAATCTGTAACAGAGGTACAAACAAGATTTTGTATTAAACATGAATAAATTCCTTCTCCTGACTATTTTAAACTGGTTTGATAAATTTCCATCTACTGACTTTCTGAAGGACATGTTTGTTACACCACTGAGAACAGCATGAACATCAGAAAGTATCAAAAGAGTAAGAAAGGCTGTTGAGTGGAGCCTTGGACATTCAGTGAATCAGTAAGCAACATTAAACATTTCAAACAGGACTGTTCAGCAAGTTCTTAATCAAGATTTAGCCTAACACTTTATAAAATACAAAGTGTATCAATTTAGCTAGGCGATTTATGCTTTTGTACTCAGTTTATCAACAACTTGCAAACTCATTTAGAAGAATGTATTACTGATAAAGCTCATTTAAAAAATGTTATTTGAAAAAATAAGGTTATTTAAGCCAAGGTAAATAAAACGTATTGATTAATTGTTTTAGGCTACTTATTCATTACCCAAGGCCATGAAGAAAGTGACTAAATTAAGTGACCATTTGTGTTATTGTTTCAAAAATCATCATATCCTCGTGTTGCGTCTTGTTATAAAGAAAAAATGATTTCCCTTAGCTTAAGTAAAGCTTACACTAAACATTTACATTGACAGTGATACACCTCAGAAATCTATTCTCTGTAAGTATTGATTTATTTCTTTCCTCATTCCTATTTTAGAAATGTTCATATCAGAAATATGCTTACATGATAACAAAAACTTCTACTATTTTTTCATTATGTGGCCAGTTCTATTTGTGTATGTATAACTTTGCCATGTTAATAATCCTCATCTTGTGTCCTATGATTGCATTGATTTTCTTATTTGGGTTCTCAGATTGAAATGTTTAAGAACCTCAGATTCAAAACATCCCTGAAACTTCAAAGGAATTGCAGAAATAAATCCCTTGCATCTTCAACCCCCTAAAGGAAGAAAAAAACGAGAAAATCAGTAATTCCAGTGCAGAGATAAAATTAAAAACCATTCAGTATCATAAAACATAAACATAAAAATGCAGGAATCACAAATAAATCTCCAGTAAGACAAAAATCATAATTATGTCAAAGGATCACTTGCTTTTTTATAATGGACCACAACTCAGCTCAGCTTAGGCCAGCTCTCCGCAATACAAACTGTCCTGGACTCCCAAGTGAAGTTGTCAGCAAGCAGATTCTAGAGGCATTGTCATAATGAAAGAAATTCTGAAAATTTCTATGAAAGAATTATTCTTTAATGTCATTCAGGAAACAATTTCAAATATGTTTTCACCTTGGCCCTGACAAGCTTTAAAAGCTTTAAAAAGTCATCAGATTAAAGTGATAGTCTTCTTTCTATCTTTATATCATTCTATCATCTATTAAAATGAAGAGAAGATCCAGGAAGTAATAGAAGCAGAAAGAACACATTCCAAAGACATTCAAAAGCCACACACAATTGTGTATATAGGCTAGCATTGTCTATGACAGCTCCTCAAATAGTCGTGTCGTATAATTGAATTTCATCACCCTTTTATTTGCTTTTCTTTGCACCTTAAGAATATTTTACGATTTTAAAATGTGTAATTACTGAATAAAAGTTTATTACCCACTTCCCTTGCTCCTTCTTGCCACCTGGGGCATAGAAAAAAAGGAGACGTTCTGTAATAGGTGAAGTGTAGCACAGCAGCAATAAGTCCTGGGTGATATAAGAATCCGTAGTCCCAGCTACAGGTGCATTCCAATTTTTGACTATTTCTCCTTCTAGGCCATTGGGTGTAAGAATAAGAGAACTAGAGCAGAAATGGAGGACATATGTGTGGGTCAACATAACGAAGAATCTGGGCATGGCAATAGAATTTGAATTTTTTAGGTAGAGTCACCCTAAAATCCTTCCAAGCTACTGTACAATTACATTGATTTAAGGATATTGCTAAGATATTATTAATGTTGCAAGTGGCTATCACTGCTTGAAATGGCTGATCTTAAATTTATTATTCACATGTGACTGCAAAACCCCAGTTTCAGCAGCCATGACTCCAGTGTCCTAATGGCAAACTGACTAAGCTTACTTTTAAATACTAATTAGTTATTAGAGAAACCTTTTTTTATTGTGTTAGCCCAGCTAAAACAAGTTAGTCTGTTCAATCAAGCAAGTAAAATGTCTGTTCTTGGGTAGAAAAGTGCTGGCATTTCTGAATTTCCATTCTGGGTTTAAAATGGCCAAAAAGAAACAGACTTCTCAAGAAACATGTCAGCCTATTGCTGTTTCAAGATATATGCCACTCTATTGTTTTGAAGGTTATTCATTGTGACAAATAACCAAGAAATTAAAAATTGCATACAAAGGTGTCTGTTACTGTCTCGAGAGAATAAGGCAAAGTAAATCTAACCAGCATAGAAATAGAAGTGGAAGGTCCAGCTGAACAGCCTCACAAGAGGATAAGGACATCAGAGTCTGTAGTTTGAGAAATAAACATGTTAGATTTGGCGCTTCTTTAAAAATCACATGTCAAATACCAATTACCGGAAACAGTGAAAAGAAAACATTAAAATGGGAACAGTTACATATTCTTTAGCCAGTGGATTTCTGGGTGATTCCAAACTTTTGCCCATGTTAATCTTTTCTTTTTATTTTCCAGTTTCAGATATGGCTTCTTCTTTGAACCTCTGCCTCTAAGGCTAGCATCCCTAAGTCACCTTTTCATTGTCTCAGAGGTCACTGGTATTTGACATGTACCATTTTAAGGAAGATGAACATAGGAGGAAGTCTAAGAAACAGCCATATTGTGATTTTGGTTTGAGCAGTGATTACATAATATAAAAGAATAACTCTGGTTTTATAATAGTAGTTTTAGTACAGAGTATTTGTTACGTTTGTTTTTATTGAGACCAAAAGTGAAAGTAGTTTCACATGAGTAAGCAGCTCCATTTTGACAGAAATAGCTTTGCTTAAGACCACCCCAGAAAGCTTTTCTTGGCACTGGCTTTGAAACACGTGAGAAGAAGTAAGGCCAAACTATAAGGGAGTGCTTTTGTACAGTTAGGTGGACTAGTGAGTAAATTGCTCCATGTAGTTGACAGAGTGATGCGTAGAGATACTTTATTCTGTTTGATATGATGCTTTATGTTCCCCCTTTATTCATCGCAGCTAGTTTCCTGAGTTGGATTAAGTAGGCCTGAGCATGTTATGTTGCGTTATGTTACTATTTGGTACATTTTAGTCTCCTTGCTGTTATTTGGATAGGAGGATTACTAAAATAGTGCCCCCTGTTGTTACCTCTGTCTGTATAAATAGCTTATTAGAAATAATTGCAGTAGAGAACCAGGATGACCCAGCAATGACCGTTCAGGCACCAGTCCACAAGATGAGGGCTGCTGAGTTTGGGTTCCTGAGAGCCACAGTGGGTTCATGTGTTTACCACAGTTCATCTCCTAATGAGAATCTGATCTATGTCTATTATTGAACTTTCCATTTACTACTTTCTACATTACCTTAGATTGGGTTCACTTAGTCTCATGTCCTGGAGAGTCACAGTGACTGCTATTTATCTAGCCATCCTTTTAATTAGAAGCTGATTCCTGTTTTGAATTGAATTCTTCACTTTTATTAAATTCTTTTGTCCTACATTTATACTCAGACTGAGAATGAAAAATTAATGAATGTTAGTAATATGCGCATTATTATTGTCTTCTGGCACACAGAACAAAATGTGTTGTCTGGCCTTATTGTTTAATATTTATCTATAATTTCCACTGAAATTGTTTGTAAAATGCAGGTAACTCTCAGAGAAAAGATAACAGTGACAGATAAATTATATACATATTTAGAAGGACAAATTATGACTTACACCTGCACTGGTTCAGTGAAATTAATTCATTCTTTAGAAACTATTTAAATGGATTGATTGTCCTTAAACTTATGCTCTAACTTACATTGTTTTGACTAAATGTTTGCAAAAAAGCAAAACTGCATGAGCATTTACTCCAATTCAAAATGACAATTTTAAATGTAAGATCATTCAGTACAAGACTGTTTACAAAAAACAGAAATGTCTACTGAAATAAACAGTAGTGAAGTGACAGTAGGAAGCCACAAAGTAGACAGCAGACAAGATAGTTTATAATATATAGCACCATTCATGGCAATGCCTCATCACAAGGTTCTTAGTCAGAATAATCCATCTTCCATGGTTGTAAGGAAAAATAAGCCAGGTTTATATACAGTATATTGTAGCAGACTGCGTGGTTGACAAAAGGCGGATAGCAGCAGACAGTCCTTGGACTGGCAAGTGGCAGGTCATGTGTCTGTTATTTTTTCACATTTTGCTATGTTGCAACCTTGTCCTAAAAGTTAATTTTTCTCATATCAAGCTATACATAATAATTCTGAATGACAAAGCAAAAACAGGATTTTTTCAAATTTATTCAAAATGAAAAACTGAAATATCACAATGATAAAAGTATTCAGACTCTTTGTGATGACATTTGATATTTCGCTCAGGTGCATGCCATTCTTTTGATCATCGTTGTGATGTTTCTGCACCTTGTTTGGAGTCCATCTGTGGTCAGTTCAATTGATGGGCCATAAATAGGAATGGTGCACACCTATCTACACTATATGAGGTCCATAGCTGATAATGTGTATTAGAGCAAAAACCAAGCCTTGAGGTAGAAGGAATTGCCTGCAGAGCTTAAAGACAGGATTGTGTCGAGGTACAGATTTGGGGAAGGCAAAAAAAAAAACTCCTGCAGCATTAAGGGTTCCCAAGAGCACACTGACCTCCATAATTCTTAAATGGAAGAAGACTCTTGATATAGCTGGCCACACAGGGGTCTGAATATTTTCTGAACCCACTGTACCATTGTAGATAAACATCTGTCACAGAGTGGTGTGCCATACTGTGACATTTAGACAGTGTGGGACCTACCAAATGTGTCTGGCTCTTTAGCAGGGAATGAATACTCAGATTTGCAGGAAAAACAAGTGTTGCAAAAGGTAGCTCTAAAGAGACAGGCTCAGGACTTCCAAAAGGCCTCAGATCCCAAAAGTAAAAAATAGGTTCGGGTAATGGCTCGTTTATACTTCACACTCAGAACGCGTACGTGCATTCATCATGGCTGCCACGCATTCCCAGCGTACCATTTGATGCATCCTCTGAGCAGGTCCTCAGAAATTAACACGACACGTGTGCGAGTTGCAGTACCAACAAAAAGTCAGGGGGCACAGTGTGATAAAAGTTGGAATGTGACGTCAGAGTCTCTGTTTACTATCTACATGTGATAGAAAGCTGCTTTGAGGATCCTACAGGATCGATGTGCACGCTTCAATGTTTGATGAATAGTTCGATGTGATGAAGCAAAATGCCTTCATACAAATGAAAAAAAGTGGTGGTTTTATATTCAAGTGTCACATATTCCTGATTGTAATGACACAATACATTTTAAAAGTCTCACATACCATCTTTTGTGCTGTCTTTTTTTTCTGGGACTTCCTCCTGACCTGACAGCAGCGGCAAACAACAATAGATCACCACACAGAGCACTTTAAATGTATGATATTCCAACTTTCTGCACATTTAGAATCCTTAGATTTATACATTAAAGTATGTATGTTACATTTTACATGAAAAATCATTAATTTCGTTTACATAATGAATACTGTTAATAATTACACAAATGGGGGTGACATGGTGGCGGAGCGGTAGCGCTGCTGTCTCACAGAGAGTCACGTCGCTGGTATTCCCTGCCTGGAGTTTACATGTTTCCCTGCTGGGTTTCCACAGTGTGAACCGGTTTCCTTCCAAACACATGCAGATTTGGTGACACTAAAATGACGTTAGTGTGTGTGAGTGTGTGAGTATTCACCTTGCGATGAGCTGATGCCTCTTCTAGGGATTGTTTCTGCCTCGTGCCAAATGCTTGCTGGAATGGATACATTCCTGGATTGATGGATTTAATTATTAAACATCCTTATCAGAAATACTGTGGTGAGGTGTCCTCGGAATTTAATGGATGTTCCAGGCAATTCACAACGCAGCAAAGACAAACCTATTCTCACCGTGATAATATCTCACACTGCCACCTGGTGGATTCTTCCAGATTTGCATAAAGTACAGGCGCAAGTATAAACAGTAAAACTCTTGCATAGCAGGAGTGTCTGCTGGAGCATGTGTTGCGTCGCGTGAAGTATAAACCTGGCTTTATGTGATCTTGGTGTTGAGTTAAAGGTATGTAGTGAAACCAGAGGTTAGTAGAAGATCAGGAGATGAGAGGGAGAGTGTTTTGTGCTTGAGACCTAGTGGATCATGAGCATTGGCGAGTGGATGGGCCTTCTCACCAACAGAGATTTCAATCTGGGAAACATAGTTTACTTTCTGTTTATTAATGTGTTACTTTTGCATTCTCCATCCATTATCCAACCCGCTGAATCCAAACACAGGGTCAACGGGGTCTGCTGGAGCCAATCCCAGCCAACACAGGGCACAAAGCAGGAACAAATCCCAGGCAGGGTGTCAACCCACTGCAGGACACACACAAACACACCCACACACCAAGCACACACTAGGGCCAATTTAGGATCACCAATCCACCTAACCTGCATGTCTTTGGACTGTGGGAGGAAACCGGAGCACCCGAAGGAAACCCACGCAGACACGGGGAGAACATGCAAACTCCACGCAGGGAGGACCCAGGAAGCGAACCCGGGTCTCCTAACTGTGAAGCAGCAGAGCTACCACTGCGCCACCGTGCCGCCCATTTTGCATTCTCCCTGTGATCATTTCACCTTGTATATGCTGTATAACACAATGAGTAGCAAAATTTTAATTTTACCAAAAGTAATTTATATATATTATGTATAAATCTATACTAATAAAAGGTAAAGCCCTCACTGACTGACTGACTCACTCACTCACTGACTGACTCATCACTAGTTCTCCAACTTTCCGTGTAGGTGGAAGGCTGAAATTTGGCAGGCTCATTCCTTGCAGCTTACTTACAAAAGTTAGGCAGGTTTCATTTTGAAATTCTACACATAATGGTCATAACTGGAACCTACTTTCGTCCATATATACGGCCATAGCCTGCAGCTCGGTCGCCGTGTGAGGCAGAGTTGCATCCCGCATCATCACGCCTCCCACGTAATTGAGTGCCTGCCCATATAAGGTAAATATTCGCAGGTGAAGGACTGTGCTTAGCATATTCATAAGTGCAGCTACTGCGGAAACCCTCTGACGCTGAACAAGCCTTTGTAGACATATCAATAGGAAAGCAAGGTGTAAAGCTTAAGTTTAAATTACGTTCATAGACACGCTGCCGCTAAATATTCGCAGGCAAATCCACAACTTAATACTGGGAATGCCTGTTAAACATCTTAGATTCACGAGTACCGATTTGGGTAGTGATCACTTCGATGAATGAAACCTGTTCAAAAAATGCATTACACAATTGAGAAGGCAGCAAAAGAATATGAAGCGAGTGACACATACAAGCATATTCATAAGTGCAGGTACTGCGGAAACAAAGCACGGTGTAAACCTAAAGTTTAAATTAAGTTCATAGACAGGCTGCCGCTGGCGTTTGTCATGCCTACGACGAATACGATATTCGTGAGATACAAGTTTAATGAGAAGATGCAGGGTATAAACGAGACTTTTGATCACTTTGTAACAGAGTTACAATTGCTGTAACGGAGTTAAAATTGCTGGTGAAGGACTGTGCTTATGCAAACAAATATGAAAGCAGGGTGTAAAGCTTAACTTTAAATTAGGTTCATAGACACGCTGCCGCTGGCGTTTGTCATGCCTAAGACGAATACGATATTTGCGAGATACAAGTTTAATGAGAGGACGCAGGGTATAAACGAGACTTTTCAGCACTTTGTAGCGAAGTTGAAATTGCTGGTGAAGGACTGTGCTTATGCAAACGAAGATGAGATGGTCACGGATAGAATAGTGTTTGGCGCAAACTCAGCAAAAGTGCGAGAGAAACTTTTAAGTGGCGGGTCTGAGCTAACATTAAATAAAGCCGTGGACATCGCAAGATCGGACGAGATAGCACAAGCACAGCTGAGAGGCTTCGATGCATGTACTCCGAGCAGCTCACATGAACTGACTTTGCAGGACTGGGAAAGGTTAAATTAAGTTCATAGACACGCTACCACTAAATATTCGCAAGCAAATCCACAACTTAATACCGGGAATGCCTGTTAAACATCTTAGATTCACGAGTACCAATTTGGGTAGTGAACACTTTGATGAATGAAACCTGTTATCTTTACAACGGTTGACAAACACGGAATATAACTTGAACACAACACATCCTCAAAATACGAACCAGATTGAAAGAAATAATGATAATCAAATCCTTGATGACAGCAACACTCATAACAGTGACAAAACAATTACATTGACAATCATGTTACGTTATTTTTAAAATGTTTCCTTTTCTTTTTCATAACTTCTTTAACACACTACTTCTCCACTGCGAAGCGCAGGTATTTTGCTAGTTATATATATAAATTACTTTTGGTTAAGTTTTTTTGTTTGGTAAAATAATGTTTTGGAATGTATTTACCCTGTGCTTATACTGTTTCATTTTTTGATGAATATTGCAATGCTTGTTTTATTTCAAATCTATGTGCAATGTATTGTTCTCTTATGTTTCACCCTGACATCATCACTCCCAAGAACTCCCTCTGGCTATTTAAGATCCAGTGAAGAGAATCTCAGGTAGTGGCACACTGAGTGTGTTGGCGATCCCTTATGTGAGTTTTGCTTTCCATTAAATGTAATGGTTTTCTGATTTGTGCTGTTCATTTTGCTTTTTGGGACTTGTTTGCTTTGGATTGCCTTCTAGGCACGTCCTTTTGTGTTCTTTTGAGAATTTTTTTTATTTATAATGATTCTTCATTTCTTCATGTTTAGTCAAGCCAGAACCTTTCAAGGCATTTTTAACTTAAAAAGCCTGCAGCTAGGAATTGTGGGCTGGCTAGTTGGTGGTGAGAAAATTTTGGACAGGTCAGTGGAAAATCTGGTCTGCTTTTGGGGCACTTTTTGGAGACCTCAGTCCCTTTTCATTATAGTTCTGGCCTATGATCATGACACATGGTAGGAAGCAATCTTAACCCTGAGATTGGCCCTAGGGACTGCCATAGAAGTGTTGGAGGCATATAAAGCCATACCTTGAGTATATTTAATTCAATTACGTTTTTGTGTGTAACATTCTTCACTGAGGTCAGGCTCAAAGTGCATTTACAGCTTTACAAATTGTACTTAATGTATACATATAAAGATACGTTTTATTTAAGCACACAATAAAACAAAGCAGCTCCGATTAACACAAATAGATCCTCACAATATAGGTCTGGTCACATTATTGTTGAGCTATAGACAGCTGACAAGGAGCAGAAGAAAAGGGAGATTGAGTTTAGATTAAGAGATAAATTGGGCAAAGGCTCCTTCTGGAGTCAGAACAGGAGATATTGGAGGGGAGTGTAAGATAGTCTTTGCTACTACTGTTGGTATTTACTGCCCTTTCTCTTAAATATCTTCTGCCTTCCTAGTATTTTTTTGGTAAATACAGTAAATGTCATTATTTTTATAGATCTTTCATTGTTAATTTTAGTTCCAGGCTAGGGTGGCACATGAGGAAGTTAACAGAATAAATATTACCAACACTGTATATTTTCTCAGAGCTGTTTTCATTAACAATATCAGTTAGCAGAATGGTGTTGCTAAACCATCTGCAATAATTCAATTCCCAAGGCCTCTTGTATGATATATAAAGCCTGCAGCATATTAAAGATTCCCTAGCTTAGCCATGGGTAAGTCATAGATAGATAGATAGATAGATAGATACTTTATTAATCCCAAGGGGAAATTCACAAAGTCATGTTTGGTCGAGAAGTTTCATTTTATCAAATGATCCTGTAGCTTGGTGTCTTCCATACAACCATTTGGGAAGGATGAAGGTAATGAACTGGAAACATCTCTTCCTGTCCCTGTTTCAGTTGGCACTGGGGATCAATAATAAAGCTGGCAGGAGATATAAAGTCTGCTGCTGCAGTATTCAGATTTCACCTCTGCTTTAATTTAGTCAATATGCACTGTACCTTAAGTCGTACTGTGCAATTATTCTCCTTCATTGACCTACCAGAACAGCTGCTGGTTCTTGCTTTTCAGCCATTTCAGCCACTGTTGCTGTACACCTTATTATGGATGAGTTAAGACCCTTTTCATGGCCTCTTTACACAGAATGATGATTAGAATGCTTTACTGATATGCCCGAGTGCTTTTGGCTCAAGAATGCCTGAGGGAGAAAAGAGCAAATCTCACTGTCAGTATTATGTGTAATCCTTATATGTTAAGGAGTCAGGTAAATTGTACAGTAAGTTCACTGGAATTTTAATTTGTGCTTGTGGAGATAGCATAGCTGAATAAAAAAGGGCAAGACAAACCAACTGTGCTTGCATTCAATAATGAGAAATAATACACAACATAAACAGAGTATATAATAATGTTCGTATAATACCTTATTCATTAGTCATGGCTATAAGGTGCCCTTGCTACCTTCTTCAGTGTGGATTAGATGTCAAGAGTCCAAACCAATTCAATAATGATAAAAAATGAAAGAAGCCTGAAACAGCCAAACATTTTCACCACTGCACCATCATCAGAGCTTGGGCACAATTCTGTCCTGATGTCCCTCATGAGTTTTCCTGCCCTGGTGACATTCAAGGCTATAGTACACCCCCGGGGAGAAGATGCCCCTCATATCACACACTAAACATCTCTCTTTTCATCTGTGCTGATCTTGTACTGTAGCCAGAAGGCCAAAAACATCGCCCTGCCCTGAGAAGAAACAAGAAACCTCTTCTCAGAAGACAACCATGGCACACCTATAAATCAGAGCCTTGAAAGTCTAGATTCTTGGTAATCAAATTCAGGGCTATAGGCAGGCACACCAGAGACTAACAAGATGCTGTCATCTTTTGGTCACTTAGGGCAAAGGAGTTATATTACAGCCGGGGTTTGTTCTCTGAATTATTTTCCTTTTTTCTGTCTTCTTTGTTAACTTTTAAGTATTATTTTTCACATTTGTTAAAATTATGTATTTTTATGTAATATTATTTTGTTTATTTATTATGTAGTGTCTACGTATTGTGCTTCTCTGTTCTCTTGTGTCTCTTGTATTTTTGGGTTGAACCCTAGGAGGTGGGGCCCCCTGATATCAATGCTGAAGGGCCACCCTCAGCCAATTTACTGCATTGCAGGATTTGGGGTGTGGATCCCTTGATGTTTTTAGTGTGCTTTTTTTCTTGTGTTATGAATAGAGTCTTTATTTATGTTTTTCTGTGTTTCTCTTCTGTCTTTTCATAAGTCTGAGAACTCTTTTTTTGCCACTGATTGTGAATCTAACATCAGCTTTATGATCAGAGTCTTATTTTTTGAGATAATTTCTGTTTTCAATGGTATTTTGGTTATTTACATCATTTCATTAGGACAGCTCTGCGTTGTAAAGGGGGCATATCCTCAGAGGTAGTCAGCTGGCATTAACAACAGGACGGGTTTAAAGTTCACCATTTCAGCAAATTCCCTATCCGAGTTGCTGGATTTAAAACACCATTTTGTCAATCATTTCTGTCTGACTATTTTCTAATAGTCTGTTTTACTGTTTTCATTTTGTGCTTTAATTTTAATTTTTGATTTTCGATTTGGCCTTGTTTACAAGTGTGGTAGATCTTAACATCTAGTCAGGAGGGAGGGTTATGGTGTGAAGCTTATGGGTAACATCAACGTTAGGCCTTTTCTGGTCAGCTAAATAAGAAAATGATTGCATAACTCCTTCATTTTACGCCCCATAATTATTATGAGCCGAACCTGTGAGAAACTCTTGAAGATCATGTAAGATACAATAGTTGTGTAGATTCATTAGGGTAATGAAATAACTTAAAAAAAGCATGCAAAAGACTGAAAGTCCGTCTTTACTCGATTATATGGTTTAACAACAAGGCAATAACATCAGATGAAAATGGTGCTTTCTAAATTGCGATGCCAGAGTTACCTCAGAAACAAGCCCAAGGTACAGTTTAAATGTTCACAATCAGATGGCAAGAAAACAGAGAGAAAGTCTAGTAGGCGTACTGATACTGCCCGTTTTTAATGTAGGGCAAATATATGAGTCTGAAGCATGAGAGCAGTCAAGGACTAACTTCACCCTATGGCAATTTCTAGCCTACTGTAGGTAGGCTTTAGGTTGTGCTTGTTTTGTTAAAAATATTTTTTATCATAATAATTGTTCATCCTTGGTATTTATGTTAAATTAAAATACAGTTATTATGTTTGCAGTTATATATTTGTACAATACAAATGCATGCTAAATAATGATTAAAATTAATATTACCACCATTCAGAGCTTTAAAGGTCCTCTTTTTCAACTTAGTCATCTTGTTTTTTTACACATTTGACCCAGCTTTTTGTGTCAATTTCGTGTTGCTGGCAGCATGATTATCTCTTGGAGCAAATGATAAACTAATGGAGTTAGCTCAGGGTGGCACTGTGGATGATGTGAAATTCTGAAGTTCAGGAAGTGTAAATCCTGATTTGGCTTGAAGGGTATGAGCTGCAGTCTTTGACATCCTGCTTAATCAGATTAATTTTTCTGATTCCAGCAACTACATGATATGAGATTTATGTATAATTTGATATCACTCTCAAAACCAGAAAAGGATGCAAGCAAGACCATTGAAATTGAACAAAATTAAATAAGAATGATTCCAATTTAAAAATAAAGGGAACCTTGAAGACTATGTGATTTGCCAGTGCAGATGTCTGTGTATGTCTAGAGTTCCCTGCATATTGCTAATAATTTTATGTACTTTTAACTTCTGTTACTGTGAGCAGGTGGAACTCATTGCAGTTCCTCTGATATACCTAAGAAGCCAATCAAATCTTAAACATGGTAGTATTGACCTAGTTTCTGATGCCATTGAAAGGTTTTTATGATGAAATGCTGGAGCATATGTCAATGAATTATTTCAGCACAACCTTCATTTTTTAAGTTATTTTCTTAAAGGCTGAAGTTGCATATTTGCTATTGAGATGACGTTTTCTGCTGGTTTTATTATATCTCCTCTGTATTTAGCAATTATCAATTTTTACAGCCTTATGTGCTTTTTATATTATTGTTCCGCTATGCCTTCTAATGCATATCATTTTTTCTGTTTCTCATGAGTTTATTCACCATGTTTTCTGGCATTTACCTAAACTTATAGGAGTGCTCCAGGGTGCTCTGTAACCTTTTGTTATTATAATTTGGTTCTTTTTTTTCATGTTATATTACATTTTTTTCTTGGTTTTTCATTTTTTACTCAGTGGTTTTGAATAATGCAGAATTTGTTTCTGCTGATTGTTTTGTTTAAATGCTTTTTTTAATTAAATTAAAATATTTTAATGTCTTCCCACAATGCCATATTGTTCTATTATGGGCACCGCCATTTTTCTTTGGTAAATACAAAGTGACTAGCTCAAATGACAGAAAGTGATGTCAGAGATAAGATAGAGGTGTAAAGGTCAACACAAAGACTTGTTGGTCAAGCAGGGTTGCAGATAAAACCTTTATTATTGCGAGTGCATTTTTGTTTAATGATTTGATAGTTAAGACCCTGGGCTTTAATCCTTTTGACTTTGATTTTTGCAATTACTTTTAGGCTTGACAACAAATTGGATTTGATTTTTGATTAGCAACGTTTGATGACGTTTCTTCTTGAGATCCCTTTCATAATAATCTGCCTCATCTCTCATTGTGGCAGAATATGTGTGAGAGTTCTAACATGAGGAGAATTTTCCCTCAGTTCTCTTGTTCTGTGAGTGCCTGATTTGTTACTATTTTATTCATCTGTTTAATTTGCAGTTTCATGTATTATTTAACAAGTTGAAATATGTATTAATGTTTATGTTGAGCATGCTCAGTTTAAATTCATCTTATTATCACTTTTTTTATTAAGGTTTTTTGCAGAAGTCTCATTTTGAACACTGGTTTCCCAGAGTTGCTGTGAATACAACTGGATTGTATTTGCTTCTTGTTTCTGCTGAGATATGTATCTTTCTAACTGAAGTGATCTGCCAACATATTTTCTTACCACAGCAAGGGATACCAGGAATGGACATTGGTACCACACAGAAGGGAAACCATCCCTCAACCACACACCCTTATCTAATTCAAAGTACATCCTTCCACCACTGTCATTCACCTTACCATGACTCCCACCATACTATTCATCCATTTCTTGATTCTAATCTCACACATTTCTCCATCTGTCTTCATGTCTGCCTCTAACTCTAACCTTTTGGCAATATCTGATCTTACAAGTGTTTCATCTCCAAAATGGAACTTCAGCATATTTCGAGCTACCTGAAAATAATCAGTTCTGTGAACAATGTAACCTTAAAGAATCCATTGACAAGAACCGTAGTATAACTTGGAAATCGGACATTTTTAGTAAATATAACTGAATTACCTATGTCTCACAAAGCAGTACTACAACATTTTAAATATTTCTCAACTTAAACAGAAATTTATATTACCACAATATAGGACAGCCTTGCATTTCACATTTTGACACCCAAGTACTTTGTTGAAAAGCAAACTGCCAGACACTTTTAATTCCAGCTTGAGTTTCAGTTTTCTCTCTACAGGTCCTCTTTGGAATGCAGCCTCTGGTGCTTATCTGATAAAATGATCAATCACCAAGTGACACCCCAGGGATGTCTTCTTGTGATACCAATAAAAACATTTGTCTTGAACAAAGATCCATAAGTCAATGACTGGCAACCTTGAAGGACAAAACTTTACACCAATAGTCAACCAAAAGGGATTGGCTTACGTACACCTAAGAAACCAATAATAAGACTTCTACTCCTTCCTTCAAAAATCATTGCACACACCAAATCTTTGATTTTCCAGTATGTTCACTGTTCTCAACTTAAAATATATTAAATATATATTTAAATGTATTGATATATAGATAAATACTTGTAAATATCCATCTTCTGCTATCCTTATGTTATTAATAAATTGTATTATTTGGTTTATTGAAACAAGTGTTTCTGGGTTTCTTTGTTGAAAAATTGTCTGTCACCACTTCTGGACCACAGCAGAAAAAGTGAAAGTGATTAAATGTAGATTTTTGCCGATTTATGAACCTTGTTCAAAAATGTATTAGATATCTTTGTTTTTCTGGTAGCCCAGCTGGATGGTGAAGCCGAGATTCTTGGGTGGGTGGAAGCTGAAACCCTCACACACACTACGGTAATTTGTCATCCCTGGATAGGCGTCTTGCTAATTTTTTAAAATTAATTACATGCATTGTCAAAGGCAACACTGATAATTGATTGATGTTATAAATTCTTCTCACACCATATACATTTCCTGGACATAGGATAGGAAATGGGCGTAGTATGGACTTGTGTCCTTTGTTGGATTGCTGTCCTATCACTGCTTGGATTCTACAGTATATTTGTCAATGTCAATTTATTTATATAGCACATTTAAAACAACATAGGAATGCTGTGGCCAAAGTGCTTTACAATATAAGAAGAAAAAACATACAATTAACATAAATAGAAATAAAATAAAAGAACATAAATAAAATACTGTAAATAATAAATAGAAGTAAGATTACATAATCACAATGAGGAAACCATCAGTATTACTGAAGGTCACAGAATGCAAGTGAATAGAAATGAGTCTTTCATCTTGTTTTGAACAGTTCAATTGTAGACGACTCCTTTATATGATAAGGTAAAGAGTTCCACAGGTGAGGAGCAGCAGCTGTAAAAGCCCTGTCCCCCTTAGTTTTACACTTAGTACGAGGGACAACAAGAGACGACTGACCAGAAGATCTAAGCACTCTGGATGGCTGGTGTTAAACACACAATTCAGATAAATAGGCAGGAGCAAGCCCGTGTAAAGATTTAAAAACTAGCGATAAGATTTTAAAATCAATTCGAAAACTGACTGGCAGCTAGTGTAAAGAAGTTAATATTGGAGAAACAGAATCAGACTTTCTTGCCCCAACCAGAAAGCAAGCGGCAGCATTCTGGACCAACTGTAACCTTCGTATCAGGGATTTGCTAATCCCAGAATACAGCGAGCTGCAGTAATCAAGGTGAGAAAACATAAAAGCATGAGTAGCTTTCTCAAGATCCCTTGAAGATAAAAAAAGGCTTGATCTTACTTAAAAGATGAAGCTGGAAAAAGCAACTCTTGACTACAGAATTAATCTGTTTCTCAAATGAGAGGTTACTGTCAAAAATAACACCAAGATTGCGGACTTGAGGTCTGCAAAAGACAGAGAAAGTGCAGAGAAGTCCAAGACCAATTTGGGCTTTAGCTGATGGACCCACTATAAGCACCTACATTTTATTTTGATTCAGATCAAGAAAATTATTAGCCATCCAGGATCTTAGTTCAAAAAGACAGTTGTGCAGTTGATTCATTGCAGAGTTGCAGACAGGAATATAAACCTGTGTATCATCAGCATAGCAGTAAAAAGAAATATTAAATTTCCTAAAAATAGCTCCAATAGGGTGAAGGTATATAGAGAATAAAATAGGACCCAAAATGGATCCCTGAGAAACACCACATTTAAGAGGAGCAGTAGACACAAAAGAGGAATTTAAAGTCACTGAAAAGTGCCTACCAATTAGATATGACCTGAACCAGTTAAAAGCAGCTCCTTTAAGCCCAACAAGATGTTCAAGCCGCAACAGCAATATCTCATATACTGCCAAGGGCAGCAGACAGGTCAAGGAGGACAAGGACTGCAACACTACCTGAATCTATACTAATAAACGGCAAAGCCCTCACTCACTCACTCACTCACTCACTGACTGACTCATCACTAATTCTCCAACTTCCCGTGTAGGTAGAAGGCTGAAATTTGGCAGGCTCATTCCTTACAGCTTCCTTACAAAAGTTGGGCAGGTTTCATTTCGAAATTCTACGCGTAATGGTCATAACTGGAAGTTGTTTTTCTCCATTTACTGTAATGGAGTTCAGCTGGAGGGGCGGAGTTTCGTATGACATCATCACGCCTCTCACGTAATCACGCATTACGTAGAAAGCCAGGAAGAGCTACAAAACGCGCTTTAGAAAACATGCATTATATAATTAAGAAGGCAGCGAAACAATTAGAAGCGAGCGACTGACATATAAAACCATATTCAGCGGCTCACGTGAACTGACGCAGTGCGCAGACAAAAAGTAACAGTTCCAAAGAGTGCTGAACAAAAACCTAATTACACTGCTACGCTCGAATAGATAAACCACACGCAGTGGCGCGATGGTAAAGCATTCGCCTGTAGCGCCCACGTCCGAGGTTCGATTCCCGAGAGGGGATGCACTAAGTATGTACGCGCGCTTCTCGATTTATTTTAACCTCGCATCCCCTTAGTTTGAGACGTATGAAAACGCATGCGGTTAACGCAGAAAGACAGATCACCTATTCACCTATTGAAGCTTCATGAATAATGGATACTTTATTCGCGATCAATGATTGTTTTGGTAAAGCCATACTCAGTGTATTCATTAGATGAACGGTAAAAAAGTAAGAGCGAGGGGACGGTAACTTACTGAAGCACACAAGCAAAACCACAATAGCACGCGGGCTCGATGTACTGACTTGCGCGATCACATTCCAAAAAATATTTCTTTTCAAGTTCAATTTAGTCCATATGAGTCAAACTCAAAGCCCACGGGCCACATCCGGCCCGGCGTGTAATTATATCCGGCCCGCGAGATCATTTTATATACTGTATTATTGTTATTAATGGCCCGGGTATATGAAGCGCTGGTAACACAATAAACTACAGATCCCATAATGCAGCGCTTCAGCTGCCTTACCGAACACTTACCGCGTTGCTGCAAGTTATTGCGAAGCTAGCCCACACGATGCCGAAGAGAAAAGTTGATTCTGAAAATAGAGCCTTTAAAAACCGATGGGAGGCTGAGTATATGTTTACTGACATTGCCGGTAAACCCGTGTGTCTCATTTGTGGAGCTAATGTGGCTGTAATTACAGAATTTAATCTTTACAACGACTGACAAACACAGAATGTAACTTGAACACAACACATCGTACAAATACGACCCTGATTGAAACAAATAATGATAATCGAATCCTTGATCACAGCAACACTCA
>JANRMT010062813.1:21821386-21855218 GCA_026402145.1 Polypterus bichir lapradei | reverse complement strand
TATATATATGTTTATATATGTGTGTGTGTGTGAGTGTATATATATATTTGCCAACAACACTCATGACAATGACAAAACAATTATATTGTCAATCATGTTACGTTATTATTAAAATGTTTCCTTTTCTTTTTAGTTCTCTGCTGCCAAACGCGGGTATTTTGCTATGTATATATATATATATATAGAGATATAGATATATATATATATAGATAGATAGAGAGAGAGAGAGAGAAATGACAACAACACTCATATCAATGACAAAACAATTACATTAACAATCATGTTACATTATTTTTAAAATATTTCCTTTTCTTTTTCATAACTTCTTTAACACACTACTTCTCCGCTGCGAAGCGCGGGTATTCTGCTAGTCAGTAATAATAGAGATGTCATTGAATACTTTCAGGAGGGCTGTCTCAACAACATGATAACGCCTAAAGCCAGATTGGTAGATCTCAAATAAATTATTGGAGTTAAGGTGATCAACCAATTGATTATAAATAATTCTTTCTAATATTTTAGCCAGAAATGGCAATTGTGAAATTGGGCAAAAATTGGCTAAAACTTCAGGATCTAATTCTGCCTTTTTTAGACAGGGACGCGCTGCAGCATGTTTATAAAATGAGGGCACAAAACCCTCATTAATAGAACCATTGATAATGGCTAGTAAAGACGGACCCAGCACATCAAAGGCATCCACTAAGAGGAATGGTGGTACAATATCAAGAGGACCGAGAGTAGGTTTAAGGGTGTCAATGGTACTTTTTAACTGTGGAAGTGAGACAAGATCAAAAGATTTCAAGACAATGCCATGATTAACAGTAGGAAGTTCATAGCACAGCAGATTGTATCAATTTTACTAACAAAGAATGAAAGAAACTGCTCACATGAAAGAACAATACTATTTAATCCCGTCACACAATGAGGGTAAATGGCCGCATTAATTGAATTAAATAAGGCCCTGGAATTCTTAGAATGACGGGATACTAAATCAGCGAAGAAATCATGTTTAGCTTTCTTAACTGCAACCTGGAAGTTGAATAGAGAAGTCCTAAAAATCTGTTTAGAAACAATCAGTTCATTGTTTGTTATATTTGCAAAGATAGATTAGAAGGCAGGTTCAGGAAATGGAGGTCCAGACAAACAAATATTTTTTTATTTTGAAATATGCTATAACATGGAAACTGTATGAAATGTGAAGTTGTCGTAAAATAATGATGTTTAGTGTAACAGTTCAGCAGCAAAGAAAGCTTAACAACAAGGTAATAGACGCAGCATAGAGTACAATTCAAAGCAAACTACAAGCAGGCCATGTCAAGGGGTGAGTTGGACGCAGGCCAGGACTAGTGTCTCAGTGCTATAGGGGTTGTTGTTGAAGGACTCATTTGTGGACTGGTGGTGGCAGGGTAAGTGACCATCCATATCATTTTCTTTAGAATGAATCTTTCAAAAGGCCCTTTAAGTGACATATTTACATTGTACCTCTTCTGCTTGTTTTTTTCTTTTCACCTCTTCTGCTTGATTTTTCTTTTCTCGTAGCCAATGTAATAATTTATTCTTATCTCTAGTTGTGTTCACAATTCTTTCAGTTTTTCTTGAAGCTGGTTTAGTTACAGCACATTAGCTAAAATGATAAAATACGTTTTAGCTTGCAACTGATGACATAGCTGGAGTAGGAAATTCTCGAAAGAAAGGTATGATGTTAGATGTAAATAATGCATCTTCTCTCCCACTAATTTTATTTAAGATTTTTGTGTTACTTTATTTTTAAAAAATACATACGAATATGTAGGTATTTATATGTTTACTAGGCTGACCCGCCTTTTAAGGCGACCGACTTTTAAGTTGACCACTTGTTAAGGCAATTCAATATGTAGATCAATTTGATATTTTATACAAACTCATTAATTTGGTTATATTGCATTTGAGCGGTATTACTTTAATACTCGTAGTTTCTGTTATTTTTGTGATGAAATTTAAACTTTTTTTCTATATTGAGGTCGCCCTTTTGAACCCCCCTGATATTTACTACGCGGTGAGGCATTTGTACTCCATCAACATTAATTATTTCCAGAGACATAATTTTGTCTATCTTTCCAGCGCATCGCGCACAAAAGCAAGGGAAAGATGGGAGCACCAGAACTCTGCTCACATCATGTCGCTTCGTACTGCAAGCTGCAAGTAGTAAGTCTGTGATAAGCGGAATACCGCTACGCTTTCCACTCACGGGACGGAAGGACAATCCCGACCGCTTTTATATAGTAAGAAAGAAGAAGAAGATATCGCACAGTCTGGAGTAGAAAATCATCTTTTACCTGGAAAAAAAAAACTACAAATCCCATCGTGCATTGCAAAATGGACGGGGCATGTGTGAAACTCCGTGCTACTCGCACAGTCTGGAGTAGAAAATCATCTTTTACCTGGAAAAACGAAACTACAAATCCCATCGTGCATTGCAAAATGGACGGGGCGTGTGTGAAACTCCGCGCCTGCGTAGCACTCACAGGACGGAAGGACAATCCCGACCGCTTTTATATAGAAGGACTACCTGTGTAAGCCCATGCTGTAAAATGCATGGGGTCCTAGAAACTATTGACATCATCCGAAAAAAAAATTGAAATGTAGAGATGTTAGGTAATTGAACGGAACTACTCTGGGCATCGCTCTCCTAGGAGGTTTCGTTTAGCTGATGTGCTCGCATCGTTTGTGCATTAGTGGCTAAGCAACTGTCTTTCTTCGGAGGTTTCGTTTTGCTGACGTACTCGCCTCGCTGGGGTATTAGCGATGGGAACAAAAGTAAAAGGGATACCGTTTTGCCAATGTGCTAACCACGCTTCTGTAATAGCAGATAAGCGAGTGACTTTCTCTTCGGCTGTCTCGTTTTGCCAATGTGCTTGCCTCGCTTCTATATTAGCAGCTAAGCAAGTGACATTCTTCGGAGGTTTTGTTTTGCTGATGTGCTGGCCTCACTTGCATATCCTCGGACGTGGAGCGTTACCCTGATTCCACCTCTCACTTCTGGGCTTGACAGACACACACACTTCCACACGTAGATGTTTTTATATAAGATGCCTGTATGAATAGTGGTATGAATTAACTGGCAGAGAACCCTGTGTTGCCACCTTCTGTGCCCCTGAGACGGTTCAGCCTACAAGATAAGGCAAGGGATATTAAGAGTTATTAAAATAACCAAAGAATAACAAAGTTACAAGCCATTAATAGTCACTTTTTCATAATTTAGATCAAAATCAGCAAGTTCCTTTTTACTAAGTACACTTTTCTTTTAAGTGCAAGTAACCCAGGATTTGAAATTTGTTGAAAATAAAAAGGACTACAATTTCCGTTCATATTATTTGATGTCTCCAACCATCATTTTATGTTTAACACAGAGAAAGGTTTTGTCAGTTGCAACTGTATTTTTTGGAAAAATGTGCCAAGTTAATTCTATTTAGAAGAAAAATATATGCAGTATTTGTTACCAGCTCTTTGAAAACTCACAGTTATTTTAAATCATTGGATAAGTCATCCAATCACTGTCAATTTACTGTAGGAGTACCCTGTTCATTTTCATTCTTGTTCATGTGATATGTTTACTTCTGTTGAGTGAGCATTGATGTTCATTTTATTATTTAGAAGTCTAGACCATACAGAATCAATGTGTTGCCAACTAGAGTCATCAGAGAATGGAGAAAGTCATGTGACACCCTGGGTCAGGTTTTGTCTATAGAAACTATTGATGCTAACATAAAAATCTGAAACCTATAAGGAGCAAAGGTGGCTTCTCTTCAGTAAAAAATGATTATAAATTGTTTTAGACAGATAAATACATAATTACACATTGTTTTTGATTATTGTGGAATGAAAGTGTCCTTCTCTTTACAAATTCAGAATTAAATTGTGGCAGAAAGAGATGAAATATACGCTATCTGCTACTGAAACTCTTTATGGAGGACAAATGGAATCCAAAAAGCAATACATCACCTCCCACTCTCGCCGATTCTAGTGAGACATACTATTGTGTAATTGCATTGGAGTGCCCTGCAGCTCCTTGGAGGTTTGTTTTTTTCAATTTTGAAGATCCATTAGTGTGCTTACAGAGAAACAAACTTAACAAAATGGATGGCCTGGCGGAGTGGTGGCTCTAAGGCTAGGGTTTTGCACTGGCAATCAGAAAGTTGCTGGTTCGAATCCCGTAAATGCCAAAAGGGACTCTGCTCAGTTGGGCCCTTGAGCAAGGCCCTTAACCTGCAATTGCTGAGTACTTTGAGTAGTGAGAAAAGCACTATATACAGTAAATGCAAAGAATTATTATTATTATTGTTTTGGTAGTACTGATTCTGTTTTACCAAATTAGTCTTATTAGTTAAGATGATGTCTGCTATAGAAAGGTGCTTAAAATAAATAAAATAAGGGTTGTTCATTTTGTTTGCTAAAATTCTATGTACTCACATACAAGACATTGTAATCTTACGTTTTTTTGGGGTTTTTTTTACTACATATGCCTTGTATTCCTTTTTTTCCAAGAATCAAGCCACCTGCATGTGCCAAATTGCAAATATGATGTTGAAGAAACTCAACACACATAAAAATAAAAAGACCCTATTCTTAGAATTTGAAATGAAAGGGTAAGATAATGTGGAATGTCATTCAGAGCTAAAAAAAAAGGCAGATGATCAATTTACAAAAGGACGAGTAATAATTGCTACTGTGGCCTGTAATTCTCTCAAAAGTGTTCCGTTTTTAGGTCTGTTGTAATTGTACCACTGGAGTACAAACAAGCACTGACTAAGCAAATGAGTTCTCTGGATTCATCAAAACAAATTGTATTATTCTTTTTTTTTCTAATGTGCTGCATTTTGGTCAGGATATAGTGAATCAAGTAGGTTTAAAACATGGATGGAAGGAAGTTGTATGCCTTTTTTCGGTGTGTTCACATGAAATGCAAAATGCCCCAGCTGCAATAGCCATATGTGTCTGTCTGTCCGCATGAAATGCCAGCCAATTTTGGACCAATTGTAATGAAAGTTTCAGATTTTTTTGTAATGAAAGAATTTTTCAAATAAATTTGTTAGGAGAGTGGAGTTACCACTTTGGAAAACTGGTAAATGGTGCTATATAATAATAATAATAATAATCTTGTGTCAGACCTTGTCGTCTTTCCTGGTCTAAATGCAAAAAAAAAAAAAAAACAGTCAGAGATGATCTGGAAAATTGCCAAACTTGGGGACATTATTTTTTTCAGCTTAGGTTTAGATAACTGTCAAGAGCAAAATAGTCTCTTAATTTCTGGAAAGAACCTGGCACAGCCCCCAGAATCATGGGCATGAAGTCAAATTCACAAGCATCTCTCAGTGATGGCTGAAGCAGACGTTGCTTATAAGCAATCATGCTGTTGTGTCTCCTTACTCCTGCAAAAATGTCGATTTTAATAGACTCCTCTCCTGAAGTCACCTTGATCTTTACAGAAGGACATTTTTTCTCCTGTTTTACTGTAATTAATAGATTTAAAGGAACAGACACAATTTTCCCAGGGCAGAGGTGTGTCTGTAGTAAAAAAAATACAGGAAATATTTATTTTTAAACTGTCACATCAAAGGGCAATTAGTTAGTTATCCTTCCTAATTAGCGTCCAGTTCAGAGGAAAGCTGACCCCAAGGCCTACCTGAGACATTTTTCTCTCCCCTGTGACAGCTTTAGGTCATTTTCCTCTCTTCTTTATGCAGAATTAGTATATCACAGATAAACTTTAAGGTCTATATTAGGTGGCTTACTTTAGCAGAATTTTCCTCATGTATCTTAAGGTTTTCTATGTGCTACTTTCTTCAGTGGTGTTATATTATTGTGTTTTTTCATCTCTGGACAGTTTTAATTACTGGTAGGACACTTGTGACTTTTTTCATTTGATTCCAGAAACACATTAAAATCATCAGGGTTAAATTAACTCTTACATTCTTAAACTAACCCTTTTAAGTGCTTACTGTATATTGTACAGTATATATGGTAAATATTAATTTAACAGTGGTGATTTTGCTGTACAGGTAGATGATATATTCACAGGATAATGATATTTTAATTTTTAATACATGATAACAGAGTGTCACAGATGTGCAGTGGATAGTACAGCTTCTTCACAGTTCCACAACCCCTGGTTTGAGGTTCGTGCCCAGTTTGCGTCTTCTCCTCATGCCTCTGTTGGGTTTTCTTTGGGAATTCTTATTTTTCATCCACATCTTCAAAGATTTACATGTTAGGTCATTTGATTTTTCTAAACTGGCTCTTTAGGTATATAAGGGTCTATTTGTGAGTGGACCCTCGGCTGGCATTCCACTGAGCCTCTTGTCTTGGCTTAATGCTACCAAAATAAACTCTGGGCTCCCATGGCCATGAACTGGACCAAGTGGTTTTAACTTGTGTTCTGTAAAAATATATTATTCTGTTCATTTAGAACATGCCATTTGGAGTTATCATGATAGTATGTAAACTATAAAGCCTAAATCAGTCAATATTATCACTTACTACTTACAGTATGATACCCTGTGGTAACTATGGTTTTCTGTCACCAGTGTTTTCTTTTGTCTCAAATGTATCCATAAAGCACTTACTACAGATTAGTTTAGTTTTCCTTCCTCTACTCTAGATCTGTCCATGAGACTCCACTCAGTATAACAATGAAATCAAAATAATCCATCCTTTTGACCGTAACCCTCTTGAACTGTTCTTAGCCATTATCTCTCTCTTCCATGTTTTACTTTTGCTCATTCATTATGCTACTTCCATTATGCGTTTTTCGCTGATCTTGATTTTTGGGTCTTGCTAAGGTCCCAGCTAATGTCTACCAATACAATATTTTTGCTTTGCTTTGCAGTATTCTTTTAATTTTTAAGTTTGATGCTTTATTATTATCTCATTTCCACTGAAAATCAGCATGTAATATTATATTGTAAATGTGGCTATATAAAATAAAGACTGATTGTTTGCCTTGAGTTGGACTGGCACCCTGCCTAGAGATGTTTCTTACATTGTGACTGATTTTATCAGTGGAGGCCATGATAGCCCATGGCTATGAATTGAACTCTGAATTGGCTTAAGCAGAAAATTTTCAGTAGTGATTGGAAAACTTGTATCACCTGTAGTGAGCGCTAGTGGCATGCCTCCAGGGTTTGGGGACACTCTTGTTTTCATTTTATATGTTGCCTCTTCATCAGGTTATATGTCAGCATAATATAAATTTGGATCTTTTTCATGATGACAATTGCCGATATAAGTCAGTTAAACTTGTTTGTTGTGCTGCGTGATCTTTTCGATAAAAAGATTTAAACACATTTCTAAATTCTGATAATGCAGATTATAATTTTCAAATCAGATCATGGCAAACAAATTCAGTATGTGCTTGGGATGATGACTTCCCGTATTAAGCCATGGGTTCAAAATATAAGAAGAATTTTACTAACATGTGAATGGAAGTTTGGGGGATAGGGTTCAAAATTTGCTATTGACTTAGGTTCAGATTCTAATTGTATGATGCTCAAAATCTTGAGATAAATTGATTTTAGCCTGGTGTCCGTATGTGCGTTTGTGTGCAAGCCTGTTTTTGGATCCAGTTTGGTCCAGGATTTATCTCCGTGTCTTCAAAAACTGTTTGACTTAACATCCAACGATAACTGCCATAGAACTTGTTTAATTCAAATGCAATTGTTTTAGTCTGCTTCGTTTACTCATAGAACCAGGCCTATTTATTTTCAAAATTTTGAGTAGTTTTTGAGATACATAATTTATTAAAATATACATGTACGCACACATAGAAGTGCACACACACTCAAAAAAATGTATAAATGGAGGTAGCTGACAGCCTGTTCACTCTACCAGAGTACATACTGGATGATGAAGAGTAAGAAATGAACACACAAACACGCACAGCATAGATTTGTAAAAATAGATTTGTAAAGGTCAACATGGACAGAGGCAATAAGCCATCCTGGTACCAGTCTGTGCAGCTTGTTTACTGCAGTTGACCCAATGTGTTTACTTTCACATTAAATACAATACAATACAGTTTATTTTTGTATAGCCCAAAATCATACAGGAAGTGCCGCAATGGGCTTTAACAGGCCCTGCCTCTTGACAGCCCCCCAGCCTTGACTCTCTAAGAAGACAAGAAAAAACTCTCAAAAAAACCTTGTAGGGAAAAATGGAAGAAACCTTGGGAAAGGCAGTTCAAAGAGAGACCCCTTTTCAGGTAGGTTGGGTGTGCAGTGGGTGTCAAAAGAAGGGGGTCAATACAATACAATACACATAACAGAACAAATCCTCAATAGAGCATAAAAATAAACATTTTAGAAGTACGGAGCAGAATTTACAGTAGATGATATCACATAATAAGATTTGGATATTTTTAGAGTCCTGGAGACCTCATCCATCAAGCTGTCTCCCCCATTTGGCCATTCCACGGCTGAAACAGTGCTGGGCCAGCCAATCCAATGAAAGGACCCCTCTTTCCCATGATTCCTGCGATCCTCAATCAGGGATGACTTTACCATAGGCAGGCGAAACAACTTTGTAGGTGGGCCGTGGCACCAAGTGCCACATTTGAGTACCGAGAACAGAAACAGAATAGGTGAGGGTTAGTATTCAATTATAACTATCAAGTTACTTATGTTTTAGTGCTAATGACTAACAACAGAGATGCAGTATGTACAGTTAATCAGTAGCTCTAGTCAGGATATGCTAAACTGAATTAGTGAGTCTTTAGCCAGGATTTAAAGGCTGAGACCGAAGGGGCATCTCTTACAGAAGCAGGCAGACCATTCCATAGTTTAGGGGCTCTGTAACTAAAAGCTCGACCTCCCACTGTTATTTTATTAATCCTTGGAATCATAAGCAGACCGGCATCTTGCGATCTTAATGTGCGCTCAGGTTTGTAAGTCATGATAAGTTCAGACAAGTAAGCCGGACCTTGGCCATTTAATGCTTTATATGTTAAAAGGAGGATTTTGAAATCTGCCCTAAACTTAACTGGGAGCCAGTGCAAGGATTTAAGAACTGGAGTTATGTGTTCGTATTTTCTTGTTCTTGTAATAATTCTTGCAGCCGCATTTTGGATTAACTGGAGGCTGTATAGAGAACAGTTTGAATAGCCAGTGAACGCCGCATTGCAGTAGTCAATCCTACTAGAGGTAAATGCATGAATTAATTTCTCAGAATCCTGTTTATTTAGAAAGCGCCTTAATTTACTAACATTTTTAAGATGGATGAAACATGTTTGGGACAACTTTGTAATATGCGCTTTAAATGACATGCTAGAGTCAAAGATAACTCCTAGATTGCGGGTGGATTCAGAAAAATTAATTGGGATTCCAACTGAGTTAAATGATGACAGAATATTGTTGTGATCAGCGTCATTCCCTCCAACAATTAACATCTCTGTTTTATCTGTATTTAAAGACAAGTAGTTCTCATTCATCTACTCCTTTAATTCACTAACAAAACTAATTAAAGACAACATCTGAGAAACTTCATTTGATTTAAATGAAAGGTATAACTGGGTGTCATCTGCATACGAGTGAAAATTAACATTATGTTTCCTAATGAGAGATCCCAGTGGAAGCATGTAAAGTGAAAACAGTAAAGGTCCCAGTACTGAGCCCTGCGGGACACGATATCTCACTTCTGTGTATAATGATGGAGTACTGTCAGCACATTTCTGTACATATTGGAATCGATTTGATAAATAAGAACTAAACCAAGCGAGCACAGTGCCTGTAAGTCCAACATCATATTCTAGCCTGTGCAGTAAAATAGAATGGTCAATGGTGTCAAATGCTGCACTTAAGCCCAACAACATAATTACAGTGGAGTTTCCTTCATCAGAGGATATCAGAATGTCATTTACAACCCGTGTTAGTGCCGTTTCTGTACTATGACCAGTGCGAAAACCAGACTGGAATTTCTCAAATAAATTGTAATGCGTAATGTGTGACTGAAGCTGACTGGCGACTACTTTTGCTAGTATTTTAGAGAGAAAGGGTAAATTTGAAATAGGCCTATAATTATTTAGTATGTGTGGGTCTAGGTCTGACTTTTTAAGTAATGGTTTAATGACTGACACTTTTAGTGCATCAGGTACTGTGCCATGCAATAATGAATTATTGATAATGTTTAGAATAGGCGCTGCAAGAACATCCATTGCACTTTTTACTAGTTTTGTTGGCACTGGATCTAGGGAACAAGTAGTGGGTTTCATTGTAGAAATTAAAGTTAAGACTTCTTGCTCAGTTACAGGATTAAATTATTAAAGTGTTGAATGCAATGTGAGACAGGGTCTGCTAAGCTAGTATTTGGTTTGTACTATGATGCAGAGATCTGGGATCTTATATTTTTAATTTTCTCATTGAAGAAGTTCATAAAGTCTGTACTGCTAATATCTGTTGGTATTTTGCACTGTTGATCTGAATTCCCATTTGTTAATTTAGCCACTGTTCTAAACAGTACCTGAGGATTTTTATTATTGCTATCTATTAATGTAGTATAGTATTCTGAGCGAGCTTTAAAGAGGGTTTTTTTATATTTATTAACACTCTCTGTCGATGCAATTTGAAAGACATGTAGCTTTGTTGTTCTCCATCTGCGCTCCAGTTTTCGACACTCTAATTTAAGAGCTTGAGTGTTTTCATTAAACCAGGGAGAGTTTCTATGTGCTTTGATCACTTTTGTTCTAAGGGGAGCCACTGTGTCCAGAGCATCTCTCAAGGTCACATTATAATGTGATGTTAGCTGATCTAAATAGTTTTCCACGTTTACATTTGATGTTAACTGTTCTAAATGGTTTTCCACAATTACACTCAACTTACTCAAGGTATCTATAAATTTTGAAGCAGAATTACAATCTAGATGTCGCACTGTCTTTGTTTTAATCTGTAAGTGCGTTGGCAAGGGCAGGACTAAATCAAATATAATTAAGTAGTGATCGTAAATAACTTCATTTAATGGAGTAATATTTCAATTTTGAATTTCAACTTTGTAAGTTATAATTAAATCTAATGTGTGGTTATGATTATGAGTTGGACCTTTGACAATCTGACAAAATCCTACTGAATTTAACAAATAAGTAAAACATTTGCTAAAAGTGTCAGTTTCCACATCAATGTGTACATTAAAATCCCCCATCAGTAGTACGTGATCATAATTTATAGCCAAATCAGATAGAAGGTTGCTAAATTCAGTCATGAACAATGAATATGGCCCTGGTGGTCTGTAGACTAGCACTATAATTGTGTTGGAATCTGTTTTAATATTTAAAATGAATGCCTCAAAGGATGTAAAGTTGCCTAAATTTTTAGAAGTGATTTGCGTTTTGTTACAATGCATTATTCCAAGGCCTCCTCCTCGACCAGAATCTCTAGACTCATGAAGGAACGAGTATCCATCTGGTGACGCCTCAGCTAGGGGAACAGTGTCATATTTACTAAGCCAGGTTTCAGTGAGAAGACACAGATCAGATTTTGTACTTAATATAATATCATTTACCAAAACAGCTTTAGTGCCAAGAGAGCGAATGTTCAACAAACAGCATTTAAAACTGCATGGTTCTTTCTGAACTGGTGATATATTTTTTGTTTTAATTTGAAGTAAATTTCTATTACAGATGCCCCTGGTGGAGGGTCTGGTTTTATCCCTTGGTCTAATTATACAGCTTATTTTTTGGTTATCAATTAATTAAAGGTTTGTATCAAGACTAAATTTACTGGATGCCCCACGACAAGGGTTTTGGGTAACAGCTTCAGGAAAATAACAGGTGGGATAAACAACAGCCTATGATTTAAGATCACATGACTGTGGCCCGGATGGTGCTCTAATCAGTCAACCAGGCAGTTTTGCTGCCATATTTTGGGATACAGTAATCCCTCCTCGCGTTCTGGAACCCCCCGCGATAGATGAAAATCCGCGAAGTAGAAACCATATGTTTGTATGGTTATTTTTATATATATTTAAGCCCTTATAAACTCTCCCACACTGTTAACATTATTAGAGCCCTCTAGACATGAAATAACACCCTTTAGTCAAAAGTTTAAACTGTGCTCCATGACAAGACAGAGATGACGGTTCTTTCTCACAATTAAAAGAATGCAAACATATCCTCCTCTTCAAAGAATGCGTGTCAGGAGCAGAGAATGTCAGAGAGAGAGTGCGAGAGGAAAGCAAACAATCAAAAAATCAATACGTGCTTTTAAGTATGCCGAAGCACCTCGATAAAGCGGCTTTTTTTAGAGGAGCGTCCGTTTCTCCTAGGCCAACAGCCTTTGTGCAAACAGCCCCTCTGCTCACACCCTTTCCGTCAGGCAGAGAGAGTGAGAGAGACAGAGAAAAGCAAACAATCAAGCACCGCGCGGGAAGCATATCGTATATCATTGAGGAGTTTTATTTAATATGTAATACGTGCTCTGATTGGGTAGCTTCTCAGCCATCTGCCAATAGCGTCCCTTGTATGAAATCAACTGGGCAAACCAACTGAGGAAGCATGTAGCATAAATTAAAAGACCCATTGTCCGCAGAAATCCACGAACCAGCGAAAAATCCGTGATATATATTTAGATATGCTTACATTAAAAATCCGCGATGGAGTGAAGCCGCGAAAGTCGAAGCGCAATATAGCGAGGGATCACTGTAATACATAAGATCCCCTCCAGTTAGGATGAAGACCACCTCTTCTGAAAAATCGAGGGGCCTCATGCATAACGCCGTGCGTAGAATTCGCACTATAACATGACGTAAGCACAAAAGCCGAAATGTGCTTATGCACAGAAAAATCCAGATGCAGGAATCTGTGCGTACTCCAACTTCCATGTACTTCCGCTACATAAATCCCGGTCAGCGTAAAAAGTAACACTCGTGCACGCGGCTTATGTCTCGCCCCAACTCCTCCCAGAATTACGCCTTTTTGAATATACAAGTCAATATAAATCACCCTTAAGCTCAGCCTTCTGTGAAAAGACAATGGGAAAAGCACGGGGGAAAATTTAAGAATTTCAGCGAATACCAGGTGGAGGCAAAGGAAAAACATATTATTTGTTTGATTAAACCGTGGTATAATCAACAAAAGGAAGTTGATTGAGTGACATAGCATGTTGGAGAAACTTGAAAGCTCAGATATCAAAGTCGCCGTGAAAAGTCAAGTTGTAGCCCACTGTCTGAGTGTCATATGAAAGCTTATTAGGGTACAAAGAAAAAAAAGGCACACAGTGGGGAAAAAGCACGAAATGTCAACTTCAATCTCAAAATTTCCTCTTTAATCATGTAGTTTATTTTGTCATTAAAGTAGAACATCATAAACGTCATCTTATAATTGTTTTAATTAACCAGTTTCTCAAATCACATTGTAATTAAAGTAGAATGTTAAATGCTTTGTTTTTTATGTGATCTTCTATGTGCTCTATGTGTGTGAATCACTACTTGCTTCTTAAACCGGCTCTCTTCCTCCGACTGGAAACAGAATCCATTACATTCGTGATATTACAGCTCTTTGAATAACTAAAATACTGAGATGTATACGTGATATCATTTTCATGATGATAGGAGTTAAAGCACGTAATTAAACATGGGTTTCATGGCGCAGTGATTGTGCGCGACCTTCGATGAAATCATTTATTGCAGCAGTACTCATGGGCGGCTCTAGGCTTGTGGCGGCCCTGGGCAGAGAAAGAATCGGTGGTCCCTTCGCCCGCCAATGTCAATAGGGTATGTTATGCACGGTGGATGGCCACGTCCGTTGCGGACACTGCATAGCCGCCTCATGCTCATGACACAAGCGTTTAACTTTTGTTGAAATTTTCCGCTGCGTTTTTAGCTGTGTCGTTATTTTCTCTTTCTGTTTTATATTCAATATATATTGGCGTGGCCGCCCCTGCAGTCCTTGCTTTTCTTTCTCCATGTAACCAATTGCCACACAATCAGCTGTGTAATAGATGTTAAGCCATCTGTAAGCTTAGAGTGTCGATTCTTCAAAACATTTAAGGAACATTGAACTATCTTCGTAGTATATGTTTAATTATTCTATCCTTTATGCCAGTCTCAGTGAAGAATATAGATTATTTAAATGATATATGTAAATACACACTTTATAAAGTGGCTCAGGTTGTGCAATATTATAACTGTAGCGCAAGTTAGGTAAGTGAGGTAATTGTACTTATAAGTACAAACAGTTCTACAAGGAGCAATTGATTGAGTGCATTTATAGTTCTTGGGATGAAACTGTTTCTGAACCACGAGGTCTGTACAGGAAAGGCTTTAAAACGTTTTGCCGTGGCTGAGACAGTGTGTGCTTAATGCCGTATACCGATAATTCTCTTTCCGATCAGCTGCTGCTGTGATTCACACTCAAATACAGTTATATAAATACTCTGAGTGGTGCAGTGAGAGTAATATGGAAAAAGATGATCTGCTGTGGCAACTCCTAATGGGAGCAGCTGAAAGAAGAAGAAGGTGCAATGAGAGTAACAACGCTAAAGTAGTTATGGTATTTAGAATACTATGGCTATTCCCTGGACCATTATATTGTTGCAAGTTAATTACAATCAGATGCATTACACTAATAAACAATATGTGGTTAGTTTCAGTGTATTTATAAAGCTGTGTCAGGAAAATAAGGAGTAACCACACAGGAACAGTAGCATTGCTTTGACGCTGGGTGCCACCAGTCTGCAAAACCGAGCAGAGAACTTGCGTACGACAAGGTATGAGGTACCGTGGAAAAGTGCGTGGCTTTACGCCAAGTGTAGGTTTTATACATCGCAATTTGAACGTGGAAAAGTTCTTACACAACATTTCTGTGTGTACTCACCGTTTATAAATGAGGCCCCAGGCCTTTCCCAAAAATCAACCCAATTGTTCACAAACGCTATGCTTTTATTTGCAGACCAGGTTTCTAGTATAGTATTTAAGTTATTCACATCATTCAATTTCCTGTTCATTTTACTCTAAATTTTTTGTACACATAATACATATAAGTTAATGTTCCTGATTGTATATTACTGTATAGTATTAGCAATTGTATTGTATTATAAGAACCCGCCAATGATTAATTTTCTACAGTTTCACTGAAATGAAATTTCAATGAAAGTATTATATGGACCATTCTATGGACTGAAGTTTGGGTGGTTTGATTGTCATATTTGAATATTTTTTTTTACATTTAGCAGTGCAGCATAGTGAAAGTTAGATCTATTTTACCTATTGGTAACACATTAAAAAATCATAAATGCAAATTTTTAATCTTGTTAGGATTATTGTAATGTTTTAATTTCTTGTTTAAATCTTTGAATATTGAATTAACTTCAGTGGCGTAGCTAGGGGTGCGCAGAGGGGGCGGTCTACCCTGGGAGGCACAGTTTTGGGAGCAGCATTTTTGGCCAAAAGGCTCAGTACAATTCGTGTGTAAGTGGCATTGTTCGGAAAAATATCACTAATGAATGAAAAAAGTAAAATTCTCTGATTTTTATCCACAAATCCTTCAAAAATAATTTTCAGACTGCCCTTCTATGACAGCATCACACACATCAGTTGAAATGTTTGAGGCAATAACAATTCAGAATTTTGTTTCGTTATCAATATGAATGTGTTCTTGCTCTGTGGAGAAAACATCCCCACCTATCATTTATACACTACACTGGTTCTGGTTTTCGCAGTGTAATTATATTAAACTAATAATTAGAACACGGCTTATCAGTGCGTCTCTACTATATTCTTGTCTAGTTGATGCTTATACATAATTACATGTGAAAAATTATTACTGTTTATATATGAATAAATCTATGCAAAAGTTATCTTAATTTTTCTCTATACATCATTTTAATTTTCTGTTTAAATAGGTTAACATGGGCAGCACGGTGGCGCAGTGGTAGCGCTGCTGCCTCACAGTTGGGAGACCCAGGTTCGCTTCCCAGGTCCTCCCTGCGTGGAGTTTGCATGTTCTCCCCGTGTCTGCGTGGGTTTCCTCCCACAGTCCAAAGACATGCCGGTTAGGTGGATTGGCGATTCTAAATTGGCCCTAGTGTGTGCATGGTGTGTGGATGTGTTTATGTGTGTCCTGCGGTGGGTTGGCACCCTGCCCAGGATTGGTTCCTGCCTTGTGCCCTGGGATTGGCTCCAGCAGACCCCCCGTGACCCTGTGTTCGGATTCAGCGGGTTGGAAAATGGATGGATGGATGGATAGGTTAACATATTCACATATGTTGGAAAGCGGCAAATTGAAGCACTGCCCCACCCTGAGTGGCACGAACTCTAGCTACGCCACTGATTGACTTCAGTTGATACCATTAGGGCAGAGTGCTGAGGATTATTGTTAGCAAAAGGTCTCAGATATAAACAGAATGCCAGGAATCATGGTCAAAAAGGAAAAGCAAGGATTAAAATACCAGGAAGAAAAGTTAAACTGAACAACCAGAACCAAAGGAAAAAGCAAAATTTTTTTTCTGTGATTATTCTCTAGTTGTCTACAGGGCACAGATAGCAATTCACATCTAGCTTGGTGAGTTGAGGGATTTCTGACATGGAGCCGGCAAAGCAAGCACATCCCTGACACCTCACATGGTGTGCAAAACACATGCTGAGGTGTACAAGCTGCTACAGTTTGTGCTTCTCAAACATCCTTGTGATGGAAACCCAGTAGCTGCTGTTATTCTTCCTAATCATTTTATCTACATTTTCTTACTTGAATAGATATTTTTCTCATATTCTTACTTTTATTATATCAGTCAAGAAATATCAACATGCTTTATTTAGTTTGTTAAAATCTGGGTCTCATTTATTTTAAATTTTCTTGTTTATTTAAGTCATGTTCTGTGTGCTAATCATTACACAAGTGGATATTATACTGAAGTAGTCGCATATTAGTCATTGTCAATTAAACTATTTTGTATTTTTTTTGATTATCACTTTTTTGGTATCATTTTTGAAGAAAACGCCTTAGAAAGTGACATTACATTACATTCTCAAACCAGCTTAGTCCAATTCAAGGTCACCAGAGGTACAATGGCAGCACTGTGCACAAGGCAGAAAACAGCGCTGGACATGGTGTCAGTCCATCACAGGGCCACTCACACACACAGGGGACAATTTGAAATCATCATCTATCCTAACCTGCCCATACATGGGTATACATGGGAAGGATGTGCAGAATATACACAGGCAAAAGAAAAAAAAGATAAAAGGGAAGAGTTTTTTAATGTTTAAAATGATTTTCTCTGATAAATAAATTGCACAGTGCATCATTTTCCTTACTGTAGGATAATAACAGAAAAGGATAACTAATTATAGAAAGGGTTAAATGAAAATGAAAAGCAGCAACGAGTCACTGAGTACGAAATTGGCTAGATTGAAAACTTGCAGCCAGAGTACTCCCCCAGGACAGATCTTGAGAACCACTGATGCAGAAAGTGCTAAAACTCTGTATTGTTAGTAAGGGGATTCAGGCTATGAAATGTAAATGTATATTCAGTTCATTAACTGTTATAATACTTAAAAGTACCTGTATTCATGCTTATGTAGGAACTGTTAGCAATGTGCTTTTTTGTATGTAATGTTAGTCTATATTTGGTAATACTGTATATCTTGAAAGTACACCACAAAATTACCTTCCACAGTGTAGTGTAGCTGCAGTATTTCTTTAAGTCATGGCAATAACTTTTGTACCTCTTTCTACAAACGTAACACCCTAAATATGTATCTATGCATCCATTATGAGCATAACTTTTCTGTGGCAGAAATTCTGGAGGTTGTGTGTCATATCAGGCTTCAGACAAGAATCAACCCTGGATGGGACTGGATGGAACTGAAACAAACAACCAAGAGTCATGGGTTCATTTCCTATGTCCAGGCACTTCCTGTGTCGACATTCTGTGTTCTGTCCATTTCTGCATTGGATTTTCTCCCACATCCAAAAAATTGCTTGTTAGATTAAATGGCAACTCTACATTCATCCTTACTTAAGGGGCAGTCTGTGTGTGTGATTATGCAATGGAACCAACTAGCATTTTGTCGTGGGTTAGCTGCTGGTTTGTATGGTAAGTGAAACAAACGTTTTGAGGTAATTTATTTATACTAAATGAATCACATTACCAGAGAGTGGCAACATGTTGTATATTGATTAGCACATGAAAGTAAGAATTTCACTGTACTCTGTACACATAACAATAACAACATTTATTTATATAGCACATTTTCATACAAATGATGTGGCTCAAAGTACTTTACAGGATGAAAAAAGAGAAAAAAGACAAAATATAAAAATAAAATTAGGCAATACTAATTAACATAGAATAAAAGTAAGGTCCGATGGCCAGGGAGAACAGAAAAAAAAAACAAAAAAACTCAAGACGGCTGGAGAAAAAAAAAAAACAAAATCTGCAGGGGTTCTGAGGCCACGAGACCACCAAGCCCCCACTCGGCATCCTACCTAACATAAATGATCTCAATCAGTCCTCATGGTTTTCAGGCTTCAAATGGAAGAACTTGATGATGATAGTCATGTGGACCTCTGGCCTTCAATCCATCAATGTAGGGACAGCATGGTGCTTTGATCAGGTGGTGGTGCAGATCGCCACCACATAAAACCGGAAAAAGTACAGCAGAGAAAGCAGGGGTTAGTACTGATTTCGAAGTCACCATGACTGATAATGATAATTAAATGCATATACAGAATATCAGCATTAAACTAAAATGAAGCTATGAGAAAGCCATGTTAAAATAATGAGTTTTTAGCAGTTTTTTAAAATGCTCCACCATATTGTACATGACAATAATGACCCAATAAACCTGTAAATCCAGTTGTGCCAGGAAATCTGTAATGGAAAAAGCAGTTTCCTAAAATAAATAAATGAATAAAAATTATCTTGTTCATATATGTAGACACTAGTGGATCAAATCTAGCCACTAGGTGGAAAAAACAACCCAACTTGGTGCCAGTCCCAAGCCCAGATAAATAGAAAGGGTTAGTGTCAGGAAATCTTAATGATAAATTTAATCCAATCGTGGGCAGCACACAAATGCCTCACCTGACCCCGTGGGAAGTGAGCGAGGGCTACTGGGTCAAGTATAGGCCTGGCTAAAGAAATTCATCAAGAAGAAGCAGAAGACAATGACAGGGGAGGAGAGAAAAGTGGAAATTAAATGTAAGAATGGGGATGCTTAATGTTGGTATAATGGCTGGAAAAGGAAGAGAGTTGGCAGATTTGATGGGAAGGAGGAAAGTGAGAGTGTTGTGTGTACAGGAAAGTAGATGGAAGGCAAATAGGGCAAGAGAATTAGGAGGATGCTTTGTACAGTGTAGCAAATAAGCAAGGGAGAAATGATGAAGGCATAGTACTACCTAAAGAACTGAAAGAAAACCTTTTCAGTGTGAACAGGAGTGATAGGGTGATGAGTGTCAGGCTGGACCTTGGTGAAACTGTAGTTAATCTCATTTGTGCATATGCTCTTCAAGTGGCCTCTGAAGAAGAGGAGAAGGACGTTTTCTGGGTACAAGTGGATAAAGAGTTTAGGGCGATACAAGAGGAAGAAAAGATTATTGTTGGTGATGATCAAATCGGGTATGTGGGAAAGAGTAGAGAGATAATAGAGAGGGTACATGGAGGGTTGGGAGTAGGTAAGAGAAATGGGTAAGTGGAGAGGATAATCAATTTTGCTGTGGGAGCAGATTAAAAGAAAGTAAACCAGCTTGTCTGTGACTTTCAGTAGTGGATGAAGGGAAAGTCAAATAGACTGTAATGTGCAGAAGATCTCATTTGAAAGATTTAAAGAATTTTAAGGTCATAAATGGGGAAGTGTGACAGTGCAGCATAAAATTGTGGTAATCAATTGGAAGAATCAGCAAGTGAATAAAGCCAAAGCAAGCAGTACAGAGGATAAGGTGGTAGAGGTTAAAAGAGGAAAGGATTAAGAACAGGTTTAGGGAGAAAGTTGTAAGTTGAAAGTGAAGAGTAGTCATTTGAGAGTGTGGAGGAATGGTTGGTGGGAATAAATAGAAAAGGTATATTAAGAATAGGTGAAGAGGTGTTGGGTAGGATGACAGGAACAAGCCCACCCTGGAACAAAGAGACATGGTAGTGAATCTGAGATATACAGGATGAGATAAAGACTATGAAGGAGACATGATATGAATCAGGGAGGAATGAAGATCGAGAAATGTATAGGCAGACAAACAAGGAGACAAAGAGGGCTGTGGCAAGAGCCAAGTTTTGGAGGAGGTGCATGAAAAACTGGAGACAACAGAGGGAGAGAGAATGATTATTAGAATAGCAAAAACTTGGAACAAGGCTGAAAATGATTTTAGTCAAATAAAGCATGTGAAAATTGAGCCATGTGTGATCTAGAGTGAGTATGACAGGATCAAGAATATATGGAAAAGGTACTTTGGAAAGCTGTTGAATAAAGAAAATCCAAGGGTAGTGTTTGGGGGTGGAGGCCCAAGAGAAGGACAGGTACCAAGAATAAGGAAGGAGGAAGTAAGGAGGCAATGAAAAGAATAAAAAATGGAAAGGCAACAGGACTGGATGAAATTCCATCAGAAGTGCATGAAAAAGAAAGGAGTACCAGTGAAGTATATGAGGATTGTCCAGGATATGTATGAGAGAATGAGGTCTCTGGTTAAAAGCAGTTGTTGGGGTAATACACAAGATCCCAGGTAAAGCAGGCCTGCCTCAGGGAGCTTCTTTAAGTCCTTACCTGTTTGAACTGGTTATGAATGTGTTTTGCTGATGGTAATGTGTTGTGTAGCAGCAGAAAAGAGGAAGTAAAAAGGAAGTTGGAAGAATAGAGAAAAGCTATGAAAGACAAAGGATTGAATATGAGTAGGAGGACGACAGAATATATGAGGTTTAAAAATGATCAGGATTCAGAATTTAGCTTGCAGGGAGAGCTATTGAGAAGAGTAGATAAATTTAAATATCTATGATCTGTGGTAGCCCGAGATGAAAAACTAGATGCAGAGATTACCCACAGAGTGCGGTGTGGATTCAATAATTGGAAGAAGGTATCAAGAGTATTCTGTGATCAAAGAATTAAGGTGAAGGGTAAATGTTAGGTTTTTAAGACAGTTGTAAGAGAAGCAATGATGAATGAAGTTGAGACATGAGCAGTTAAGGGAGCACTGGAGAAGAAGTTAGATGTCACAGAAATGAGAATGTTGAGATGGATGTGTGGAACTACAAAAAAGGACTTAGTAAAAAATGAGGGAATCAGAAGTACAACAAAATGGAAGATATAGCCAAGAAAGTACAGGAAAGTAGGTTGAAGTGGTATGGACATGTGATGATGAGAGACAATGAATATGTGGGCAAAAAAGTGATGTGAAAGGAAATTCAGGAGAAGAGAAAGTGAGGGAGGCCAAAGCAGATGTGGATGGATAAATTAAAATAAAATCTGAAGAAATAGGGGTCGACTGGTGACGAGGTGCAGGACTGAGCTGTGTGGAGAAGGTTAATCAAGCACTGCGACCCCACATACACTGTGTGCACAATTATTAGGCAAGTGAGTATTTTGACCATATCATCATTTTTATGTGTATATTCCAACTCCAAGCTGTATTAACTTGAATGCTTATTGGATTTAAGCACGTCAGGTGATGTGTATTTGTGTAATGAGGGAGGGTGTGGCCTAAGGAGATCAACACCCTATATCAAGGTGTGCAGAATTATTAGGCAGCTAGTTTTCCTCTGGCAAAATGGGCCAAAAAAGAGATTTAACTGACTCTGAAAAGTCAAAAATTGTAAAAAGTCTTTCAGAGGGATGCAGCACTTTTGGAATTGCTAAGATATTGGTGTGTGATCACAGAACCATCAAACATTTTGTTGCAAATAGTCAACAGGGTCGCAAGAAACGTGTTGAGAACAAAAGACACAAATTAGCTGCCAAAGATTTGAGAAGAATCAAACGTGAAGCTACCAGGAACCCATTATCCTCCAGTACTTTCATATTCCAGAGCTGCAACCTACCTGGAGTGCCCAGAAGTACAAGGTGTTCAGTGCTCAAAGACATGGCCAAGGTAAGGAGGGCTGAAACCCAACCACCACTGAACAAGAAACATAAGTTGAAACGTCAAAACTGGGCCAAGAAATATCTGAAGACAGATTTTTTTCAAAGGTTTTATGGACCGATGAGATGAGAGTGACTCTTGATGGACCAGATGGATGGACCTGTGGATCAGTAATGGGCACAGAGCTCCACTCCAACGTGGAGGTGGGGTACTGGTATGAGCTGGTATTTTTAAAGATGAGCTAGTTGGACCTTTTTGCATTGAAGATGAACTCAAAATCAACTCCCAAACCTACTGCCAGTTTTTCGAAGACACTTTCTTCAAACAGTGATACAGGAAAAAGACCATGATTTTTATGCAGGCCAATGCTCCATCACTTGCATCGAAGTTCTCCACTGCGTGGCCAGCCAGTAAAGGCCTTAAAGATGAAGGAATAATGACATGGCCCCCCTTCCTCATCTGACCTAAACCCTATCGAGAACTTGTGGGCACTTCTTAAACGTTAGATTTACGGGGGAGAAAAACAATACACCTCTCTGAAGAGTGTCTGGGAGGCTGTAGTCACTGCTCCACAAAAAGCTGATCGTCAACAGATCAAGAAACTGACAGACTCCATGAATGGAAAGGCTTATGACTGTTATTGGAAAGAAGGGTGGCTATATTGGTCATTGATTGACTGATTTATTTTTTTTTTAAATGTCAGAGATGTTTATTTGTAAATTTTGAGGTGTTTGTTTATTATTCTCACTATAACAGATGAAAATAAACAAGTGAGATGGGAAAATTTTCATTTTTCCTTTAGTTGCATAATAAATCTGCACACTAATAGTTGCCTAATAATTGTGCGCACATATGTATTCCCCTGATGATGTTCACACTCACATTTCCGTTGTGAAACATTCAGGTTTCAGGTTTATTAACATTTTGGATTGACTGATAGCACTGTGTTTGTTCCATATTAAAATTAATCCTCAAAAATACAACTTGCCTAATAATTGTGCACACAGTGTAGAAGTGGGAAAAGATGAAGAGGAAGAAGAAGAAGTTTAAAGATAAAGTTATTGTGTATCATATATTAATGTGTAGTACATTATTATTTGATGTTTATTACAGTAGGAAAATTAACTCAAAATCACTGTACTACTCAGCACTTTGTGGTACATTTTCTTTTTTGTTTCCAGGAAGGAACTTTGAATTAGAGTTTTTTCGAATCGCACATCATACACAGCTTTTACGTGGATATATTTTTTCCAGAACATCACAAATATTATTTAATAAGAAAGAAGTGGAAATGTATGTTCTTCAATTTCATTGGTAAAATGCAGTTTTAATAACAAATGGCCATCGTTTCTTGTTTGTACAACATGCACTGATGTAACAATGATTTAAAATATGTCTTAAAGAAATTTTAATATGTATTAAATACTTTCCTGTTTCCACATTTTATTGAGTGGGGAAGTAAATTATTAATAAGATAATGCATATTTGATTTTTATTTCTGGGTTTCTGTAGCATCAGGACATTAATTATATGCATTCACATATTAATATGCAATCAGGGATACAAATGAACATAGCAGACTTTTAAAATTAAACCATAACAAGACCAGCTGCAATCTCTCCTTAGTGTACAATAGGAGTAAACCTTGGGTCAGTCTCCTACTAGGACCAGAACAAAATTAACCCACTGTAGTACAGCTGACTGTGAGTATGATTGTGCATGAGATCCATTCTTTATACCCACACCTAGTGCACTAAGGTCATGAACCTCCTTGGCATTATCTCCGTGCATAGAATTCAGAATTCTATGTAATGACAGTTAAACCTGAGTCAGACTTGGGGTGACGGTAATGATTTGCATTTACAGTGTTAAGCTCAATTAACTCCCAAGACTGCTGCTGCCATCTACTGGATACAGTAATTTATGCTACAAAAAATCATAAATATTTTTACGTTTGGCCACTCTAACTCATCAATATTCATGAGTGGGGTTGAAGCCTTCAACCAGAACACAATGGCATGTAAATGAGAAGCTGTAAAAGTCAGTTTTAGAACAAACTGAAGCTGAATCATTAGCTGAACCTAGTGACAGTGATAGCAATGTGAATTGGTCATGGGACATTAACATGGATTGTGAAACTGATACATACGGGACTGTACTCTGTGATTATGTCTGGTGAATTCTCTTATCTGAAGGTTCTCAGTACAGTAGATGAGTGGACTAGGGCTTGGAATTGTTCCCCACAAACAAAGAATTCACAGTAAGTGCAGGTAATAAGTGTGCACTAATTAATTCTCTGTCCTTTGTACATCGCTAGTCGCTACTACCAATTGGGTGTATTAGTGAGGTCCTCAGATCAACCCCACTGCAGTCATTCACAGCCTGTGGTAGAGTGTCCAGAAGAGGACTGAACTTGATTACATAGGAAACAAAAGTCGTAACAAGACTTCCTTAGGTGAACCCGAGGAAAGATCATTACTGAATCTCGAGGGGCAAGAGCAGAGGGATAGCACTCTGTTGGACTCCAATTTTTCCCACCAGTCCTTCCCCTCCCAACAGAGCCTAACCCAATTTTTCTCGAAGATCAATACATCTGTATCAGGGTTTTCCATATCTGCAATCGGGTACAACAGGATGCCATCAAATCATTGAGAAAATTCAGTATGTGAAGTGTTTCATGAGATGTGTTTTTATTTTTCTGTCTTTTATATCTGCTTCTTTGGAGTCTGTTGAGAAAGCAAAAAATATGGAAATAGGGGTAATCTGAGCCCACTCTGTTTCTTAGTTGTTTCACCTCCCAGAACTTTTTGACTTCTGCTTTGGGCTTTCTATCAAGCCATGCTTAAAGGACGTTTAGCAATTCAGTTACATTCCATTTACTTTTTGTGAAGAACAAGAAGTTTAAACTGAGTATTTCTCAATATGTTGTAAAAAGGCGCTATATAAGCGCCTGACCCAACACAGATTCACACCGGAGGCACGTATAAAATAAAAAGACTTTTATTTTTCTTCACCTGTGGGGCACGTCTTCCCCGTAATCTCCACAGGCACAACACAGTCCCAAGTGTGAAAAAGCATCACCAAAACACACCACACACTTTCTCTTTCTCTTTCACCACCACTCCTCCACCCTTTGTCTTCCTCCTCCTCCTGACTCTGGCTCCTTTTATTGGGCTCCTGGAAGTGTTCCAGGTGCTTGACTGCTGACATCCGGCTGCACTTCCAGGTGTGGCGAAACCAGTGCCAAGAAGGATCCAGGAGCACCTGCGGCGGCGCCTGCGAAACCCTACAGGGCTGCACAACACTCCAACCCCCATGAAGCCCTGGGGGAGTCCAAGGCACTGCTGCAACCCAGGGAGGCTGCCATCTAGCGTCAAAGGGGAGGTATTGGGTTTCCCATGCCTGCTCCCCCGGAACATATGTGGCAGGGGCATCCCGGTCGGGTATGGGCCACGACCGACTGCCACAATGTCAATATATGGTACCATATTTTCAGAAAAAACTGTTTTTTTTCTTTTTACAGATTTCTCTTTTAAATCTTATGTGCAGTCTTGGAGACCATTTATTTCTTATTTTTCACATTATAACAGCTGTGGGAAGGGGGAGTTTCAGTGGTGTTTTTCTCCGTTGACAGCCATGAATTACTAGTCATAACTGGGAATTACGACTTTTTTTAAATGGGTTGAGCGTAGGTTATAAAGGCTAAACATACACCATAATAATAAACAGTGCTGTTTTTTCAAGATTGATTCAATCACCTTTTAAAGCACAATTGCTGCTATAATATCCAAGTACCTGAAGAAATAATCTTTTAGCAGTAAAGATCTGCTTCATGTGGTTCAGACATATTAATGTCACATTGTATGCAGACCTTGTTATCCTTGTTTTTCATCGTAAACAATTGCAACTTATAGCACTTATTTTAGATCGTACATTTCCTAGAGTGAAGGGGGTGGTATTGGGGTTCCTAGATATTTATAGCATGAATGAATAACAGAAAAATCTATCCGCAGAATCTGTGTGATGCAAACCTGAGAAAACTGACAATGTGTTTGGGGTAAATAGGAGGTCCCTCCATACTTATAGTGCTCATACAATAGGGATTGGATGATTTTATTTAGGAGGGTCTTCATAGATAAGCAGAGGTTTTAGCCCCGGTGTTCCCAGCTACTCACACAACTTGACTGTCAGTCCTTCTGTTGTTTTAGACTTTAAATAAGATGGGAAATCCTAGAAGTAAACAGCTGCGGTACTTCAAAATATGCATTGAAATTAATATTGTTTTTAATATTATTTATTAATATCATATTATCTATTGATACTTTGTAGGATTGTATATGTTTTAAATTATTTGAATGTTGTACTAATGGTAATATTTTTTTATAATGCATTTTACTAAACAAACATGAGCAGAAAATAGAGGCTCACAAAATTGAGCTGTTGGACACTTTAGTGGATGTCAGCATTCTCCCACACTTGATAGTAACAATTATTTGTTGTTGGGTTCAACAGGCAGCAAAGTTACTGGCTGTGAAGCCATGCCCAAAAGTGCTGTGGGGTCGAACACAAGGTAAGGGGCAAGTCAGGTTTGCAAGCTGCACCCATGTTAAGACAGTGGAGCTGTTGGGAAGGAGTTAGGAGCAAGCTGACTCAGTTGAGGAAGGGGATGAATGCTGCAATCTCTTCAAGGGGGTTGGCTAATTAGTTAATTAGTTAACATTATTGATTGCTGTTTAACTTGTAAAGAATAAATAGTGCCCCCCCCCCCCCCAGAATGTTGACCAAAAGGAAATGTGTTGTCTGATCATTTTGAGGGGCTGGGCAATGATGGTGAATAGTGTCACCACAGCTTAGTAATTGGTGAAGGGATGGGTCTTACTGAGAAAGGTTAAGGTGTGGGCCTGTCCAGCATTATCTCCCACCTTCTTGTCATTGTCATGATCTTGAAGGGGAGGGAGTGGCAGTAAATTAGAACATCAGGATTGGCTAATTGAAAAGGTAAGGGGGAAGAGACCATAGGCTAAATTAGAGGATTTGATCAGGCTGTCAGTAATAGTCAGTCATTTTCTACTTTGCTTCATTTCGTTCCTCTGCACCCATCTTATTCTCTATAGTTCAGGGGAAAAGAATCCTTCCAGAGTTACTTTGAGAGAAGAATTGTCAGAATTTTTTTCTTCAGATGACAGGCAGATGCATCTTTGCAACCCAAAGATCATTAGTTTATGATATGCCCAGGCAAAATGCAGGAAAGATTATTGGTTGTGCGAATGGATTCAAAGAATGGACTTGATTGGCCAAGGTTTGGGATACTGTCAGTTTTGCAAGTAGCACGGAACTCACAGTTGTTAGGACAGCTGAGCTGTCGTGTAGCAGCTGAGGATGAGCCAATTCAGCTGAAAGCAGTGGATGGCAGTACTATCTCACATTTACATTCACGGTTATGGTTGGTTCAGCTAGGAGGTACGATACTGAATGGACAGCTAGATTCAAGGCACTGCTAGGTTGAATATATGGTAAGGGATGAGAAACATTTGCAATTAGTCAAGTCAATTTTATTTATAAAGCACATTTAAAAAAAACAGAAGTTGAACAAATAAATACACCAAAAACTGATTAAAATAGTATAAATAATAGGATAAAAAAAGTTTAAAAAGCTAAGGCAAAAAGAAAGGCTTTTAGATGAGATTTACACATAACCAGAGTTGGTGATGTCCTAATATAAAAAGGTAGACTATTCCAAAGCTTAGGGGAAGTTACTGCAAAAACACGGCCCCCTCTAAGTTTAAGTCTGGCTCTCGGCACAACCAACAAATTCTGGTCAGAAGACCTCAGTGGCCATGAAGGAGAATAAGGGTCTAACAGATTTATAAGGTAAACAGGGGCTAAACAATTCAGTACAAACAGTACAATTTTAAACTCAGTCCTGTAGTGAACAGGAAGCCAGTGAAGAGAAGCTAAAGTTGGTGTGACGTGATTCCATTATCATGTTCCTGTTAGAAGCCTTCTGGACTGGCAGAGGATTGATACAAGACTGATTCACTCTAGTGTATAATGAGTTGCAGTACTCAAGCCGGGAAGAGAGAAACGCTTGAATAAGTTTGTCAAAGTCATCAAAATCAAAATTATCACAGTACTCATCCATGACGGGACAGCCGAGCTATCAGGAAGCAAATGAACATTGACCACCTCAGCTGAAGGGAATGGATTGCAGCATTCTCCCATACTTGAAAGTAACAAGTGTTAGTTGTTGGGTTCAACCGCTGAGGAATTTTTATGTAGTACAGTCCCCAGAGTTTACAGAGAATGACTTGATTTAAAAGAAAATCAAGCGAGAGGCTGTTCCATGAATGAAAACATCTTGTTAAAGAAAGAAATCAGGAGAATGGCAAGACTACACATAATGAAATAACAGATCTTTACAACAGTGCTGCACAGAAGGTTGGACTTTGAAGTGGATGTGCTATTGAAGACCCCTAAGAACAAGAAAATAAGCATTCAGTGGGAGTATGAGCACCAAAACTGAATGATTGAAGAGCCTGATCAAACTCATTTTTGTTGTGAAATGTAAATGGAAGAGTGAGATTTGACTTAAAGAGTATGAATTCACGGATCCATTCTGCCAGGTGTCAATGGTACAGGCTACCGTTCCTAATGTAATGGTGCATATTAGGCTCATTTGAATACCACAGAATACCTCAGGTGTTGTACTTAGCCAGATACATCCCTTAATAGTCACAGACTACGTTTTTTTCAAATTACCTGCATTATCTGGCAGACAGTATATAGGGCCAGTCTCAGGCAATGAAGTAGATCACTTGTCACTGGCAGAGTGAGAGGAAGAAGTACATCTATTCTCCCTGGTCTCTATCAGGGAATGGCATCTGTTATTGGAGAAGTCTTATTATGGAACCTTATGCCGGAGCAGTCCCGATGTTTTTCAGTCTCATCTTGGCATCACAGATGACTTTATGTTAATGAAATAAAAGTGCTTACAGTTAACAAAAGCAGCTTATTGCAGTTATTGCAATATGTAATATTACATTAGGAATACTGGCGCTGGTGCACATTTTATCTATTTGTTGTTTTGGTACACCCACTTAATACAAAAACTGAATGTAGTGCCTCGTCAGTCAGTATTTGGCTTCCTGCACAGTAGGTATAACAGAGATGAAGATTGGCTGACATATTCCTGACCTATCAGCCATTCCCCTCTTGAAGGTTTCTGTTGCCAGAAAGCCAACCATCGTGAAAAAAAAAATTTGAACAGGTATAGTCCAATTTCAGGCAGTCTGCCATTTTAATGCCAGGGCCAACTCAGCACATAGTTCTAAGAGAATGGCTCTTGGCAGCCTAACTTAATTCATAAGTGTCATATCTCAGCCAGGGATCAAATGCTTGTTTTTTGTCTTTGTTGTACATTTTTGTTTTATTTGTATGGGTTACTATTTCTTTTGTTTATGGTTTGCACTGCATATATTTTATGTATCGGCATCTAAGCCTGTGCTATGTTACAGAAATTTTGTGGCTGGTCCCCAAGAGACGGGTCCACAATCACCGCCAGGAACTTCCCTCTGCCCTAAAAATCTGGAGGTCCTTCCATAATTCCTGGCAGTTCATTGTGAATATGCTTGGGAGTCAGTGAGTTTGCTTGCATTTATTGTTCTTCCGTGTTTATTGAATTTCCAGATTTTCGACTTTCTGCTCTGTGTGTTGACTTCGCTATTGTAATCTGTATTGGTAATTGTTTGATTTGGGTTGTTTTCATTTTACAGGCAATTCCATTTTGCCTTTGTGCTCCATAAGGGCAGTATGGTGGCGCAGTGGTAGTGCTGCTGCCTGACAGTTAGGAGACCCGGGTTCGCTTCCTGGGTCCTCCCTGCGTGGAGTTTGTATGTTCTCCCCGTGTCTGCGTGAGTTTCCTCCGGGTACTCCGGTTTCCTCCCACAGTCCAAAGACATGCAGGTTAGGTGCATTGGTGATTCTAAAATTGTCCCTAGTGTGTGTGTGTGCTGGCACCCTGCCCAGGGTTTGTTTCCTGCCTTGCACCCTGTGTTGGCTGGGATTGGCTCCAGCAGACCCCCATGACCCTGTAGTTAGGATAGAGCAGGTTGGATAATGGATGGATGTGCTTCATTGTGTTTGGAAGACATTTTTCATGAAGAATAAATCTTTTTTTTTATAAAGATTCTTTGAGGGCCTTTTGTATATAGTCAGGGTTTTTGATGGTATTTCCCTCTCTACTGGGCATTTTGGAGGTGCTTTTGAGGCTTACAGTACATACTTTAGAATTCCTAGTTTACAACAATAAAGCCAGTAATCATCATGAACAAAAAAATCATGCCAGCCCCTAAAAGCTTGTTCCCTTAATATCTGACCATTTGCATAATATTCAAGTAGCGCAAAACAAGCCATGTTGTGTCTAACCGTAATTCGATGAATAAGCTGTAGGGTGTAACATTTATAGCTTTCTTTACAAAGGGAACGAATCACACCAGTGTTTTTACTTAATGTAGTTATTGACAGCAAGTGATTGCTTTGTTTCTAATCCTGAGAAGTGACAACATGTAGCCAATTACCTAACAAAAAAACAAAGTTCTTCAGTGCATTTAAATACACAGAATTGGCCCTCTTTAAAGGCAACTATAGCACAGTCTGTACATCATATTCATCACTTTTGAGGTTTAACGTTTGTCACGTCAACAAACATTATAATAACAACTTGGTGATATGAATTATTATTTGCATGAGTTATCATTTAGCTGGATTAGCTGCATTTTCCTACCTGATCAATGGTGTTGTCATTTCCCACTTTCTCTGGAACGTTGTGTATGGATGGCTTAGAGATTCTGTAAATATGTGTTCTCTCGTCAAGTTGTCTTTTATAAATTGTAATACTTGCATGGAAAATTGCATACCCACATTTCATGTCTCTATTAGTGTGTATGCAGCTTTATAAATCGAAACTCGGGTTTTTACCTATGCTGGTTGAATTTAAATTCACTAGTTAGCCAGACTTGTAAGATTTAGAATAGGGGGGAGTGGCACAGAGTGCTTAAGCCACACTGATAGTAAAATTGACAGAATTTGTACCCAGTTTCTTAGAACAGCAGAACGAAGCATTGTTGATAACAACAGTCATAACATTAACAAACCCTCCTAATTTAATTCAGCTCAGGGAGAGCCAGATATTGTAAATCCATAAAGCATGGTCAGTAAATTGAAACATTATGGGATTTTGTTATTTTATTTTTATTAATATTCATCATTATTTTGTGTACGTGGGTACATCGCCAGTTTTGACTGTTTTAATATTGGCATTGATGCTAATCACGTTTTATTTAAGATGGTAACAGCAGATATTGTCTAATTTTTTTGGTAAAAATAGAAACAATTTTTGGAATACTGTTAATTTAGTTTTATTAGAGAAATGATTTTTAGTTTTTGGTTGGGATCTTTGACGCCATATAGTATTGTGACCTTGACATTTGTTTTTACCGCACTTTAAATCTACTTTTAGTAAGTGACCTCAGCCTTTCCTTTTGACTATTCTTTAAGTCCTTAAAGGCTCCTTATCTACAACTCCTCGTAATGTTTTATTTGTCGTTCTTATTGGACTAGCCACTTTTTCACCTTTGGCTACAATACCAGAGCCAGAGTACCTGCTTAAATTACATACTGTAACAATTGTTATGTTTTGATTTTAATTATTTGTCTACATTGTTATCATTTCACCTGTGACATCAAAATTGCAGATATTTTGTATTTGATTTTCAGTAGGCACTGCCATCTGGTGCATTCATTTTCCATTTTCCATAGTACTGCCATTTTATTCATCCTGGTCACTATGAGTTTAGGTGTTGTTAAGCACCTTGTCTATTTATTATAAAATGTGTTATGTCATAATAATGGCACAATTTGTAACATGTCAGAATTGTTTTGGAAGAACCGGACCTTTGTAAAAAAAAACATGTAATTTATGTATTTGCTAATTTATTTATTTGTAATTTCATTTATTAATTGACTACAAACTAAGCAAACTCCCTTGAACTCGATTATCTTTAGATTTGTGTTTTGACCTTTACTTTCCTTCTAAAGCATCCCTTAAATGTCACTCCATTTAATACAATTGGTCCTTCCTGAGATGTATGAAAAGATCTCGAAAGTCATGACAACACAATAACATGGCAAAAGAGAGGAACCAAACATGTCTTGTAATAGCAATATGTTTTATTTATCTTGAACCTTTCTGAAAAGACAAATAAAATATGAAAAATGAAAGATATCTAATTAAAGTACTAAAACATATACTGTAAGACTGAAGATAGCAAACAACTGTAAAACAAATACAACCAAATGCACCAAAGGATTAAACTCAATAAAAGTAATTTAAATTAGCCATTAACATCTCAAATAAATAAGTGATTTAAGGTTAAGTTTAAAAAAGGAATAAGATGGCAATGTTCTAATAAATAAAGTTAGTGTGTTCTGCAATTAGAGAAGAGAAAGACAGGAAAGATGTGACCACAAAAAGTGCAACAGTCAAACAAACGAAGTGTGGCTAAGACCATCAAAATATTTGAAAATAACAGCATTTTGGAAGTAATTTGTAAACCACTAGAAGTCAGTGCATATTTCACAGAATGATTGTAACATATGGCCAAGTTATATTACATGTGAGAATTCTGACTGTAGAGTTTTGCAAATAACCTTGGAAAGAAGCTGCTACCTGACCCGTTAGTGCAGTCCAGCCCAGGCACAGGTAAGTAGCATCATTTTTGGAAGAGAAAAAGATGCAGACCTTACTCATAGGATTATCATGTAAACAGTGCACATTTATAATAAAACCAGTGAAAATCTGGAAAAGCAAATAAAAGATGGGATGTTATCAAATAAATGCTGTTAAAAATTTGGGTGCAGATACTAGTAAACCTACATCTATGTAAATATTATGAATCTGAGATTTAGTTGAAGATGTATTTTTGGTGACGCATATCATATAGAGGGAATACATTACCTGTGCCAGGTGTCAAGCACTAATGTGAAATTAAGAGGCAAATATAAAATCCAATTTAATATTAAATGAAGGGCTCTGCCAGTGGAATTTTCTTCAAAGGATTTTCATTTCAATTATGGAAGCTGCATACATATTATTTTGAGAAAGAATTTGTAGACTTTTAAACTATTTTTGTCAAAATCCCATTTTTCCCTACTGCTTTCCTATTTAGTTTTGAAGAATTCTTTTCAGGCTTAAGGTCATACACCATTGAGTCAACACAAATTGATTAGGGAGTAAGAAAATCATGATGTTGAAAAACAAAAGGTCGCTAAAAACTATGCAAAAACCCTTTCCTTCTACCTACTGTGTTGCTCAGCAAAGAAGTCAAATTAGTACTACACATGGCTACCTGTGTTGCTATGCAAAGATGGGAGCAAATATACATAAATTAACAGAGAAAGCAGACCTTAAGGTAAACAACATTTGTGAATGTGACATTTAATTTAAGATAAATAGGAGGAAATTCAATAATAAACAAACTGTAAGCCTGCTCGGCATCAGTCACTTCAAACTGCCTTGTATTCAGTGCCACAAGGAGCTGATGCATGTCCATATATTATAACTTTATGAAACCCAGTTCAGCCAGAGCAGGACCTGTGTGTTTGTGTGCTGAATATATATATTTTGAATAAAGTATGACATGTTTTTTGACTGATCAGCAATAAAGTTATTGGTCCTTGAAATCCTGGTCTCTTGTCCAATGTTTACTATGTACAGTATATATACAGTATATATATATATATATATATATATAT
>JANRMT010062813.1:21774621-21802813 GCA_026402145.1 Polypterus bichir lapradei | reverse complement strand
GGAAAAAAAGGAACATTAGAACAAATCCGAAATTTATTTAAAAACCAATCAACCACAAGCAACCAAAAAAGTAACAAGATCACGCTATTTTAGCCTTACATTCCGATCACTGTAAACACTTTTTATAAAATGAGTTTTAAGCACAGCGGAAAAAAAGGAACATTAGAACAAATCTGAACTTAAAAACCAACCACAAGCAACCAAAAACATTGCAGGAGTTCATGCTAATAGCCTTACAGCCAGATCGCTGTAAACATTTTTTTTAAAATGAGTTTTAAGCACAGCGGAAAAAAAGGAACATTTGAAAAAAGAGAAAAGTAACATTGCAACTAATCACGCTATGAACAACTCCATCTGTAAACACTTTCACGAGTTTTAAGCACAGGGAAAAAAGCGAACATTTGAAAAAAGAGAAAAGTAACATTGCAACAATTCACGCTACGAACTGAAAAATTAACTTTTAAAAAATCCGTAATACAAAAACCACCAAGAAAACTAACCTTGCATGAGTCAAGTTCTGGCATGAAGTGTTTTTCTTCAGGTGTTTTCTCTCTTGTGATTTCTTGGGTTTCTTGTGTTTTTAGCCGTTTAGCTGGTGGGAGCGAAAGCCTCATGCAGCCATTCCAAAAAGAAAGTTCTTGTGACCCAACCCTTCGTGTTTGCCCCCCACATTACTGGCAGTCTGGCTTTGTTTACATTGTGCTGCTTGAAAGCACGAGGGTTCTCAAATTGGTAAATGAGTAAACTGGTATACAGTTTTTCCACCTCTTGTAATTTCTTTCTTTACTTCGATTTCAATTTTCTTCAAAACTTTCTTCTCACCACTCTTCACTTGCTTAGAAGCCATAGTTAACTGCAAAAGCACACGAAATACTGTAGAGCACAAAGAGAGTGCAGGTAACGCATGCACGTCTGACTGAGAACAATGAAGAGGGCTCTTGCAGCCACGCGGCTCGCTCGCTTTCTCTCTCTCTTTCTCTCTCAGCCTGCCTGTTGGGGGGGGGGGGGGTGGTTCGCTTGCACGTACTGCCTGCTTCTCAGAGAGAGAGTCTCAGCTGACCCCCCTCCCCCTATGCAGAAGGCAGGCAGTAGTGCACGCAGATAGGCAGGCAAACACGTGCAGCAATCTCCCCCTCCCCCTCCCCAGCAGGCACGTGGCTCTCTCTCTCTCTCTCAGCTCAGGCAGGCAAGGGAAACTGGCTTGTTCGTATACCGAGTGTGTGGTTGTGAACCGAGGCAAAAGTTTGGCGAACTTTTTGGTCGTGAACCAATTTGTATGTGAACCGAGACGTTCGTGAACCGAGGTTCCACTGTAAACAGTTATAATGTATCTCTTGTACAACACGTTGGATAAAGGCATGAAACCAATATAAAATATAATGTACAATGGCATCCCAACACCAACACTGAAGGATGCTTGCAGATACGTTTTTTCATTGAAATGCAAATATATTATTTCTTCACATTTTCGTTTTGGGGTTGTGGAGGGCAATATCATATCAACATTGTGTACAATGCAGGTGCCAATCCAGGACTCTGGTCCATGGCAGGAGATAGTTACACTGATTTGGCCAGTTCAGAATCACCTTTTAACCAAATATATGATATGTAGGGAAAAGCCCAAAAACACAGAGAGATCCACATGGGGAATACGCACAAAGACAGGCATCCACATAAGGAATTAAGCGCCTCACACTGTTCCCATGGTGTTTAAAAGTTTACAATATGCAAATAATTGTAGTCTACAAGAATCAATAAGAAAACGAGACATTCACCTACAGCATTAGCATGACGGTGAACAGGGAATGGCCATGAGCTCCTTTGCACTTAGCTTCAAAGCTCTTATTGTTTTTTTATAAAGCCAATTCAATAAAGGTATAGTTAATACTTTACTGTTTACCAAAATCACAAGTCTTACTATCAAGGTTGTTAATTAAACCCCTCATGTTGTCTTCTGTGATGCTGCATTTTACAGTATTCTCTTTTAAATTGCTGTTCCTCTTTGTATTAAAATTGTCATTTGTTATACTGCTGTAGATTTTTCCTCTTTATTTTCTTGAGCTTTCAGATTATCTCTACAAGCATATAAAGTATAAGGCTTACTGTTCTATTCCTTTTAATTATACTATTAGGGTTTCCCCAATAGTAAGCAGCATCAAATCTTTGCATTGCAGCTCAATGTTTGTAATGATATTGCAGACTTTCACTGTAAGTTTTCTTCAGGAATAGGTTAGTCTTTTAGAATGATTTTCACACAGTGATGGTGGAGATGGCAGTGACAAAATTCATCAAATGTGTGACCTTTTTTTTGTCATTGCAGCTTGAAGCAGCAACAGTGAGAATCTGCCTCTGACACCTGGATGAGAAGATGACAGTGTGTTCCAGATCCCCCTTGGAAGAAACATTAACAATCTTCAAGGGAAAAAATCTATTTGGCAAAGTCTGACTTCTTTTTCTAAAGAGATATTATTAACAGATGGAAAAGGGCATCACAGAACTGTATGTGGTGTGTAATATATTTTAAGCCCCAATCCCACCCATTATTTCTGCAGCCAGTTTGCATTCATTTAGTTTGTCTGATTTCAAGACTTGATGCAACTGCAAATTGAATACGACTAAAACCCTGGAATATGAAGACGAAGAATTTCCCTGGAATATAAGCCTCTCCGCACCTTGCTTATATAAGGAATGGGTCACTCAGAGAGAGCCTCACTTAACAGAGCCAGAATGGGCCAGTAGCCTCCATGGTCCACGTTCATCATGAGTGTGAGACACGGTTACATGTGACTTAGGAAGCTCGCCAAGTTCATGCACTGGTGTGCTTAAGTTCAACGGGTGTTCCTCGAGCTCGAGTTGATGCAATCTAGGTCAATCCATATGTTGTCCTGAATTTCTGACCTACTTCAGCAGGCCTGTTTGGTATCATTTCAGGAGCCACTACAGCATAGGGAAGTGTATTGGAATACAGTTTTTTATTACTGTTTAGAATAATAGATATGCCGAGCCAAACACATTATAAAAGAGATAGGCTTGTTTGTTTCTGAAATAAAAAAGAAGTTTTGTCTCAATTTGATTTGTTTGATTTTGCAAAGTTGCTCTTCATTTAATGTACAAATGAATACAGAGACCCAGAAAATGTGTTATATGCCTCACATTATTTACAGAATGTGTGCTCCATATTATAAAAGGACTCACTGACTTTCATGGCAAACTTATTTCTATAGAATTTGGAAAGGCTCAGGTAGCACAGTATATTGAAATTGCTGTCATTTTTTTTTTTTCTAAAAGTATTTAATAAAATATTCAACGTGTGCTATGTTGAAATATCCAGCTGTTGTGCCAATATTGATAAATTTAATGATCACTCAAGAAATTAAATTATTTAATTACCGATCTAAATAGTAAGTTCAATGAAGACTCATAAATGCAAAGAGTAAGTTCTTTAAAGCAAAAGGACAAATAGGAAAATAGGAACACATTTTCTAAAAAGACAAAAAAAATTTTTTAAAGAGAAACAAAGACACAGTACTGTTATGTTAAGCCTCCCACACAAAAGCCAAAATTGAAACCAGAGGTTATGATTCTCTGTTATGATTTGACCTTCTTGTTCATTTCTTTGGGTTTCCATGAAGCTGGAATTCTCCTCTTGATTCTGAGGTTTTAACACCCAATCAGAATTTTGATTAGAGCTCTGGTTTATAATTTTTACTGTCTATTCTGACATCATTTTGTTTGAAGGGATGGTTTTGCTATTTGGTGAAGCACTAGGGCGATACCGCTTGTAATGTCTTCAATGCACCAGTATAAAGATCACCCTTAAATAATCACAAGTATCTCAGATGGGACCAAAGTTAGTGTATTGCTTACTGGTATTTTTAAACAAAACTCTACTTTTAGTTTACGATTTGCTTTTGACATTTCTCTCTTTTTGACCTTCAGTTTAGATCTTTGCTTTGCCTCCATTCTTTCTACTGATTCTCACTCTTAAATTATTTCGAATGTCTGCTCTTTTTAACATTAGTACACCGGAGATCTTTCCTATCGTTAATCACAACCAATTTGCTAATCAAGGAATCTTAGTAAGAAAAACAGAAACAAAAGTCAGATACCAGAAAATCTAATGTACTTATAAACACACATTCACAAAAGATTGTCTTGTCAGGTTATCCGCAAACTCGACTGAGGAAAGGTCATTAGTGGAACCTTTTCAGTCATCACCTCAATGACATCCTGCAACTCGGCCTTCAATATTGTGTCATTGGCAACCACTATCATATCCTAGCAGTGTGACTCATAAAATGGCGGCAACGATGCAAATGAAAAGGGTATCAAAAAATGATGCAAAAAATTCATAACTACTTGAAAGCAAAATAATTTTTTCCGACATGCTCACATTCCTTGTGCATTAGTGGCAAGAGGAAAAGTAAAAGGGATACCATTTTGCTGATGTTAGTGGCTAAGCGACTTTGTCTTTCTTCTGAGGTTTCATTTTGCTGACATGCTGGCCTTGCTTGTGTTATTAGCGGCTAAGCAAGTTTTCTGTTTCCTCGGAGGTGGAGCTCTTACCCCAACTCCACCTGCCACTTCCTGGCCGGACAGACACACACACTTCCACACATAGACATTTATATATAAGACAAATATAAAATACACAAAAAAAAAGCCAATGTTAAACCAAAACAAGGAACTACAAAGCAAACAGTAGAACAAAATACAATGAAAACAAAAGAAAAAGAACATTACTTACACTAAGAGTGGAGCATGTCCAAAGTAATTGTAGTTTATCTAATCAACTCACCTCTCCTCTCCTGTCCTGTTCAAGAAAGGCACAGTAATAACTGAGCTCTCTGAGCAAATCTTTGATAGTGACAATGCCAGTAACATCTTACTTCTCCTGGCCTAATTGACTTAAGTGTAAAATAAAATTCAACAATCAAAGATGTCAGACCTAAGAGTAATATCTTGCTATAGAAAAAACAGAATGCCGCTTTAGCATATTTTGGATTTGTGGGAGCAGTTTGAGACTTGATTCCTCCCCAAAGTCCCTTCAAAAATGGCCTTGGATTTGTCAAGACTAGGGCAGCAGGGGTAGAGTCAGGTTGGTCCATGCTAATATTTTTTGTGAAAAAAATATTTTTCCAATAGTTCTGATTAACAGTATTATTATAAGTAGATAGGTGAGTCAACCAAGAAGGTGCCCTAGATGATAGATCCTTTTTAAACATGTATTTGAGGTCATGAAGAACTGGAAGGAGGTTGTAAGACATCCAGGCCAACAGAGGGCAACATACATTCAAATGCTGATAAAGATTTCAAGTTGACGATGGATTTACAAGTCATTTGAACCAGAGGCCTCATTAATTGAGTTGAATTAGTAAAAAAGTTTAACTTATTAAAGGATCCCAGACCAGAAAATAGAAAAGAGACATTTTGAGGTAAGTAAAGGGATGGTGTGACAATACCTAAGATAGGCAAGTGGATGAGCCATCTTACCTAGTAGAAAGGGATGGAAACCTGTATAGGTGGATCCAGACATCGCTTATTTTTCTATTTCATATATTTTTTAATGCCTCTCTTTATTTCTTTAATAAATGCACTCTTTTTGGCCATTTTTACCTTCTTTGGTATAATTCTTGGTGCAGGAGTTAATATGAGAGGATCCGCAACTTACACCTCTCTCCTTGATTAATGTCGTCACCTATTGTATCTGGGCCAGGGACCCTCAAATACTAGTGTCAGCACTTTTTTTGATTAAAGATGCCTGCATGGGATTTTCTTGCGTTCACATTTCAAAGAGACATAGTTTACATTTAAGACACTGGTGGAGACTGAAGGGAAGTGCCTTTAAAAGTGAAATACAAAGGCATATTTGTGCACAGAAATATGATTTCTCTGTTTTGTGAAGAAATCATTAAGACCTGTTTGCTTATCTGGCCAGTCAGTAGATTACTGAACTCAATAACTCATGCAATTTTTTCACTGGGATTCACTTGGGATTAAGATGAAATTATGAATGATGCGATTTGTTTCAACCAAGTAAATAGAGTTATGTAACACATGATAAGACATTTTTAAAATCAATTAAAGTCTATAACAGCTTCTCAGGGCAGTATGTACAATTGCAATGAACAATGAACAACGAAGACAATGAGAATTTTTCTTCACTTTTAGGGTGTTCTCTTATGGATTTTGGTCTGCTGAGCACTGCTACCAGGATTGAATCTTAGATATACTGTGGCAAGTACTGTTGTTTCATTTGCAAGTGGGACAGCCATGCTAAAGAGTCACATTATTTTAAAAAGATCTGCCTACTACATAAGCAATTTGGTTCCAGGGTAAAAATGTATAGCTCAAAAATTTGTTGACTTCTCTTCATATAAAACTTGATCAGATGAAAAAGCTTTTTATGAACAAGGAAAATGAAGGATGTTTTCACGAATGGCTGATACCAAGATTACGGAAGGAATTTTCGATGCCCCACAAATCAGTGACAAGCAGTACACAGATATGCTAGTAGGGCTGGAGGAGATTGCATAGAAGGCATTCAAGGATATTGTTAAGAATTTTCTTGGCAACTACAGAGCACCAAACTACACCCAGGTGGTTGGCAACATGCTTCAAGCAAACAAAAACACGAAGTGCAAAATGTCGCTAAAGATTAATTTTCTGAATTCACACTTAGAAATTTTCCCTGCTGTTCTTGGTCCAGTTAATAATGAACGTAGTTAAAGTTTTCTCCAGGGCTTTACAACAATGGAAAAGCAGTATTAGTGCAAGCAGGGCCATCTTAACGCATGGGTAAGCATAGGAGCCCCATGCTAATCTATGTATTTTGTCACTTGCCAAGTGGTTGTGTAGGTAGGGGCCCCTCTGCACTGCTTTGCCCGGTGGCCTATAATGCTGTTAAGATGGCCCTGAGTGCAAGTGGAATCCATCAATGCTGGCCAACTATTGTTGGATGCTGAAATGAGAAGCATCATAAGCTGAGTACAAATGAAAATCAGCAGTGAAACATTTTTAGCTCAGCTGAATTAGTGTACAGTGTATCATTAAGCGATTAAACACACTAAATTCAATAAAAGTTCATTTCATGTTTCTCCAAATTTCTATATGATAGAGTCAATCTGAAATTATATTTCTGCTCAGCTTGAAGTTGATCACAATCACCAAACTATTTCAGGAATTTTAATCTTCTGAACAAATTGTTGCCCTATGATCAGTAAATCATAAAACATGACTAAATAACTTAAAAGCATAAAATATACCAACGGTAATGTGTATGTATTTGATTTACCGGTATAAACTGACAACTGAGTGCAATACTGTATTACAAACCTGAAAAAATCTGCTATGACTCAGTTTATGAAAATTAAAGAAAAAATCTTGAGCAAATATACACTACATAGCTCATAGCTATTATTAGTTAAATAAATATACTGTAGCTATAGAAATATTATAATTAGATGGCTCAACGTGGCTCTGGTACTTTTGACAGTCTTGAGAGCCTTGCAGTTGCTGAAGTTCTAAAGTCAAGCATGCTTTTTTTGAAGTGGAACACTCTGTCTTTGTGATATGTTGGTCTTAATGCATTCTAGTTTTAATTATTTCAGCATAGATAAATAAGGATGGATTTGTCAGGCTCTTGGACACTGTAGAGAAAAGGAGATTTTTTTCTGAAATTTGAATAGCTTAAAAGTTAATCAGGCTTCTTTAATGTTTTAGCTGTCTTATTTATGTAAATTAGAACATTAGCTATTACTTAGAGATCTCACTCCGGGGACTCCCAACCATCATCCTGCATATTTCATACCAGCATCTTTTCAAGGATCTCAAAACTGTGTTAAAAATTGTTTCAAAATATTCAGAAAATATTTATGAAGCTACAGGAGGTCACCTCTGCATTTAACCCTAAACCAGAAGAAATGAGTGCAAAACTGCAAACTGAAAACAGCGATTATGATACAAGGCAGACTTAAGCAAAAGAACTACAGAAAACTGTCAAAACAACAAAGAGGTACCAAACCTTTTTTGCCTCCTAGGCTTGACAGAACAGATTGCGGTCCTTTATTTCAGGTGAGGTGGTTTATCTACCTGCCTAACAATCATTACAACAGAGTAACAAGCACCAAAACTCGGTATTCTCTTCCCAAAGTCTCTCCTACTCTTTTTTGCACTCTGGCTAGACTATTTCCCTGCAGGTTATGTCTTTGTCCCGATACACCTCCTGACTCTAATGGGGTAATGTTATTGAAGCTGATGCATAAGCCCATTATAGGGCTACTTCTGGTGTTAAAAACCCCCAGAATCCTTTGTAGCCTTCCCCTATTTTTCCCTGTTGCAGATCCAAGTCCAAACCAAAGGGCCAGGTGTATTTGACATCACACGTATTGCTTGCCTTTCAAAACATGCCACAGGCCCCATACTGTTCAATGCCAGATATGTTCCTGGTAACCAATGCCATGCCTTCCATCCATCCCGTAACTTTTCTGTTAATCTACTATCCAGTGAGTAAACACTGTGTAAACCATCAGGGCACAGAGTTGGGTAATAGCTGCATACACACACTGTGGCATCTCTTGACCACAGTTCTTGGATTTGGAGAGCTCTCGACTAGCTGCCGTGGGCCATTAACATTATTGCAGGTCATCCTAAACACAACCTTCTGACGAATGCCTAACCATGCTGCGCTGTGCATGGGTTCCTCCACTAAAGTATAGACCATGTCCTGTTCTGCTGACATTCTGCTGCTTTTGGCACTGTTTTTCAGAATATGTTTCTTTATTACATCTCAATAGTATATTTTCTTTCTGTGCACATTTATTTTAGAGCTCTTGACCAAATACTCCATGCTGTATCGACTTTTAATACCAAAAATGGATTGTGGTCAGAATGGTCAGAATAAATGGATCTTCAAAAACAATGACAAATAAGGAAAATCTGAATACTTTGTTGCAACCTGTCCCAGAAGCTCGACTTTTTTACCTTTCACCTTTTCTAGTCCTATTTCAAAATATTCAGATTGACAATATTACTGTTATAGACATTGACATCTTTTACAGGACATTCTCTGGCTATCTGAATGTTTGCTCCACTTTAGTAACAGTCATTTGTGTGTTTTACAGTCCACAGTGGTACCAGGTGTACCTTCATCTTCAGCATTTGGAATATCAGTAATCTACATGACTTGCTCGGGGTCAGGTAGTGGTATTTATTGAACTGGCAATCTGTTAGGCCGACCCCAGTTTATTAACCAACAAGCCACATGGCACAGTTTCCTGAATTATGGAATAACAATGAGGGTTATTTTCCATTTCAACCTTGCAAAAGGAGATTGAATGTTACGTATATGTGCCTTTGCATAAGGACAACATTATGCAGAAGTAGCATAGTGCCTGGTATTCTTTCATTTTATTGAATAAACTCAAACACCTTTTTAGCAGCCCGGAAACCCAGAAGACGGATGAATTTCGAGGAGGTAAGCTGTTCAGCTTTAGATAGCCTGATTGTCTGGCATTGCTTGTTAGGCTCTTTCTTCTTTGAGAGTGTTTCATCTTTTTTATTTTAAAGTGTATCTCAAATGTCTTTTGGGACATAGTAACCAGCCCTTCTTTGACGTCTACTAAATATACTGTTTTATCAGCTGAAGCTCTATGGCTAAAGGCCAATGGAGTTTAAAACAAAAAAGTGCATACTAAAGGAGTGTTTGTATGAACCATAAAATTGTGAATAGCTGGAAACTGCTGTTTTACTGTCATACATCTTTGTCTTTAATAAATATCAGTCAATGACTCACTGATACATGGCAGTCCATAACTTCCTGTTACTTAGTATTTTAAGCTGGACCACAAATTCTGAATTACTTTGAGAAAAAATGCACAGCATCAGCTTTAACATGGTATTACCATATTGCATGGGATACATGAAACTGATTTAGCTAACGACTGCTTGTTAATGTACCGTTACTTTAAAACAAAATCCTTAAGTACCATTAGTATATATTTCATTTTTAAGTATTATATTCTCCTAAAGGACCATTTAAAGCATATTAAATCAGGGTAGTGTCACAGCACCAAGTCCTTGCTGCAAGTGTTACTGAGAATCCAGAAAAATAAAAATGTATTTAGCCATCAAACAAAATATATATAGAAGGTGTAAAATATATTCTCCTACTTAAACATATTGTGCTTTAATATGTAGTGTTTAATATAAAGGAATACTGCACCTAAAAATGATAATTGTTTTATCTCTGTTTACCACTTGTTTTTTGTATTTATGCCTGAGAAAAAATATTAATCTCATGTTTTTGTGAAGGACAGAGATAAGAAAATTCTTGATATTCCTAATACAATAGACATCAATGAAGACAACAAAAAGCAAATAATTTCAAAAGTTACATTAAAAAAAAATCTCAAATTACTTAAGTCATAGAACCCAGGTGGGTATCCAGTCGTTGTTCTACATTACATATGGAATAAACAGTGACCAGAAGTATAAATGTGTGTCAGAAGCCAATCCAACCTCATTACTGTGAAGACTAACTGATCTTTTCCAAATCACAAGTCACAGTTCACTTCTAAATATCTAAAGACAGAAAGTACATAAAAAGTGTAATCCACACATACTGTAGCTTTCACAGTTGTTTTTCAAATCTTAGGCAAAACTGTGAGTGAGTCCACTACCCTTGGCTGAGAAGCAACCCCACACATGAATGGTCTCAGGGTGCTTTACTGTTGGCATGTCACAGGACTGATGGTAGCGCTCACCTTTTCTTCTCCGGACAATCTTTTTTCCGGATGCCCCAAATAATCGGAAAGGGGATTCATCAAAGAAAATAACTTTACCCCAGCAGTCTTCAGCAGTCCAATCCCTGTTCGTTTTGCAGAATATCAGTCTGTCCCTGATGTTTTTCTTGGAGAGAAGTGGCTTCTTTGCTGCCCTCCTTGACATAAGGCCATCCTCCAAAAGTTTTTGCCTCACTGTGTGTACAGATGCACTCACACCTGCCTGCTACCTTTCCTGAGCAAGTTCTGCACTGGTGGTGCCCTGATCCCGAGCCATGAATAAAGAATGGTACCCAAACATCCTCTGACAGAAACTTCTCCCAACCATCCAAGAACAGTTTAGTGACGAACAATGCCTTATCCAGCAATGATGAAGCACCGTGCCATAAGGCAAAAGTGATAACTAAGTGGCTAGAGGAACAATACATCAAAATTTTGGGTCAATGGCCAGGAACCTCCTCACACCTTAATCCCATTGAGAACTTGTGGTCAATCCTCAAGAGGCCGGTGGACAAACAAAAACCCACAAATTCTAACAAACTCCAAGCATTGATTATAAAAGAAAGGCTGCCATCAGTCAGGATTTGGTCTAGAAGTTGATTGACAGCATGCCAAGGAGAATTGCAGAGGTCTTGACAAAGAAGGGCGAACACTTCAAATATTGACTCTTTGCATAAACTTAATGTAATTGTCAATAAAAGCCTTTGAAACATGATAAATCATAGAAACCTCTGACAAAAAAATCTAAAACACTGAAGTAGAAAACTTTGTAAAAACCAATACTTGTATCATTCTCTGAAGGATACTGCAGCAGAGAGCCCAACTGAAAATAGGAAGTAGTGCTGTTAGTGATGTTCATGGGTTTTTGGATGAGTCTTACACCCTCAGCCTACAATTAATTAAAGTGAAGGAAGATGTATTCATCACAGAAAGAACGCTTTCCCTGTGGTATTGCAGCTAAAGGGTAAGTAACCCAGCTTCTAAAGTTGTTCAGGAACTTATTGTTACAGATAATGAGTTAAACTTCTCTAAAAACAATCCAGCGAGATAAGGCCTCAGCTTGCTGTTGTATCAGACCCTGGGGAACCGAATGAAATTTCTGTTTTATAATTTTAAAAACACAGCATTTTCTGCATTTTTATAAGCTAGGTGAGCACTGTTGTGGACACTCACTCCCAGGACTTGTTAGCATGCTTAAGAATCTTTTCTTATTTCTATATATACTCTCATCACTATTTGATGCTGCACAAAGGAATCTCTTCTTTGATGCATCTGAAAGAAAGTTCTTCAGTAAAGGTATTAAATATTAACAAGGAACACTTTTGTATTCAGATTTAAGTTGCAGCTATTGCTGCTGGATGAGCAAATCACTGCCTTCTCTTGTATTTTTTAACTTGAATTTAAATAGTTTGCTCATGTTGAGTCGGAATAATGCTGCTTAATTATGTGATTATTTAAGAGAAATGATAAGTGCGTGTCAAAGTGATTTTTTTTTTCCAGTTCCTTCCTAACAGTTTGAAATGACACCTTTAGATAACTTTTAGGAGCTGCAAATGAATGGCAAACACATTTGACTCACTAGATGAAATCATGGATATGTTTATCTAAAGATTTTTTGCTTGTAAATTAAAAAGCAAGGAGGGAATTGTCCAGAGCTTTAGAATCAGTTCTATGGTCATTTTGATTTAACAGTTACATTTTGTCCAGATACAATCAAGTTAGTTAATTACTCCAGTCTCTCTACAGTCTCTGAACAGACTATTAATAAAGTTGATATTGTACTGGCAAAAAAATGTTTAATCCTTTCTTAACTGAAAGGTTCCTAATAAAACCTATGCATTTTCATAACTCTGCTGTCTTAATATTACTTCCTTACATTCTTGTTTTGAATCTTTCTCATTGTTATTCTGTTTTCCATGTCTGGTTTCCATTTAGTTGAACTTGGAGCGTAGTTGCGGTGGTATTGTGTAGCCATTGCATGCCCTATGTGATGCAAGCTTGGTAGTGTGTTACAGTCGACCTCCTAGTATTACGATATTCTAATTAAATCTCTGCTGAAGTTTATTTTCATTAAGGACCTTTTTGGCTAGCTCTGGATACAACTTTGAATTTTAGTAGCATGCCTTTGTTTTGACTTCATGGTAATAAACCTCATTTTTGACTTTTCTTTGGTCTCTGGCCATCGTCTTTAGTCCTCTAGGTCCTTCTACAATTGTACCTTTCAGGACATGCCTGTTTTTTTTCTTTTTTAATCTCAGTCATAATATGCATTAAATAAATCACCAACTAGTTCTGGATTTAATTAATGAGTCTCAAAGATGCCATGTGTTATTGATATACACCTGAATATAGGTTAGTAAGTAGCTTGGAGTGAAATGAAATCTTGAGGTACATGTTTCTCAGAGGATTGTTTAAAAACAAGTACTAACACTTTCTAGTGTTTCATCAATTAACCCAACACTTGAGTTTTCAAATTGTGAGGAGAATATCAATGCAACAGAACAAAATTCATGCGAACTGCTTAGATTTTTTATGATCATTGTAGTAGAAAACCTGTACTTTACCATAATACCATTGTGAGAATGAAGGGACTCCTGGATGTATTAGGCAATTTATCTACTCTACTACCTTAAATACAGTAAATGTATACTTAGATATTACTATCCTCCTTCACTGATTACACCTTTGATTGAACAATTCAAAAAATTGACTATTTTGAGTTTGCGTGACCTATGGAGTGTTTACAATTTCAAATCCATCAAGGCAAAACAGAAATTGAGTGATCATTTTTTATTACAGTGCTATTAGTCTGCAGTTTCCCAAGTGTTTCTTAATTAAATCTACTTGTATTAGGTACCTATATTGTATGTTTAGGTGACATTTTCTTTTTTTAGAACTTTAAGAGACCACATGGATTATTTTTTAGAACATTAGGACAATCTAGACGAGAACAGGCCATTCAGCCCAACAAAGCTAGCTAGTTCTATTCAATCAACGTAAATATTCCAAAAAAGCATCAAGTCATTTCTGGGGGCCTTGTTATTATTTTAAAACGCATAGCTTGTGTAAGTTGCAAAAGATGTTAATTTCATCTGTTCTGATACAGCAACTCCTTGGCCTTTTCAATGCTTTGTTAATAAAGTAAAAGATTTGTAGGTTTTGAAATCTTCATCATTATTTATGGAGCTTAAGAACTCTTTAATATCCTGAAAGCGGATCTCAAATTTGTCCATTTCTTAAGACAGTCTAACTTTTCCTGTAATTTTTAGGTGAAAGTGGATGCCTCACATTTTGACACTGAAACAGTCTTACTTCAAATATCTGTTAATTCTCACAAACATCTGCCTTGTGTATTGCTTTTCTGAAAAGGATTGCCAGCCTTAATAAACTGCAGATGAATGGTGAATGAACTGTTATTTGCTATTAAATTGATAGCAGTCACATTTATAAATCAGCACCTACAATTGTGACCGGTCAAACTTGAGTCTTACTTTCTTTATGTCTACTAATTGTGTTCAACATGTCTAACTATCCAACCACCACCCTCATAATATACAGCAAAATATTTTCTTTGGTTCTTCTGCTGCTAACACTCTTTCTTCCTTGTAGGATTTGTATTATGGCACTGCTGGTCATTTATATAAATGTGTGGGTGCCCATAAGTCTGATAATATATCAAATGTTTCTATGTTTCTAGCCATTCCCTGTCTTAAATTTTCTAACATTGACTGCCTGGATATTTACAACCTTTATGTTTTCAGCCCCTTTGGATCTGTTATTGCACATCTCCTTTCTATATGTATTTTAATACTTTAATAAATGAACATTAATGAAAAATAACTGTTATTTGTGTTTTAAAATTACTTATCACTTGCAAATGATAGATAGATAGATAGATAGATAGATAGATAGATAGATAGATAGATAGATACTTTATTAATCCCAAGGGGAAATTCACATAATCCAGCAGCAGTATACTGATACAAAAAACAATATTTAATTAAAGAATAATAAAAATGCATGTAAAAGCAGACAATAACTTTGAGTAATGTTAGCATTTATTCCCTGGATGGAATTGAAGAGTTGCATAGTGTGGGGGAGGAACGATCTCCTCAGGCTGTCAGTGGAGCAAGACAGTGACAAAAGTCTGTCACTGAAGCTACTCCTCTGCCTGGAGATGACACTGTTCAGTGGATGCAGTGGATTCTTCATGATTGACAGGAGTTTGCTTAATGCCCGTCACTCTGCCACAGATGTTAAACTGTCCAACTTTACTCCTACAATAGAGCCTGCCTTCTTAACAAGTTTGTCCAGGCGTGAGGCGTCTTTCATCTTTATGCTGCCTCCCCAGCACACCACCGCATAGAAGAGGGCACTTGCAACAACCGTCTGGTAGAACATCTGCAGCATCTTATTGCAGATGTTGAAAGATGCCAACCTTCTAAGAAAGTATAGTTGGCTCTGACCTTTCTTACATAGAGCATCAGTATTGGCAGTCCAGTCCAATTTGTCATCTAGCTGCACTCCCAGATATTTATAGGTCTGCACCTTCTGCACTCAGTCACCTCTGATGATCACAGGGTCCATGAGGGGCCTGGGCCTCCTAAAATCCACCACCAGCTCCTTGGTCTTGCTGGTGTTAAGGTGTAAGTGGTTTGAGTCGCACCATTTAACAAAGTCTTTGTTATTAGCTTCCTGTACTACTCCTCCTGCCCACTCCTGAGGCAGCCCACAATAGCAGTGTCATCAGCGAACTTTTGCACGTGGCAGGACTCCGAGTCATATTGGAAGTCTGATGTATATAGATTGAACAGGACCGAAGAAAGTACAGTCCCCTGCGGCGCCCCTGTGTTGCTGACCACAATGTCAGACCTGCAGTTCCCAAGACGCACATATTGAGGTCTGTCTGTAAGATAGTCCACGATTGATGCCACCAGGTGTGAGTCTACTCCCGCCTCAGTCAGCTTGTCTCTGAGGAGCAGAGGTTGGATGGTGTTGAAGGCGCTAGAGAAGTCCAAAAACATAATTCTTACAGCACCACTGCCTCCGTCCAAGTGGGAGAGGGATCGGTGTACCATATACAGTAGATGATGGTATCCTCCGCTCCCACCTTCTCCTAGTATGCGAACTGCAGAGGGTCGAGGACGTGGCGGTCCTGTGACCTCAGGTGGTGAAGCAGCAGCCGCTCCATGGTCTTCATCAGATGTGACGTCAGAGCAACAGGCCAGAAGTCATTCAGCTCACTAGGACGTGATATCTTTGGGACTGGGGTGATACAAGATGTTTTCCAAAGCCTTGGTAAAGATAAATGGTAAAGATTCTTACTGGCCATATATTCTGTTGTTTATTCATTTTTACATATGATGCAATGTCCCTTAAGATAAAATGGAGTAGGAGGTTGCAGAGTGTAGGGTGCCACCACATGGTAATAGAAAGAGAAAAAGACAGAAGTAGTGATTAGTAACAAAAAAAATGGCATTTGAATAATTACAACTCTGTAATAGTTGTATTCTATTAAAATTGCCAGGACTGACACTATGAAGAAATGCAAAGCTTAGACTATGCAATGATTCAAATATTATGCAATTTTATTCAATTAATATATTATAGTTTTATTAAATCAATGTAGTATGAAGTAAATTATCAAACTGACAAATAAAAAAGTGTTTTTTCAGAGGTTTTTGAAATGTTCAACAGTACAAGTCTGAACTGTCTCAACCAGTAAAGCAGTCCAGATTATTGTTGCATAAAAACAAAAAGCTGCCTCACCAAATGTTTTATACGTGTTGTGGCAGTAGGGGGCGCTAGTGCTCCCTTGAACCCTCAGGTACCACGCCAAACACCAGGTAAAAGTCCCAGACTCTTTATTAATTAGCAACAACGTGCACAAAGCACCCTCCACACTACTCATACACTCAATAAATACTACAATAATCTCTTCTCCTCGCCCAGACACTTCGCCCCTCTACCTCCCAGCTCAGCTCAGTGTCTGGACTGGCCCATAGTCCTTTTATAGCCCCTGACCCGGAGGTGTTCCTGCCCAATCAGTCCACAGTCCCTTAGTCTTTCCGGGTCAGGGTAAACAGTCCTTTTCTTCAACCCGGGAGCACGTCATTACTTCCTGTCACGTGACCGTGATGCACTCCCGGGTCATAGGGCACATAAGAGCCCACAAGCCCCCCTACAGCGACTCCCTGTGGCCCCCAAGGTATCCAGCAGGGCTGTGTAAAAACACTACATAGTCCATGAAGCCTTGCTGGACCTCGGGCACGATCATGATATCGGGAGAGCTCCTCCTGGCGGCCTCGGGGTGAGGGCCGGCAGTCCTCCACAGTGTATAGGGCCCATTGTACAGAGTACAGTGAAGTTCATACTTGGATTTGCTAATTTGGTGCTGGTTTTGGTATTATGATTATTTTTACACAGTATTCTTCACCATTGGATTGCTTAAAGCACCACAATGATTATGAAACTTGGTATTCCACAATCAAATAGTTAAATGAGAAGGACAACAATTGTAAACACTAGTGTGGTGCGTAATACATCAGAATTAGATTTATTGGCCAAGTATTCACACATAAAAAGAATTTGACTCCTTTTTTGGTGACTCTCCAATTATAAGTTACATAATTGACATATACACAACAGCTAATGACACATCTCAGTGGAAAATACAAATATGGAAATCAATTCTCCTTACAGAAAGCAGAAATCTGGCGTCTGTGTTCTAGACCACTTTGTAACAATCACAACGTTCATAAAATCCCTTTTCTTTAAGTGCTTTGATTTACGTTTCCATTTTAGAACATTGAGAAAGCTAGTGTTCAGATATGAGAGATTATGTTTAAAGATGGAGGGTGAGAGGCATTCCGAAATTTAGGAAAGAGTATCATAGGGAGGAGCAAGATTGTTCAAAGATTTATTGAAAACTAATTTCTACCCAGGTCCTTCTGAGGCATCCACTACCAGGAGCAACACTTCTTGTCCCCTATCAACCCCTGTGTTCACCTACATGCATGTGTCCAAACTCTCCTTCTCACAGTGTGGCCCTCTCAGCCAAACAACATCCTGGGGTCCATTGTGTTGTGAAAAGGAAGGACCTGTCTTCAAGGTAAGAAACTGGTTAATAAGCAGAATGAGATTTAAAGAAACATTTTAAATTTATTGGTTAACCTTTTACAGCAAGACCAAATATCACTTTGCTTTCCTCTTTGTACACACTGGCTAAAACAATGGTCTCTTTGACTTCACAGTTTAATGCCTCCAACTGATGTAGAATTCTTTTTGTAATCCCTAATAAATTATTTATTTTGAGGCATCATTGCAGACAACACACTGCATGCCAATAATTAACATGTGTGCCGTCACACTTGTAGTCGGGGTAACAGACAGCAGAAACAATGAGCACGGAGTGATTTCTGAAGGCAAAGTTTTAATGAGACACAATGAGGCATCAGTCAGTTTCTTTCATCATTTTGCAGCCGTGCAGTGGGCTGCTAGATACTGGTGTTCATTTCCCATATTATCAAAATGCTTAATCTTGATGGAATGCAAATCTGAGCTGATAATCTTCATTACACAACTAAAAAAATAGAACTGAGTGCCACAATGGCTGTGCTGTAGGAACGCAATGAGAGAAAAGTGCAGGAAGCATTTTAAATGTCATCACATAAAGGCTGCCATACTTGTTAGCTGCTCCTCTAAGTGTATCATTGGTAGTCAGGTTTCTGGATGTACACACACACCACCATCTTGCTCAGGTTTCACTTGAAGGCAGTTGGTATTTTACCCATTGGCACTGTGACACAGTGGTCAGCATTTCTGCCGTTGTCTACCAAACACAAAGTGAAAACTGACTTTCTTCCGGTATCTGTTCAGATTTTCCACAGGTTGGATTGACTGGCATCTCTAAATGGGCCCTGAATGATAGAGAGGGGCTTTCTATATGTCCTGTAAGTGAGAAGTATCCCATCCTGTTTCCTAACCAGTGCTGCTAGGAGAAACTCTGGCTAACTGTGTTCCTATAATGGATTAGGCAGGTTCAGAATCCATAATGAGTTAAGTGTTTGCATGAGGTGTAACTAGTGATGCATAAAACGACTCTGTTTTAGTAGTGAAACTCAGTGTTTCGCGTCACAAAAAAATATGCTATATAAACTTTGATTTGTTATCAGCGAAATTTGTACAATTGGCATAACAAGAAAGGTGTTTAGTCCTGTGTGGAAGCATTTACATGTAGTAATTCTTCATGCGTCTGTCTGTCATTTAGAATTTAAATGAACAACTCAGTTCCTGTCTCGTGTAAGTGTTTTGTTGAGCTGTCAGGCAGGTATTGTCAAGTACAATGACAGTCTTGGCAATCACAATCCTAAAGATGCAATGGAGACAGAAAAGGAAGCTCAAAGTTCTACAAAACATTGAACATGCATTTTTGAAATCTCTTCTGCGGGAATTAAAAAATATTTGGCAACTTACCATGTTGTGAGTTCTCCTGTGGACAAAACACAGTAATGATGTTTTTTGGGGGTATCTTTGTGTGGAAAATAAGTAGCAGGTCATATATTTGAAAAACACACTGCACTCCACTGCAGCAGTGTGAATAAGAGACATAAATATAGTTGATTTTATTGGTGATTCATTATGCAGTTGCAGAAATGAACACAGGTAGACACTGAAGTGTGAAAGAGGCATTCTGGAGCAAAATTCCTTGTTTTCCATCCTGAAAAGCATTTAAAAAACTTCTAGTGACTTTCACATCTTTAAAATTGCCTGAAAAATGAATTTTGGTGTCAGTTTCACCAAATTATATGCAAAACGAAACTTACTTGTTTCCCTCATTACTAGGTGTAACTAATGTTAAATTTTGGTTGGTTTGAAAGGTAAACCTCCAGTCAAAATGTTCAGATGTTCTGACACCAATTAAGAAGAGAAGTCCCCTCAAACACAATTAGCGGAATCTAACGAAAAGTCAGCAAGGCTAGTGCAAAACCTTCATCATCATTGTACAAAATAAGATTTTGATCAACATTGTAGTGGAAACCCAAAAGCAACTCAGAACTGAATGGCTTCACACAGACACAATACCCAGCAATTGTATTTATAGAAGTTTCAGCTGGAGAGTATCATTTCAGCTTTCCTGTTGGGAAGTTTCTGGAGGTTGACTTATCAATTGTTTATAAAATATTTGTATTACAAATCCAAACAAAAACAAATAGCATCATTTTCAGCAGAAGCCTGGATATACCATACAAGATTAGCAGCCCTTTTCATTTTTTGTCATAATGCAGCTACACTCAAATTATCATTAGCTGCCTATAGTTAAACACACCCGAAACATTATGTTAAATAGCAAAATATCAGAAAGTTAGTAAGTACAGTAGTCAATTAAAAACATTTGGTCAAAATATCATTGCTATTTTGGCAAGCCAGTCAAGCCTCTGTCATTTGTGAAAGTGTTTTGAGATCCTTACGTGGTATGCAGAGAACTCTGGAGTAGGGTATTAAAGTTTGACCACTTTGCCTTGTGATATATGGCCGGCCAGTCATCCCGGCCAATACCCTCAGGCCACCAGATGGAGCCCTCCCTGCAGCATGGAGGTGCCCCGAATACCAGCAGGGAATCATGGACAATAGAGTTTTTATCCACAGCTCTGCTGGATACCACGGGGGCCGCTAGAAGGCGCTGCAGGCAGGAACAAGGATTGTTTTCCCTACAACCCGGAAGTACATCCTAGTCACATGGACAGAAGAAATGACGTGCTTCCGCGTTGAGGAAAAGGAGTTTTTATCTGACCCGGAAGTGTTACCAGTCACATGGACAGAGAGAGAGAAACACTTCCGGGTCAAGGACTATAAAAGACTGTGGGAGATCCCAGACGGGCGAGCTGAGTCGGGTGGCAGGGTGACAACGCGTCTGGGAGAGGAGAATTTGTATTATTGATTATTGGATTGGATTATTGTATAGTATATGAGTATTGTGGAGTGGAGGGTGTTTTGTGCAATGTATAGTTCAAATAAATTCAATTATTGGACTTTTACCTGGTGTCTGGCGTCTGATCCGAGGGTTCAAGGGGACGACAGCGCTCCCTATCTGTCACAACCTTTTTGTCCTTTTTCTGGTTAGGCTAGGATCAAAGGCAAAAAAAATCAACAATGTAGCTTTGTGCTTTACAATAAACATGATATCTCTTTGGTTCTTCTAAAATTCTACTTTCTTTCAGCATATTTGAATAAAGCTTATCTCATATGGCTAAAAATCTAATGATGAAGAAAGTGATAGGGAAAGTAGAGGTAGACAAAATATAAAGTTGGCAGTGAAAGGGAGCAATCTAAGTGAGTAGCCAGTGAGTAAGAACATGAGAAATTTGACAAACGAGACGAGATCAAGCTTGTTTGTTTAGCTAGCAGCTAAGCTGTACCGATAACTTCTCCACATACTTCTTAAAGATTGCCAAGGTTTCTGCTTCAGCTACATTGTTTGGCAGTTTGTCCAGATTACCAAAACTCTTTGAGTAAAGAGGTGCTTCCTGGCTTCAGTCTTAAATGAACTTTCCTTAATTCCCACTGATGTCTTCAAGCACACGATTCACCGTTAAGTTAAAACACTCTACTTTAACAAAGCCCTTGAGAATTTTGAAGACCTGGATTAGATCCCCATGCAGTCTCCTCTGCTTGAGATTAATTCTCTGTGTCTACCAGGGTAAGACATGTCCTTAAGTCCTGGGATGTACTTGAGGAGCTTCAAGTGTTGCTATGTTTTTTCATAGTGTTGTGACCAGAACTGCACCCAGTACTTCAGATGTGGTCTCACTAGTACATTATATAGTTTGAGCATAATGTCCCTCCATTCATACTCTGCAGTTTTTATGATATGACCTAACACTTTGTCTTTTCAATTGCTTCATCAGCATTGCTTAGATGATGAAAATGTTGAGTCAACATAAACCCCTAAATCATTTTCAGAGGTTACTTCCTTTAGGACAGTGTCTCCCATCTTGTATTTGTTCTTTTTACACATGTGTAGCATTTTACACTTTTCTGTATTAAATTGCATTTTCCAAGTGTTTGCCCAGTTCCGAATTGTTTTGCGCCAATTTTAGTGTCATCTATGATTTTTCACAAGTTAATATGAATCAGAAAGTGTAACATTTGAAGGACAGGCCCTTGAGGGACACCACCTCATTGGCCACCGCTAATTGAAAAATGGCAAAGATGTGTTGACATTTCACATCTAGACTGTGTAGATATCAGACTAATTTAGTCAAATCAAAATTTGGAAGTTAATTCTTAAATTCGGTTTCAATCTACTTGGCAGTTTCCTAATAAGAAAGTATCTAAGATGTATGCAAGTGTTGTAGCAGGCCTACACAAGAGGTTTTCAGTTATTGTCACTAAAATGTGGTGCCAAACAAGAGAATAAGCAAGCAAGTATGCATTTTTATTCTAACATTTACATTTTAGGTCAAGATTCAGCTGGCAGGAAAAAAATAAAAATGTAATGACAGGGAGAGCCAAACACCACATGGTGTTACCCAAGGAATACCTCAACTGCACAAGGCAAATCCTGAAAGGTGCCTCACATGACCCACAAGGATCTTCTTCACATTCAAGCTGTACAAAACTAAAAAAACAATAACTTGACCTCCTTTTTAAACATCAGGATTAGGATTGCAAGCCGCACAGACATGCATGTGCATAACCCCTAGATTGCACACTTCACTACAGGCACAACAACCACTGCAGTGATGCTTAACAGATATGGATGGCAGCAGGCAGGCAGGCACCACCAATGTACAGTGAACAACTCTGTAGAAGTATTGCTGTTTTCACTTGAATTTCAGTTTTTGTATGTGATATTTCTGCTTTTATTTTTAAATTAATGCTTTTGGATTGTGGATTGGACTTGGTTACATTGGATTGCCTTTTAGGCAACTACTTTTGCTGTTTTTATCCATTTTCGCCTTCTGTTAATAAAATCCTTCTTTTATTAAGAATCTTGTGTGTGCATTGCAACAGGTACACACGTCGTAAATGAAACAGCATACAGCAACATGTGGGGACTGGCAAAATTGGGGAAAAAAAAACACATGGTCACTGATTACAACTGCAAGATGTTATGCTAATGAATATGAATAATATGAATAATGTTGCATCCGTGCCGCAGTGTTTCCCAAAATGTACTATACAGGTCATAAAATAAATAATTCCAAATATCATATATACCTATGTCTCTGTTTTTTTTTTTTGGTTTTTTTTGACATCATGGACCATAATGCGCATACTAATTCAGCGTGAGCGGGAACACTCAATAAAACAGAATTAAAAAAAAACAAGTGACAGTGCGATGCGAAGAATGCAGATTCACCAGCGTTTGTGTGTCAGCTTTTATCCCTCCAGATCAGAGAATGTCCAGTTTCATTGCCTCAAAACACCACTCACATTTACAGTTATTCCCAGTTTCAAATAAAAACTAACAGCGTCAGATCCCTAGGGCAATAGTATGTATCATGATCCTGACTGAGAGAATAAAAGTGAAAAAAAAATGGTAACTTTTACAAGTCCTATAAATGTATAGTGTCTGTTACAGATGCGAACGAAGTGTATGTGTGTACTGTATAATATTAACAATAAGAGCAGCTCAGTACTGAAAACGGCAAATATAGGAGGCAGTTGGGATCGAACCGGGACTCTTGATTACAAGTCAGCAAATATAACCGCTACGCCACGGAAGCTGTTGTCTTTTCCTTGAACCTTTTGTGAAAATGTTTATTTGATCTTTGGACTTCAGGCTTCATACATTATATAGTTTATTCCTACATTTTGTCATTTACTACTAAAATATGAAAAACGTTTGTTTTAAAAATGTGCTTACAAAGATTATTGTAGAAACGGAACACACATGAAATGCATGTGTTCCAAATAACGATCTATTATTTCCACTCTAAAACTCCAGCACTTCACTCCCAGATAATCAATCAAGGCATAAGCTGGGAGACCTTTGTGCACGTTCTAAGGTGGTGGGAGGATGGAATAGGAGGCTGCTTGCTGATTGTCTGGATTTAAGGTGGGCCAGATCTAAGAGTTTTTTTGTAGGCTCTGAGAATGACTGTGGATGTGAATTTTTTTATTCAGTTTTATTACTGAGTGTTCCTGCTCACGCTGAATTAGTATGCACCTTCTGATCCATAATGTCAAAGCCGCGCTAACAAAAAAAGAGAGGCTTAGGTATATATGACATTTGGAATAATTCATTTTATGACCTGTATTGTACATTTCGGAAAATGTTGTAGCACTAATGCAACATTATATTCATTTGCATACCTTTATGCGTTTATAGTCATGACGTGACCGTGTTTTTTTTGTTTTTTTTTCGATGTTGGCCAGTGTTCTCATGTTGCATCATGTTGGTATTTCTTTTGAACTGGACAGAATAGTACAGAGAGGTCAGTTCCGCGCTATATACAGTCATCAGATTCAAATGTTAACAGTTCCCAAACACACCCAAGGACCGTCCTTCCTACATTTATGACATGTGTATGTTCTAAACCCAAACATAATTCTAAGATATGCCCTTGTATATGTATCTAAACGAATATACTGTGGTTTGGGGTTAGTTTTTAGTTTTCACTAACAAAATGTGTTAATGAAAATGTATTTATTTGATATCATTTACACTTAAGATGACGGTTGAATGGTTACTAGTGTGATAGAAATCAACATCTTAATTAAAGAAAGAAACTTATCCTCTATAAGGACAAATTAGTTATCAGACAGGTGAAAAGGTTATCCATCTGCGTCTTTTATTTATACCTGCGGCACCATGAAACTCATACTTATTGACAATTCTACTGTACATAACAGTGCTGATTAATGCTTATATAAATTATACTCTGATTGGTTAACACTAGAATCCCTGAAGCCTAAGAAAAAAGTCATAATCCCAGGCCACCTTAAATTCCTTCACACCTTTCCATCAGCATCTTTTGTTTCGTAAATGTGTCGAACAGCACAAGCAGCAAGCAGACTGCTATCTCATCCCTCAAAGCTCAAGTGTGTTTATCTGGGTGTGAGGTGCCTGGAGTTGTATAGGGTAAATAATATGTTATATGGAATACACTCATTTCATGTGTGTTCCATGTCTACAACAATCTGTGTAAAGGTAGGATGACAGGAAATGTGAGGCAAGAAATGCTGAACACTAAGCTAAAACAGAAAATCTATCCGTGTTATACTAATTATGACATAAAGTGTATAATGTGTGAAGACTACATTTGATTTGAGTCTGTAACACCCAGTTTAAATTTTGACTAGTTTGTTGTACCACGTGAATGTCACTGACACAATAAAACTGAATAATAAAAAGCACTAACTTTTTACAAGTAGCCAAAATTTACAACGGGTGTTACCGACTCAAATCAAATGAATGTCATTATTAAATTATAGTAATAATAACAGCAGCTCACTACTCAAAACACTGAGTGCTTGGACTCGAACCCACAACATTTTGGTTAGGCAGCAGTTATAATCTCTGCACCATCCAAGAATACATATCACCATTCTGTTGATTGACATTTGAGCATGGGTTTTTAACTCATTGACAGCAACATGTAAATTGAATGATTTTTTTTTCTTTGGTTATATTCTCGAATAAAAGAGCACATGTTTATTTGATATTTAGATATTTGATACACTTCACGTCATTATTAGTATAACATGGGAAAAGTTTCTGTTTTAGGCATGGGTTCATTTCTTGCCTTGCATTTCCCATCATTCTTCATTTACACAGATCATTGTAGACACAATGTATGTATTCCAAATAACAATATTATTTACAACTCCAGGCACCTTACACCCAGAAAAAGAGGCTTGAGCTTGGTGGGGGGATAGCAGGCTGCTTTCTGCTTGTGATGATTGACACATTTGCAAAACAAAGACGCTGAAGAGGAGGTGTGAAGGAATTTAAGGTGGCCCAGGATTACGACTTTTTTCGTTGGCTTCAGGGATTCTAGTGTTAAAAGACGTGAGGTGATTAGCATAGAGCACAACCAGCCTAAATTAAAGTCTTTCTCCATATATTCTGTTTCTTCCATATCTCTTAGCTTAGACATTACCCTGGAAATCTCTATTTAACAACTGTCCAATTTTATTCTTTATTCCACATCTGTTCATCTCTTAATTATACATGTTGTGTATTACATCAACCTGCTCCTGGTACATTCTTGACTTTGTTGTTTACTTGACCTTTATCTAGTTTCCTGATATATCTGAACAGATTTGTGACATGTATGAACCCTTTATGCTATTTCTTTATGATGAATGCTATGTTACCCAAAAATGATTCTTCCACACTAGATCTTTATAAAAATTCCAACAAAGCTCACCAAATATCTGTAAAATGACATCAAATTGAGCTTTGAAGCTCCCCAAAGTACTTGTGTTTACTTGGTAATGTATTCCACCTACTCAGAGTTTCCTGTGTGAAGACAAACCTTCTAACATGTGAAGGTTACTGTAAACAAGTTTTCAATCTGTGTCCCTATATTCTCATTGTAGAACTTGTTTTAAAATAACAGCTGGGATCACTGAATAACTGTGAACACTTCAAACATGTCACATCTTAACCTCTGTTTGCTGAAATGGTTTTTATATTTTAATCTTTCAAAGCTAACTTCATAGGCCTAGTATCAGCCTAGTTGCTCTTCTCTGGACTTTCCCTAGCACAGCTATGATTTTATACAATATGGAGGCCACAACTTCATGTGCCACTCCAGACGAAGCCTCACTGGTAAGTAATAGCTTAAGCATAACCTCCCTTGACTAGTACTGCACACAAATACAGTAGTACCTTGAGTGCCCCAACGTATGAGTTTTTTGAGATACGAGCCGTGACTAAGTTGATTTTTTGCCTTGAGTTACGAGCCAAAATTCGAAATACGAGCCATCAAAGACCTTGTCGCCGCACATTCAGAGGAACTGACGACGGAGGAGTTGACGAACTACAGACGCGGCAACATACGCATACAGGAGATCGGTATCGTGGAGAAGGCAGAGGCGGAGGAGGTTACCTCATAAAGTGAGATAAAGGAAGTGTTTGCAATTTGGGAAAAAAGTTTCGAATTTTAAAGAAAAGAAACACCCTGAAAAAATTACAACTGATCGCGCAGCGGCTCTATTTAATGACACTTGCCTAACAATTGACTTTATTGAACAGAAACATCCTGAAAAAGTTACAACTGATCGCGCAGTGGCTCTATTTAATGACACTTGCCTAATGCTTGAGTTTATTTAAAAGATAAACCTGAAAAAAATTGCAACAGATAGTGCAGCAGGGCTATTTATTGACACTTGCCCAACAATTGACTTTATTAAACAGAAACATCCTGAAAAAGTGATCGGGCAGCGGCTCTCTTTAATTACACTTGCCTAACGCTTGAGTTTATCTATACTAATAAAAGGCAAAGCCCTCACTGACTCACTCACTCACTCACTCACTCACTGACTGACTGACTCACTCATCACTAATTCTCCAACTTCCCGTGTAGGTAAAAGGCTGAAATTTGGCAGGCTTATTCCTTACAGCTTACTTACAAAAGTTAAGCAGGTTTCATTTCGAAATTCTACACGTAACGGTCATAACGGTCGACAATGTCCGCCATGTTGAACTTTCTTATTTATGGCCCCATCTTCACGAAATTTGGTAGGCAGCTTCCCTACGCTAACCGAAACTGATGTACGTACTTATTTCGATGGTATGACGCCACTGTCGGCCGCCATATTGAACTTTCCAACGTCACTAATTCTCCAACTTCCCGTGTAGGTAGAAGGCTGACCCCATCTTCACGAAATTTGGTAGGCGGCTTCCCTGCACTAACCGAAACCGATGTACATACTTATTTCGTTGGTATGACGCCAGTGTTGGCCGCCATATTGAACTTTCCAACGTCACAAATTCTCCAACTTCCCGTGTAGGTAGAAGGCTGAAATTTGGCAGGCTCATTCCTTACAGCTTACTTACAAAAGTTAAGCAGGTTTCATTTCGAAATTCTATGCGTAACGGTCATAACGGTCAACAACGTCCGCCATGTTGAACTTTCTTATTTATGGCCCCATCTTCACAAAATTGGGTAGGCGGCTTCCTTGCGCTAACCAAAACCAATGTACGTACTTATTTCGGTGGTATGACGCCACTGTCAGCCGCCATATTGAACTTTACAACGTCACTAATTCTCCAACTTCCCGTGTAGGTAGAAGGCTGAAATTTGGCAGGCTCATTCCTTACAGCTTACCTACAAAAGTTAAGCAGGTTTCATTTCGAAATTCTACGCATAACGGTCATAACGGTCAACAACGTCCGCCATGTTGAACTTTCTTATTTATGGCCCCATCTTCACAAAATTGGGTAGGCGGCTTCC
>JANRMT010062813.1:21744324-21764831 GCA_026402145.1 Polypterus bichir lapradei | reverse complement strand
GAGTTTTGCAGTAGCTCGCGCGTTTGTTCATGCGTGCAGGATGACCAGTGTGTTAGAAGAAAAGAGATCTCAGACTGGCCGCCATGTATGTCAATCAAGTGGCAAATGACATAGGGACGATATATGAACATTTTTTTGAATGCAACGCAATCCACCTGCACTACCTTTCCGATCTACTGGTCGATCGCGATCGACGTATTGGGCACCCCTGCTCCAAAGGATAGGACGGTGAGTCCCACTACTGAACTCCTTGTTCACCTATGACTGCACGGCCAAACACAGCTTCACTTCCATCGTGATGTTTGCTAATGATACTGCCAAATATAGACCTGATCTCTAACAATGATCAGATGACTTACAGATATGAGGTTTACCTGCCGAGACAGAAGTGTCAGGACAACAATGTCACCCTTAATGTTAGTAAAGCCAAAGACCTGGTCATATATATCAAGAAATAGAAAGTAGACCACAGTCCCATTAATATCTGCTGGAATGGTGTTGAGAGGTTGATTGGTTTTACATTTCTTGGAGTGACAGTCATTGGTTAAGCTTTTGTCAAGGGAGCTTACCAAGGTCTCTACTTCCTCAGATGTCCAAAGACAGCTTTAATTTCTCCATCTGTCCTGACAGACTTCTACAGGTGCACAGTAGAATCTATCCTCACTGACTGCATACCATTCTTGTATGGCACATGCTTAGCTCAAGATTATAAAGCACTGCAGAAGGCTGGGAAAGCAGCACAAAATTTTGCTGGCACCCAGGTCAGAACACAGTCAACACTCACTGCTTTAGAAAAGTAAAATGGATTATCAAAGACCTCAGCCATTCACTTTCCTAGAGGACCTTTAGATTATGAGATTCTGTTTCTATCCACAGTCATAAGGCAAATGACAATCTATTTAAAATAACAAAAATTGTACATGTTTTTATAAACACACACACAAATATATATATATATAAATAATATATACAGTAATTGTATATAGTGTAATGTTGGATCCAGTATAATGTTAAGTTCTAAAAGCTTTTGATACAGTCGCACACCAGAGATAAATTCTAAAATTAGAACCTTTACACAACAGAGGTAAACAGGACCAGGAGATGAAAGAGTTCAGAGCAGAACAGAATACTCCATGTAGAGTGAGGTCTTCAGTGGATTCCCTCAGGGGTCTATCCTTAAATAGTTTCTAATTTATATTAATGATATTGATTCTGGTATATTTAGTAACCTTGAGAAATTTGCAGATACTACAAAAGCTGGAACAATGGCAGACACTTAGTTTCAAAACTGGGCAAACATTTGCAGAATGCAGTTTAATGCAGAAAAGTGCTACATATGGGCAAAAGAAATTTCAATTATAAATACAAGATGGGAGAGTTTATGTAAACAAAATATTTTTATTATCTAAGCAATACACAAAAGCAATTAATTAAAAGGAAAAAAGTTCCAATATATCGGTAAAACCGTTGAATATAAATCAAGGGACATTATGATCACACCATATAATACACTAGTGGGAGCACATCTGGAGTACCTGTGTGCAGTCTTAGTCACCACGCTACAAGAAAGACATTTAAAACTGTGCAGTAGAGCAACCAGGTGCATCCAAGGACTTAAGGACATGTCTTACACTGACAGACTCAGAGAATTAAAACTTGTTTAGCCTCGAGCAGATTAGGCTGCAGGGAAATATAATTCAAGTTTTCAGAATCCTCAAAGGCACTGTTAATGTGGATCCAGCAGAATTCTTTCAACTTAAGGGTGAATCACACAATTAAGGGGAAGTGTATTTAGAACTGAAGCCAGAAAACACTTCTTTATGCAAAGATTTGTAGGAAATGGAACAAACTACCAAGACATGTAGTTAAAGCATAAACTTTGACAACCTTTAAGGAGAATCTGGATGACTTAGTGGCTTAGCTAATAACTAAACAAGCAGGCTTGACAGATTAAATGGTCTCCTATCGTTTGTCAAATATCTTATGTTCTAAGGTCTTTTTTGTGCCTCTGTATTGCTTTTTGTTGGTTTTGTATTATTGTCACTGTTCTGAGGAGACATGCAAGTCAGAATTCCATTGTACTATGTGCACATTACAAACATGAGCGTGAACTTGAATGTTTTATTTTTTAAGTAGTAACACTGGAATACATTAACAGCCATTCATCAAACATTGTAACGATGCAATTATCCAATTCACAGTCTTTGAGACCAGGAGCTGATGAGGTAAAAGGCACTGGAGAAGGCATCAGTCCTTAATAAAGCACAAACAACCAAAGTAATGCACAATTATGCTGAATACATATAAGAGCAAAATGAAAAGCTTTAATCAGAAGAGCCTTTTCATCCTAACAAAGTGTGTCATTTCCAAGTCAACTAATGGGCTTAAAATAAAGTAGAGTCTATTATTTCATAAGGACAGGATATCCCAGAAACCTTTACTCTGTACCTGACTGCACCTCCATTTGAAGGTCCCTTTAAGGTGCTGTTTTATCTCATCCAATCTTTATTTCTGAATATTAATAGAGTGATTAGTTTGTTACTTCCAACACAATACAATGGCTTGAGATGTTTTATTACATATCTACCAGGACAAGGGCCTTGGGGAGGCTCAAAACATATTTTTTGACTGGCTGATGTACCTGGGAATTACCCAGAACAAGCATGTGACTGTTGGTGAGGATATGGTGTCCTAGTCTTTCAGCCTTCATGTGCTGTAATCATAACCCTCACCAATATAAGCAAATATATTTTATAAGCATACTGTATATATTAATAAATGACAGAAAATTAAAACATTGTCCTATTTACTTATGCTATTTATAGTCACAGACAGGGTGGTACTGATCTTAGCAGAAGTAGGTGCAAAATTGGACTTCACCTTGACAGGGTAGGCCAGTCTATCAGAGGACTCTACTGTTGCTCACATCCTGAAGTAATTCAGCATCAGCTGTAAGCAGCTATAGTTTTTGACTTGCAGATATAGAGAGGCATATTTCACAATGAATATAGAAAATTACTGGAAATTAATTGTTGAATGGGAACCTTCTACTGTGTACAAGGCATGTGCTGTATCCTAATGTCTTGAGAACTAAACTACTATACACAGCACTGATGAGCTGAGTAAATATCAGGGTGGAATCATTCTTACATTTTCTTCCTTGCATATTTATGTTTTGAGAGTTTTGTTAAGCATATCCTGAAACATTTTATTTCTGTCACTATTTTAGAACTCACAATAAAAATTTAGCACAGAAAAAAGCAAAGCTTGCTCTACTCGACAGAAGCTGTGCTTTTCACTTAGCCATTTGAAACACCTAATTAAATTCCCCTTTCTGCTAGAAAACTCACTTGGACCGGCTTAATTATGATGGTTACGCTTTGATTGATCTTTTTCAGTGGAATCTGATTTTATGTGGAGTAAATTGCGACCATTAGCTGTTCATTCCATTGCCTAGCGTGCACTTTACAAATAGATTATTTTCTTTGTGCTTTAAAGGTGATTATTAGTCCAAGAAGAGTTTTCAGTATACTACAAAACACAGAGGCACATTGATTTCATTTCATTGTTGATGTGAGTTATGTGTGCAATGAGCTGGATTTTGCCAATTTGTTTTGCACATTAGCACAGATTTATTTGCGAAGCTTTGAGATAATGTTGACCAACTATTAAATAATCCGTTTCTGACCTGAAACACTGCAGATATAAATATTTTTCCCTTTACATTAACAGAGTAATTTTAACATTTTCCACAGCCAACAAATATTTCTACTTAAACTGTGAAAAGGAGCTCTGTGGTAGAATTGTGTTCTCGTATCCCTGTGGAGCCACTCAACTCCCAGAATTCATGATGAACAGGAGCGGCACTGAATAAATTTTGACCCAAAAGTCTTATTGACGTTTTGCTTCAAATATTCTTTTGTTAATTTCTTCCACACTGAGTGGCCACTTTTATTACTACAATTTTCAGTTAATGGTAGTTTCATGTGTATAGAAAATATTATTTAAAGCAAGAAAGAAGGTAGTAAGATTTGTTTATCAGGAACAGGAACACTGCTGGTGTTTTCTTTGCATAACTGTCATAGGTCACCAAGCAAAAAACATCCAGCAACCTGTAATTGGAAGGGACCTGGTGATGAAAGGGCCAGGGGAAGCTGACATGATTTGTATCAGAAAGGCTACTGTTAGTCAGCTGTGTACATAACAGAGCACGCAGCTTATTGTCCAATTTCACGGATGGGCTATCACAGTCAACGACTTAAGTGAATTCCATTTCTGTCAGAAAGAACAAGCAGATGTATTTACAGTGGATTAACAATTATCAACACTGGATGCTGGGAAAAAATGACCTTGTCTACGCTGATGAGTAAACCAGGATATGGCAAAAATCCATTTCCACCTCCATTCTGTCAGGTGTCAACAATGTAGGTTGGTGTAGGCAATGTGCGAGTTCAAGGTCTACATACTTGAATCAAATGGGTACACTTATAGGTGCATAGGTAGGGCTGAATTCCACAAGATATCAGAATATTGTGAAAGTACTGGTGTAGTACTTTCAAGTTAGTTGTGTACTCATCCACGAATGGGCCTCTTTAGCAGGGAAGTGCTACAGGCCACAAGCTGAGGAACATCCTAGACTTGTAACAAGAGCAAGAAGATGAATTTACTTTAATGCAGTGACCTACTCAACAAACTTTAATGCAATTAAGCATTGATAGGATGTGATGTAAGATTTAAATTAGAGGACAAATTGACCCTCAGCCAATTCCTTTCAGCTACAGTGTAAAAAACACTGAAGTTGAATTGGTCCAGCATTGCTATGCCCCACTCTAAAACTCTCCTAAATTGCTTTGAAGGCAAATGTTACATCACCGTGCTACTAGAACATAGGAAATTTGACAAATGAAAAGGAGACGATTCAGTTCATCAAGCTTGTTTGGTTAGCCAATAGATAAGCTGCCCCAATATCTCATCCAGATACATCTTAAAGGTTGTCAAGGTTTCTGCTTCAACTAGAAGCCTTAGTGTAAAAAATTGCTTCCTGGTCAGTCAGTCAGTCATCGTCCAACCTGCTATATCCTAACACATGGTCACGAGGGTCTGTAGCAGCCAATCCCTGCCAGCACAGGGCACAAGGCAGAAACAAATCCTGGGCAGGGAGCCAGCCCACCGCAGCTGCATCCTGCCTTCAGTCCTAAATGCTCTTGCCAGTAATTTAAACTGGTGTCCTAAAGTACATGATTCACCTTTAAGTTGAAAGAATTCTGCTGGATCTGCTTTATCAATGCTTTTGAGGATTTTGAAGAAATGGATAAAGAACTCCCTGCAGTCTCCTGTGCTCAACACTAAATGGGTTTAATTCTCAGTCTGTCAGAGTATGACATGACCAAAAGGATGTCCTCGGTTTCTCTCCTCTACACAGCCTCAAGTGCTGTTCTGTCCTTCTTGCAGCATGGTGACTAGAATTGCACACAATAGTCTCTCAATATTGCATTGCATTGTCTAGATAGACAACTCTAGAGAAGTGGCCACTTGGTGTATAAATTGACGATACCCGATGACATCTGCTGAAGTTGGTTTTGGTTTCCTTGCTGCATTCTGTTTACAATGCATGTCTATTCACAAAAAATGCAATATTCAAACATCACAATTTTCAAGGATAATTATAAATATTCATTCTACTTCACCTGAAACAACTTGTCCACATTTATTTGTGCCTCACTTCACCCTGACTACTGTATTGCTACCAAATGATGAAAACACTATCACTCCAATAAAATATTTTAAAATATCATGGTTTGCTGCAGAAAAAAAAAGATCCAGTTGTGCTATTTTGCTCATTTATCCTGAAGCAAAAGTCTAATGTGAATCAATAACATCAGTTTAGGATCAAAAACTTTTATAGATCAAAAACTTAACTTCATCAATTTCTGAATAGTGACATCTTTATTTCCAATGTGGACTGAAGAATGTGCAAAAAGAACATTTCATCAAATCAAAGACCTCATCTCTGTTGAACGGGTGTGCAAAGACCACTTCTGACGTAAACTGAGATTTTCATCTCCTTCACCCTTTGCTGGTTTAAGTCAAATCAATTATGGACGGATGATTCTTCCTTTGTAATGTTAAATGGTTAATATGCTAATTAATTAATAATTAATTAATTAGAAATAGGTGGTAAGATAGTAATCTAGTAACCGGGATGCAGCCAGTTGTTAAGGAAGCATCAGGAAGCAACTGAGTTGAAAGGAAAGAGACTGTAACCAGAAAACTGAAAAAGACAGAGTAGCAAAACCAAATCATACCCGTATGAACCGTAGTCGAAAGCAGAAGCAGTAAGTCAGGAGCTGTGAAGTCAATAAGAAATAGTTTTTATTTGGAATCCATCAAATTTGGATAAGTACTGTTCTGTTGCCCTGATCTTTATACTAACATGTCGAGGACATAATTGACAGACCTCTGGGACCACTCTCAATTGGAACCACAGGCGTGAAATGGCTACTGCAAGAAAAAGTGACAAAGACTGGAAGTAAACAAAATAAGGATGAACCATTTAAAATAAATGTTATACATATGCAGACTCCCACAGAAGTAGTCCGGGGAGTACTCATGACAACAGCTGCATAGAGGCAGTGTTGCAAAAGTAGTTTGTAAATTTTTCTTTAAATCTATATGTATGCTTATTCATTTTTTTCCATACAGTTTATTTTTATTTTTATTTGTCTTGTTTTATTATAGAAATTATTTGGATTACATCAATGTCTTTCTTCTGTTCAGTCTGTCTCTAAAGCTCCAGAAAGTGCTGATGCTGTGGAAAACATACTGCATTGTTTCTTTTCCAAAGAAGGGAGGCATCTCTTCACCTAATGACTACAAACCAGTGGCACTTACATCGCCCCTCATGAAGATCTTTAAGTGGCTGATCCTAGACAACATGAGTCCTCTTGTGGTAGCCCACCTGGACCCACGGTAGTTGGTCTACTGTAAAAGACTGGAGTGGAGGATGCAATTATCTGTCTGCTCCACAAGGCTTATTTTCACCTGGGCAAAGCTGACAGCATTATGAGGATTATGTTTTTTGATTTCTCCAGTGCCTCAGATACATTGTGACATCCATGTTAAGGGGTAAACTCAGAAATATGCAGATGAATGAACCTGAATGGTGTCCTGAATATTGGACTATCCGTCAGGCAGACTGTAGTTTACGAGACTCAAGGACTGCGTTTCTGAAATGGATGTGAGCAACACTGGAGCACCACAATGAACAGTCCTGGCTTCTTTTCTCTTCACTCTGTACACCTCAGACTATAAACATAAGCACCCGATCATGTCATTTGCAGACATTCTCAGAGGATTCTGCATCTGTGGGGTGTATTAATAAAGGGGATGAGACAGAGTATATGAGTCAGATGGAGAACTTTGTTCCTTGGTGCAGAAACATTTGTCTGCAACTTAACATTAGCAAAACCAAGGAAGTGGTTATTGACTTTTGCTGCATCCAAGAGCCAATTTCAGGGAGTGGATGTAGAGGTGGTACAAGCCTAGAAGTACCTTTGGGTCCACATCAATAACAGGTTGGACTGGTCTTGGAACACAGAGGAACTATTAAAAAATGGGCATAGCAGGCTCTTTGTACTTAGGGGGCTCTGTTACTTTAATGTGAGAAGTGACACACTTTGTATGTTCTACAACTCTGTGACGGCCAGTGTGATTTCAACCCTGTGGTGTGCTGGGCCGGTAGCATCACTTAAAGACAGGCCCACCAAATCAACAAGCTAATGAAAAAGGCAGGCTCAGTTATGGGGTGCATTCTGGACCCCATGGAGGTCGTAGCAAAGGATAGGATTAAAAAAACTGAGTGCCATTATGAACTATGCCGCACATCCTATCTCTGACACACTAACACTGAGGACTTTCAGCCAGCAAATCATCAATCAATTTTATTCAATGAAAATCTATTTTTTGTATGTATACAAAAGTTAGAAATACCACAATATCTGGCTGCTCAACCTATAGAATTCAGAATTACTATACCAAAATTTCTAAATGCCTCTTTTTGTAAGAGTTTTGCCTGAATGCCTCTGTTGTCAAACATCTCTATCAGCCATAGCACACTCATCAAATATAATACAATTCTAGGATTTATTTCTGCTAGAGACTCAAGTTGCACTGCACATGTCATCTTGTAATCCAGCTATATACAATTAGGCTTGGTATCAACTGGTATACACATTTATTTAAATAAAGTTAGTTATCTCTGCTACTCAGATTTTGTATTGGTGTGTTTAAAAGGGAACATGTGAACTGACCCCAGTCCACAATGGATCTTTAGGTCCTTTAAGTACATATTCTTTTTTTTTTTGTTTTAAATGAGTAAGAAGGAATTTTGTAATAGTGAAGAATCATTCGTTGTTAATGGCCTTGTTTACACTACCTTAACTTAACAGTTTGGACAGAATGAGATGAGTGTCAGAAAGGCACAGCGATGAAGTCTGGATCCTCTCTTGATAGTCCAATTGAGCAAAAACAAGAGTAAACAAAAGCACATACTGTATTACTGTAGATGTCAGGAAACACACAATGTCACAAACAAGATGCAAAACACAAGAAGCCAGAGCGAAAAAGTGCGGTAACTAGACATGAGTAACCGGACAATTGAGTGAATCGAGTTCAACATGCTTTTTAGCATTTCTCAAAAAAAGCGAGCAAAGATCTACAACTTTTATTTGTTTGATTGAATGTAAGGTGTCTGCAGGAACACAGCTACTACAATATAATTCTAAAAGAAAAGTTAATTCTGTTCCTTTTACAGTACAGGGGAATCAGAGTTTTACTTGTACAAATGTTTATCACCACTTATGGTATGCCATGTCCCTTTTAGATTAAAGTATTTGAATAAATGAAAGGAACACATTATTAATCATTACTAATATTTTGTTTTGTCTTGAACTTTATAACCTTTTTTATATATGTCTGTTTATATTTTTCTCATTACTTTATTAATGCAGTGGTCTTGCTGACAGTAGGAGGCTGAGATAGTAAAGTAAGAAGACCAAGACATGGACTGATTGAAAAGACCAAAGAGAGACAAATTTAAAGACAGGCAATAGGTCATAATACAAGAAGAAAGACAAACCTGAATAAGCATCACTAAAGACACAATTTCAGCACTTACAGTAGTCAAAAGAAACAGACAACAGGGTCCAATGCGAAATCTTCATAGAAGTGCCTTTTAGCATTTTCTGTTCTTGCGAGATTGCCAAAGGGTGGGACAGTCAAGAGTTTAGGTACAGGTAAAAAAAGGCAGAAATACCAGTAAGAAATCTGAAATACAAATCATTAAAATTAAATAAATAAATTGAGAAACAAAGACTGATGGTCAAAACCAAAACAATAAATCTTTACAAAATTGCTAAGCAGTGAGTTGATTGTTTTGTCATTTCTCATACTTGGAGAGGGAAGCTGTAAAAAAAACTCTGTCTACTAAAATAAACGTTTCTGATATTTTATTTGATTAAACAGACAATATCAAGTAGCAGGTATTAAGAAATAGCACACAAAGTTTCAAAAACTCCAAAAAGTCAAAAAACAAAAATACAAAAATTCAAAACTAGATACAAAAAAGTACAGACTTCAGAAGTCCATAAACACAAACAATACTGAAGTTAATTAAACAAGCAAAGCAAATAGCAAGTCACAAATTTCTAAAACCTGAAAATCAAAACAACAAAAACTAAACACACAAGAGCACAAAACAAAATATGGCGTAGAGAGCAGAACCAAGAATGAATGAATGACACTGCAAAACTGCAGTGGCAGAAGCAACTTTAAATAGTCCCCATGTGTTACTGTGAGGATGGTTAAAGCACCAGGAATTGTTATACCAAATAGGAGTTATGTCCTATGTCAATCAAATGCAAATTAACACTTAACAACATAATTAACTAAAGACATGGGGAACATAAATACATTTAAAAAATTAAAAAAGAAATAGAATTAACAATTAGAATGCAAGTAAAAGGAACAAGGATAAAATAGAACTTCTCAGAGGAAAAAAAATCTTGTGGTATTCCTCCAAAGTAGAGGAAGAAGATTGATATTGGTTTGGTGGGAACTTTACAGATTCGGGGGGATTTCAGTATAGGATTAAAGACTGATATATTCATAACAGGCTGCCTGATTTAGCTTACCATGTTTAGATGTATTCACTGGCATTTTCTCTTCAGTAAATAAAAATAAATACTACTTAAAATAATAAAAGTAAAAATCCAAACATTATTGTACCAGATGAACAGGTTTATTTCAAGATTATTCAAGAATATTTTCATTTACATACACTCTTTAAAGATGCTTTTGTAACAACACACTTTTTAAATATCAGGTTTGTGATATTTGTTGTTGTAAGATTTCTGTTCACATCAGTATAAAGAGACAACATTAGCTGGCTAATAGCACTTAGGAGACGATTAAATTAGTAATATTTAATGGACAAATCAAGTTACAAACTTGTAATGCATTTGTTTTCTAAAGTTCTCTTTCCTTTTCTTTATGTGTCCCAACTTCAACCCTACCTTTGTGAAATCAACCCTGGCAATTGAAGATTAGTTTTATTATTTCAGAATGTCCAATGGCCAAGTTGGAAAATTTTAAACTGTAGCTAAATAAATTTATTTTTGGAATGAGCATATGGAGTAGCACTTTTCATTACTGTTACAGACTAGTTCCACATGCATGAATATGTGTGAGTGAGGCGTCTCCTCCAAGGTTGGTCCCTGCCTCGTGCTCATTGCAGCTAAGATAGGCACCTTTTCCTAGAGACGCTGAACTGAATAAACTCTTTGGAAAATCGATAGCTGGTTGGTCATACAACTGTAGTGTAGTAATATTTATAACATTCAGAGGATGAGCATATGTTCCATTGCCAGGGTGATGTATGGTGCTGTAATAAAATTATTTCTAATTCTGTAATTCAAATGTGTGACACTAAAGTTTAATTAGTCACATCATCTCGCTCTCAAAGCATGCATGATCTTTTTTTTTTGTTTTGTTTCTGGACTAACTGAAGAATGGGATAAAAGTGGCAATATTGAAAGCTTTTTAGGCTTGAGGGAGCAGAAGGATTTTTCCAGTCCTGATAGGTTATTCTGCTCTTCCAGAAATCGTTTGGCTGCTGTTAACTTCTGCTTAATTCCTTGATTTTTTCTTCCCCAGAGATACTGAAAATGTCTTTTATCATCTAACTGAGATTCACCACCTGCCAAGAGTAGAAATGTCTTCTCGCAACTTGTTATACAAAGCACCGGTACCTGTTCAAGGTGGAGTCTTTCAAAGCATGAGTTTTCAACTTCAGTAAAAGGACTATTTTCTGTTATCTTGACTGTTTTTGCCGTGTAGTCCCTTAGGGCACATAGCACTCGAAGGTACAGTTCTACTGATCTGTCCATCCATCCATTTATCTGAACAATAGCATGGGACTTTAAACCCCAAGGTTGTCAGCTAAGTTCGGCCTCTGACTTGTTTTGTGACCCATGGCAAATCAGTAAGCATCTGTCTGCTAATGTAAATAATCATAAACCACATACATTGTTGTGCCATTTCCTTAGAAATCGTCCTGGCTGAAGGCTTCTCTCCAAAAGACAAAACAAAACAAAGCAAAGTCTTACTTACTGAAAAGGACAATGTACCATGCCATTTATTGTGTGTAGGATGAGGGAGGAAACCATAGAACATAAAGAAAGCCCTTATGGATATAGCTAGAAACTGTACAGAATCTACACCTAGTAAATGGGTTATGGCAGCGCTGAAGCAGTAGTCCTTACCACCATGCTACTGTGCCATCCTTCCACTGGCTAACATTATCAGCAACCACTGGAAACTTGAATCTTCTACCAGGCAAACTGAATGACGTCTCCAGCATCAGAACATAAAAGTTAAATAACAACACAGTATTTCATTCTGAAGAGTATCCCAAAAGGACCTGGCACACTGGCTAAAGCACCACTCAATCAACAACAATAACATTTTTTTCTATAGCTCATTTACATATACAGGATGTAGCTCAAAGTGCTGTATATGGCAAAGAAATGGTTTCAATTAATGAAAAATGAAAAAAATGGATGGATGGATGAAATAAAATTAGACAAGAATGATAATAGATAAATAACATACAAAAATAAATCAATACATACTTACATAAAATAGATATCTGATTAGTAAAAAATTAGAGTCCTTATACTGTATATAGTATCATCCAGTAATAATGTCAGATAGTTGGGGAGGACAGGAAAAATAACAAAAACTCCAGAGCCAAGAAGCTGAAGAAAAAAACAAAATTTGAAGGATTTCCAAGACCAAACAACTACCCAGCTAAGACTGGATAGTCTACGTAACAATAATGTTCTTACAGTAAGTCATTCCAGTATTGTTTTGTAGGCTTTGTCTTAGAGGACTCAATGCAGTGGATCTCGTAGACAGCTGGAGTTTCTGCTTTCATTCGAGCATCACAAGCGGCTGCACAATATTTAATCAACTAAGAACGCCACCAAAGAAAAATGAAAAGAAATTAGAGAAAAGTAGAAATTAATGATTTCAAATGCATAAAGTATATGATAATTCTATGCAAGTATAGTCTATTAGGAGTAGAACTAAAATGCAACTACTAAAAAGCCATATTAAAAAAGTAAGAGTTTTTTGAGGTGATCCACAGTGTTAGCTTGGCATATATCTATTTTTGGTGCATAACAGCAAAAGAACACTTCACTGCTTCTTTTATGCTTAGCTCCTGGAAAAATAAGACCATTATTAGAGGATGTAAGGTTATGACTGGGAATGTAGGTGGTCACACACTCCAAAATACTATTATTTAGAGCTTTCTATACCATTAATAGTAGTGTATTTTAAAATCAGTTCTAAAGAACACAGGTAACCAATGTAGCGATGTTAAAACTGGTAAGACATGCTCAGTTTTTTTTTTTAGTTAAGATTATTATTACTACATTCTGAACTAACTGTAATTGACTGATGTCTTTTTTAGATAGTGCTTTTGGACATTAGTAGTGCATTATAGTATGAAGGAATATGGGATTGCACTATAGTAATCTAGTCGACTAAATCAAAATCGTGAATTAATTTTCCTGCATCTTGAAATGTTATGAAAGCTTTTGCAATGTTCCTGAAATAAAAAAAATTCAGTCCTACTAATCTGGTTAACGTGTGATTCAAAGTTTAGGTCAGAGACCATAATTACACCTAAATTCATTATTTTCCACCTTGACACTTATTACTAAAAGATGAAGTTTTTTTCGACATTTCCATTTCTGGCAATAACTAAGATTTCTTTTTTTCTTAATTTAGTTTCTGGAAATTAATAGACATCCATTTAGAAATGGAAGTAACATATTGAATCAGAGAGATCAGATAATCAGGTGCTACACTAGTAAAGCTGCGTGTCATCTGCATATCTGTAATAGTTCACCATGTGTTTGGAAATGATCTGACCTATTCAGAGTATGTACTGTAGATTGAAAATAACAGCAAGCCTAGAATAGATCATGGTGGTACACCACAATCAATATCATGAATCCCTTAACTACAGTCACCACCACTAACAAAAGATTTACCCCCCTGTTAAATAAGACTGAAATCATCGTAAGGCCCTATTACTTGTTTTTTACAGAGGCACAAATGAATTTTAACAAGTATGATAGCTGTTTTTTATATAAATGTCCCAGAATTCCTTTGGTTAACAAATAACTCTTGATGCCAGTATGTGAAACTGATTTCCTAGTGCACATACAGTCTTAACTTGCTTATCTAACTGAGGGTTGTGGGGCACTGGAGCCTATCCCAGCAACACCGAGTACACTGCAGGAAATAACCCTCTATTGTAGGACACACCCACCTTCACTCACACAGGGGCCAGTTTAGAATCACCAATTAACCTTTGAGAAGAAAGCTGGAGTACCCAGAGGAAAACATGCACTGATACATGGAGAATATGAACACTCTAGAAGAACATAAGAAATCTGACAAACAAGATAGAACCATTCTGTCCATCAAGCTCTGTTTGTGTAGTTAATAGCTAAGCTGTCCCAATATGTCATCCAAATTCTTCTTAAAGGTTGTCAAGGTTTAAGCTTCCACATGGACATCAACTAAGCACCAGGATCCAAACCAGCCTGTTAAGCAGTAGTGCTAACTACCACAGTGTTACCAAATTGCCTAGTGATGCGGTACAAAATGACAAACAGAAAATCTTTTTTCTACTTTTTATTTGTTTCTGACTTTTGAAACACCAGCTGGCCTGTTCTAATTAAATACAATTTAGATGTTCTTCTGGACTTATATACAGATTTTTATTGCAAATATATCATTTCATGGATTAACAGTTACTGATTACTAGGTGTTAAGAACATAAGAAATCTGACAAACAAGATGGGACCATTCAGTAAATCAAGCCCTGCTTGTTTAGTTAATAGCTAAGCTGTCCCAATGTCTCATCCAAATTCTTCGTAAAGGTTGTCAAGGTTTTTATTTCAACTTCATGTCTCAGTAGTTTATTTCAGATTCACACAACACTTTGAGTAAAGAAATGCTTCCTATCTTTAGTCTTAAATGCACTTTCCCTTAAATTTCATGGGTATTCTTGAGAATGTGATTCACTGCTGGATCTACTTTATCAATTTCCTTGAGGATTTGGATGACCTGGATTAAGTCCCCAGTCTCCTCTGCTCAAGACTAACACGTTAAATCAAGACTAAAGTGTTACATTTTGGCTGACACTATTTTGGGATAGGAAAAGCTCACTTTAGTTAAAGTGTTAATAAAATTTATAAAAATTATGCAGTTATTCTGTAATGTAGACTTGTAACAGATAAAAGAGTGGCATGGTTCAGTATCAAAGCAAAATTCAATAGGTTATAGAATTATGTTTTAGCACATACTCTCCAGATGTGTGTGAAGATTCAATTAACATTAAAGAAGACCTGGCCCTTGTAGGCACAATATCTGGGAAAAGAAGAAGGATGTTACTAACCTTGACCCTGAAGTAATAGTCTGGCTAAATAAATCTGTCTGGAAAAGCACACACATGTGCTTAAAAACATTTTTGTCTACCTAATCACTTTAATATCTTGTTTTTATTTTTTCCCGGTCATTCTGCAATATATATATATATTTTTTTTTTTGATAGATCTAATTTCTAGTGTAAGTGGCTTGAATGATACCTACTGGTTTTCGGGAGTTTGTCTGTCTCTACTGCCGTGCACGAAGGTACAATACGCAGTTGTTTCTTGTAAGAATTACTTTGTACTGAAAATTATAAAAGCGCTCCCTCTGAAAAGAATTATGGAAAATAAAGATCATCTTTTTATGCCACTGGTTTTGTAATAATTTTTTAATCTTTATGAAGATTTTCAAAATATTAATACCCAGAATCATATCTGAAAAGAAGCAATTGTGAAAGGTTTACATTCTGCTCTTAGGCCCAAGCTATAAGAAAATTCAATGCAGGAAAGGGCAGGAGGTCATTGGTATTAGTGACAAGACTGAAGTGTCACCCCCGCTCATCTGTCAGACACTACAGAAGACTGCCAGCTTATGAAACACAATGCAGCTAAACAGGTGGGATCAGACAAGATGAAAGCATGTGATAAGATGGCTGTAACAGGTCTCTATAGACAGTGTAGCCAAGAAAATAATATATCTTATGGTCTCTTTTGACAAATACATTTAAAAACAAGGACTGTGTGTCAATACCTAATCAGAAGTGTCACATTATACTCCATTATACATAAAAGAACATAACATCCTCAAGCTTACCTAGTCTTATACTGGGTCAATGGTGGGAGCCTATCATGGTGCTTCTGGTTGTAAATCAGTTAACTGCCCTGGATAGGACAGTAGTTCATTGTAAGGTCTGCTCACACCCTCACTGACACTCACACTGGCAAATTTGGAATTACCCATTAACCTGACACACATATCTTTGGGCTTGTGAGACAAGAAACTGAGAACTTGGAGAATAATCCATGTAGGCACTGAGAAGACGTGTAAACTGCACACAGATAACAACCTGACAAGTGATTCAAATTCATATATGGGATACATAAAGCAAACACTCTCGCCCCTGAGCTGTTGTGCTGCCATTGTGATGAACAAGTGGTTTCTAGGCAAGGAAAGGTGACACTGGGAAGAAGCAGGCATCATAAAAAATGAAGCAAAAGGCAACATCAAGGGATGGGTTAGCGTATTGGATGTCCCAAAGGAATTTAAAAAAGGGACACCACAAGGATATAGAGTGTAGGGGGGCTAATGAAGTGGCAGGGCAAAAGCTAAATTTGTGGGGTGCCAACTGGGCAAAACCCTGTTTAATTCAAATCATAAACAAAGAAAAACAATGAAAAGTATGTGCTTGAGGGTGCTGTTTGTGAGGGACAATTTCACTTTAGCTATCACACAACAGCACGCTCTAATCACAGTCTGCACATTATTGTGGTCAGCTCCAACATAAGATACTACCTTCTGGAAGGGTCTTCCTTATACAGTATACTGGGTGGACTGAAAGAGGTGGGGCTTCCTTGGCTTTGTTGCCCTCAAAGGTGGTTTCTCAAGGCTGTGAGAGAAAAAGTAGACAAGACCATTAGTGACAGCGCCTCCTCTCATCCCAAGGCGGTACTACTTACTTTAGGTAAACCTGGAAGATGACCCTCTGGCATGTATGTGTGCCAGAAGAAAAGTTAGTCATGGTTACAAATGAAGCTAAAAGGCAGGAAACCAAGCAGATGCCACAGAAGCATGACCCTCCTTGGAGAGCCAAGGAATGGTTAAAAGACCATTTTGTCAATAGAGGGTATAACATCATCTCAGGTCCCTTCATAGAACAGTGAAGGGGACATCTGTGTTGCAGCTGCTCTTCCTAAATGAATAGGTCTCAGATGTGCAAGGAAACAAAGCCCACTCTAAGGAGTTTAAGTCTGGTGTTTTAGCAATATCTGAAAGAGATTACAGGGATTTGCAAGGTGACCCCAGGATGAAGTGTAAAGCATCTAAATCTCACCTCAAAGTTTCATTGTAAGTCCAGCAGAGTGAGACTAAGGAAGAGACAGAAAAAGAGTGAGAGTGTGAGTGAGTTTTAGAAACTGAATTTTAGGAGTGGTTTGTGGAAATTTAAAGTGGGGAAATAGGTAAACCAATCCACATAGTAAGCAATGATTACACCTGATCAAATAAACCCAGACAGCCTGCAGATTTTTTTGTTTGGTCTATTCTTATTTCTTATGACAATACATTGTAATATATCCATCCATCCATTTTCCAACCCGCTAAATCCGAACACAGGGTCACAGGGGTCTGCTGGAGCCAATCCCAGCCAACACAGGGCACAAGGCAGGAACCAATCCTGGGCAGGGTGCCAACCCACCGCAGGACACACACAAACACACCAAGCACACACTAGGGCCAATTTAGAATCACCAATCCACCTAACCTGCATGTCTTTGGACTGTGGGAGGAAACCGGAGCGCCCGGAGGAAACCCACGCAGACACGGGGAGAACATGCAAACTCCACGCAGGAAGGACCCAGGAAGCGAACCCAGGCCTCCTAACTGTGAGGCAGCAGTGCTACAACTGCGCCACCGTGCCGCCCCATTGTAATATATGGTCCACCTTAATCTCTTTGTGTGTGTTTGTGTATATGTACAGTTGCTAGGGGTAGGAAGGAAAATTTAAAAATAGGCAAAACAAGAAGAAGAGGGGTTAAAAAATAAACAAAAACTACAGTAAAACATCAAATACTGGCTCTTATCAACATGTTCTGTTGTCTAACTTATATGCTGGCAACAGTGGTGTGGTAGTGACTTTCTTGCACCTGTCTGGGCCACATTAATGAAATTTAGAGCTGTAATGCAAATGACTGATAACTTTGTATGGTGGGCAATGGATGATTGAAAATAATGGAAAATCAACGTGCAAGTCAGGAAACCAAAGCCCCAACATTAATAGGCTAGAGTCAGTAAACCTGGCCAATACGGTACAGACCACGGACACATTTTCCAAGAAAAACATTATCAATTGTAAGTGTGGTCAGTTCGATGAGTGACACTAAGAGGAAGCGGCTAAACGGGCATCTCCTTCCATAGAGGAAAAGGCCGCCATTAATGTAATTTGTCTGTGTGCCACAAGTGTTTTGTTCTCTCTGTGAAAAATGGATCACACAACATAAAGGCATAGTGTACAGGAAGTTGCTGATTATTTGCATATGTCAATGGCTCTTCCAGCAGTAGTGTGCGTCACAGTCAAACACTAATCGTCACCAGAACTGTGGTCTAAAGGCATTGTTCAAAGATAGGATCTGTTACCTTGTGTCACACATTGTGACAGAAAACTTCTTTTCCACCAGGCAAGAATTGTTGCAGACTGTCAACAAGCCATTTCAGAATGAACACTCAGAATGGAACTGCATGCCATGGACATCAGGAGCAGAGTACCACAAAAGAGGTCTTTGTCAACAGCTTTTCACAAAGCTGTACTGATACAGTGGATGCAGAGCTTCAAACACTGGACTGTTGATGCCTGGAAACATATCATCTGGTCTGATGAGTTGCATTTCTGCTTATGTTCAAGTGATGCGAGGCGATGGATGCCTCGTACCACATGAAGCTTTCCATGGGAACTGAATGAAAGGTGCTGTTCAAGCATGAGGCAGCTCTCTGATGTTCTAAGGGTGTTTCAATCACGAGAAAATGGGCCGTTTGGTTGAGGTGACAATACATTTAAACCATAAGAGCTACATTAGACTTCTGGATGTATTACCTTCTGTGCTTCATCTCCAGAATGAACATAGAATGGGTACCTCATTCTTCCAAGATGACAACTAACACAAAGAACATCTCAACTGACCCAAAAAATCTCCAGATTTAGTTCTCATAGAAAATCTGTGGGACTATCTGGAGCAGTAAGTGAAATGCCAGTGGAATGTGACCAATCTGGCTGCACTGCAAGATTTGGTGTTGGAAGAGTATAAAAGTATATAATACTATAGAAAATGGTGCAATCCATTACAGACAAAATTGCAGCTGTTCTTCTGTCTTATTTTATTTTAGAGTGTTGCTTTGTTTCAAAACCATCAAAATACAAGCTGTGACCAAAGCTATTATGACCAAAGATATTTCAAACAGTTTAAAAAACAACTTTTTATTTTCACCAAAGTAAAGAAATCCAAAAATGTGTCAGAAATGTGTGACTGGCAATGTGCAGGAGACAATATGGCTGCACCAACAAAAAAGCAACAGAAAAAATAATGATGTAATAGCATCACAACAAAAATGATAAAAGGACAAATTCAAATTAACAGCATTCTGAAGCAAGACAGAGTGAGCTCCACAGGTGCCTATTATAACTGCATGGAAAAAGAATGAGAAGACTATGATCAAAGACATGTAAACGGAGAAGTGAAGAAGCAAGATCATAGTTGGGAAGAGGCAAGACGTCAAAAACCAGATATAAGGAATAACGTGTAAACCAAAATCATAGTCCAAGTACAAAAGCAAAGGTCCTACCACTAATATCTTCTTGGAGGTGCCTTTTAGTTTCCTCTGTACTATCAAAAGCCAATAAGAAAGTATAATGACATTCAATGCCCGGGCGCATGGGCTGCCTTGCCACCGTTTAACACTAGAATCCCTGAAGCCTACGGAAAAACTTGTAATCCCCGCCCACATTAAATTTCTTCGCACCTCTCCATCAGTGTCTTTTGTGTTGTAAATATGCCGATCAACACAAGCAGCAAGCAGCCTGCTATCCCATCCAAATGACGGAGCTCAACTCGGGCAAAAAGTGCTCCCAGCTCAAGCTACGGTTCCTTTTGCCTGGAGATGTATAGGGTAAATAATACAGTATATTGTTATTTGGAATATATATATTTCATGTGTGTTCTATGTCTACAAAGATCTGAGTAAGTTAGGATGAAAGGAAATGCGAGGCAAGAATTACTGAACACATACCTAAAGCAGAAACTTTTTCCATGTTATACTAATAATGATATGAAGTGTATAATGTGTGAAGACTTTAGTCCAAATATCAAATAAACACGTGATTTTATTCAAGAATATAACCAAAGTAAAAAAAAATCATTCAATTTACATGTTGTTGTCAATGATTTACAAACCCAAGCTCAAATGTCAATCGACAGAAAACTAATAGGTATTCTTGAATGGTGCAGAGGTAAGAACTGATGCCCTATAACCAAAAGGTTGCCAGTTCAAGACACAGCCCTTTTGTTTTTTGAGTAGTGAGTTGCTATAATTATTATTATATTATATTATTATTACTATAATATAATAAAAACATACATTTGATTTGAGTCCGTAACACCTGGTGTAAATTTTGGCTACTTGTAAAAGTTAGTGCTTGTTTTTTTATTATTCAGTTTTATTTTCTCAGTGACGTTCACATAGCACAACGAACTTGCCTCTCCCTCTCTGAGTTGATGCTGTTTATCTCCATTCTT